>JAVJIF010006512.1:0-180561 GCA_038442645.1 Agave tequilana
AAAGAAAGTTAATGGTTAAAGTTAGAAGAAAGCGAGAGATGAAGAAGGTGGAAAATCAAAAAACGATGAAAGCGACTATGTACAATGAAGTGAGAAAAAAGAGTTTGAGGAGGTGTTGATCTACACTAAGAAGTAAAAGAAAAGATAGAGAGAAAAGTGAAGAAATACTTACCTAGGTTGAGTGTTGACTTACTTGGAAACCGTTGCATGTTCTACTTTGCTTCGGAGGCGTTCAACGCATAGATCATAAGCTCGAGCTCAGTCCCCGTGCACATTATATCGTCAAGCCTAGCAAGAACGAAGTGATGCGGATCTTGGAAGAGGAGAACGTCTTCATGAACTATCGCTGGCTCTCACGTAGCTTAGTTATACCGTGCTTTGGAATTCACTTGTACACTCAACAAATACAACCAGGTAAAGTAGAAGAGAAGATGAAACTAAGAAAATACAAACATAAAAAGAACTTTTACCTTTATTAATTGCAGAGACAATGGAAGAAAGGAGGAGGGTACATCGTCGGTGTCACTCTCAACTTCAGCCTCTCTCTCTTACTTACATGAATCTTCTTCTACCCTAAGTTACATACAAATTACATAACAAGAAAAGAAAAACCTAAACTACAAAGAATTAAAACTAGGCTAAATCTTAATCTGCCTTCACGTCTATTTTCAGCGCAAGTACAGGCCTTTTATAGGCAAAACCCTAACCACCATGATCCCGGGGAGTCGGGGGAGTTCACACTCCCCCTAACTCCCCAAGATTGCCGCGGAAACGCGGCCCAAGCCGCGTTTTCGCGGCCAGGTGTGGCCAGATGGCCACACCCTGTTGGTGGGTCTCTCCGGAGGTTTCTTCTGGCTTTATGCTTTGTTGGTTTTGTCGTTTGAGCTCCGGATTCTGACGAAATGGCCTTGGATTCTTGGCTTTAACCGATCGATTCTGAGAGGATTCTTCTCAACTGGTTTCAACCTCTTGATTTTGCCCTGATTTTATGTGTACGAATTAACTCTGATTTAATTCAGAATTCTGGTAAGCTTTTGGGCTCATTTCTCTTCATCCTTAAGGATTGGGCCTGCAAATAAATTAAACAAATAATTAGAACAATGCAGGCTTTTATTCTAAAATAAGTATGGAAATGTGACATTAAATATGCAACATTAGCAACCAATCACACCCCCATACCTATCTTTTGCTCGTCCTCGAGCAAAATAACTAAATTATACTAAGGATTTTTAGACCACTTTCGCAGGTCGCGCGATTGCACTGAGCATGTGCAACTAGCCGTTAAACCTCTAGGTTCCCCCTAGAGGACGAGTTTTGTCTCGTGAGGGTTTTTCAGCGGATTACACCCACAAAATCCATAAAGAAAGAGAAATAAAGAGTTAGTCTTTCGAAAAGCATTTTGAAAGAGAAAAATATTTGAATATGATTGTAAGATCTAAGCAATCTATAAGTTATAGGAAAGCCGAATTTTTAATTCCTAAACTTAGTCTCTATTCAAAATTTGTTATCAATCAAAGTAAGGAGTCAAATTGTACTTCTCATCTAGTCTATTACTTTACCCTAAGTCATATGCACTTGTGACTGTGAAAATTTTGACTAAGTTCATTTACTCTAACTCTTATGCCTTATTTATTTATACATATGTACTTTTTTTTCTTTTTTTTATTTTGGTAATATTCCTTAGTTCTATTAGGCTTTCTAATCTGCCCATGTAACGAGCCTCTAATCGATGACTCCCAAACCAAACGGTCTTAGGGCACCGGGTGAGAAAACACCCCACGGACTTAAGGACTCGAGCAAACAAGGCCACAAAACTAAGGCTTTTATTATATGAATCTCTTTTAGGCGTGAATACTTATGCTTTATTAGGCACAAATACCCAGCTTAATCAGAGGATCTAATTATCTTTTGTATAAATACTAAGGCTTGCTTAGGCCAAAGCACCTAGCTAATCAATAATTAGATTTATTCATTTTTTTATTTTTTTCTCAAACTTATCTAATCATCTTTTGCATAAATACTAAGCTTGCTTAGGCCAAAGCACCTAGCTAATCAATAATTAGACTTATTCATCATTTTTTTATTTTTATTTTATAAGGCATAAGGATCTTCGTTTTTGAACCCTAAGTGTGTAAGTGTATGAAGTGTGCATATTTCATCAAGGTAAAGATCAAGACCAAATTACTTTGACAAATTATCTTCCTAACTCTAAAATCAAACAAATAATCTTATTTTGACCAAGTATAAGAAATCCTAATTTGGATTTTCCTATTCCTTAAAATTAACTTAATTTCTTACAAAAATAAGTCAAAATATTGTTTCTATTTTTCAAAAAGTTTTTAAAGTAAAGAAAAATGTTAAAATTTTTTTTTTAAAGAAAAAGAAAAGTTATGTTAGACCCTCCCCCACACCTATCTCATGCATTGTCCTCAATGTATGAATTAATGCATAGATGCATGAAAAAGAAGAAAGGGAAGGAAAATGGTTACCTTAAGGTGGTGGTTCCGGTGGTGGTCTAATTGGTCCACGAAACATGGCCCAATCAACTTTTCTTGGGTCTTGGAGGACCCACCAGAAATTACTTTAATATAACCCACTAAAAGATGTATCCATAAAGGATCTTTATTAAATATTTTACCCCGTCTAATTTCCATATTTTAATTGATTTCGGAGTTAAATTTATCAACCACCTCGTCCCAGAATGGAGATGAAATGATAGAATGCTTGACTTGGACTCATGAAGGATAGGAACTAATACCGACTCAGGAAGGTGACTTAAATCAAGTAAAGGTTCAAGAGTCGAAATTGGTTCAGGAATTGGGTCCAAGTCAGAAGTTGAAACTCAAGTCCACATGTATTTTCCAACAATGGAATGTGACCTAATATGGGTGATTCCAGTTCCGGAATGATAGGTGGGGGAATCAAAACTGACTCTAGAATATTATTCAAGTTTGGTAATAAAACAGAAGTCAATTGATTCAGAAAGTTGAACTGGATCACATATGTGAGAATCTAGGTCACATTCTCATTGAGTTCAATATCAAAAAATGGAGAACTTGCCAATTTATCCATGGGATTTTCAAAATTATAAAGTTGGTCAAGTTCAACATGATCCTCAAAGATGGGTGATTCAATTTCTTTATGAATTGGTACAGGATCCAAGTTGACTCCGGGAAAAGATTAAAGTCAGGTGAAGATACCGGAGTCATAATCGAATCAGGAAATAGAATTGAATCACTAAGTTGGGGTTCAGGATCATAATCATTTTCAAGTTCTATTTCAGGAAAAGGAAAACTAGCCAAACTATCAATATCATTTGGAGTTTGGGTAAGTTCAAATGGTTGTGCTGAAATGGAATCTTGATTTCCAAAACTACATGACTCTTTGCTCTAATAGAATAGTTAGTGACATCAGGACGGTGGGAACGTAGAGATTCGACCATCATATCTATGTCACGATTACGAGTGTTTGAGCCTGAGTCATGGCTTCAAGCATCTTTTCATAGTTGATAGGTTCATTGTTTTGATGAAAAGATGAAGAATTGTCTTGGAAGTGGGTGAAATTGTGAGTCCATCAGATTTTGGGATTTGTGTTTGGACTCACGCATACTCATTTCCATAATTGATGGTTTCCTATTTTGGACGGGTGGAACTGAGTATGAATCTTGAACATAATGTGGACTGGGTGGAGAAGGAGGGCAAGGTGGTTGGAAATTATGCTGGGGGGAGGTGAATCCCCACTGACTCGGTGAAGAGTTGAAATCATTATGGAATTATAGTTATTAGATGGGGGGTATGGGTCATATTGATTCGGATAAGACCAATCCGGCACAGTAGGTTGGTCAAAGTTATGATATGCCGGGTTGGTAATATCCGAAATGAAGTCGGTGTGTAATATGGATTATTATTGTAGTTGAAAAAATTTTATTGTAGTCCATATCACACAATAGAATACAAACAAGAAAAACAGACAAATAAACAGACAAAAAAGAAAAAATTCTAGCCTGAGTTAGGGTAGACTTAGGACCTAGACGACTCCTAACTGGTTAGACTGTCCACAGGAGGTCTAATGTAGACTTTAATCACAAGCTAATCAGCCAGGACAGGGCAAGGTTGGTGGGAGGTTTTCCATCAAAGACGTTCCTTAATTAAATAACTACCAACCTTCGGGCTTTCGGCCCTCAATCCCTTTCTTAGATACTGATTTTGCAGGAGTTAGATTCCAACATTTTTCCCCCTTAGGATAATCTCCTAATTGAGTCCGAGATGTCCCTAGGGCCAACGTCTACTCAATTTTAGTTAGGCTTGGGTTAGTGAGTGCTTGAAATGTGATTTTTAGGCTAAGGAAGGGTGATTGAATCCCCACCTTATCTTGTTAATGGGTTAGTGCCCTTAAGATCAATTTGTGCAAGTGTACAATATGTAAGAATCACTCAAAGCGATATAATTCAACCAAGAAGTGAGTCCTATGCTACATGCAATGCAGACGTACCTTGTTCCAGCACTCTTCAACAGTAAATATAAATGAATTGAAAAGACGTGTGCCTAAAATGCAAACGTCTAATCAATTTTTAACTTTTGCAGCAAATGTTTTACTGTTGATTATTAGCAGGTTTTTGTGATGGCATATAAGAATAAATAATTGCAGCAAACTAGAATTTGCAAAGCTAGCAGCCCTGCAAAACCTGTTAGTAGTCAGCTCTTTATTGCCGCGGATCCGCGGCTTTTGCCGTGGAAACGCGGCAATTCAGAGGGCAATGGGTCTCGGCTTTCTAGAGCAGAGGCCCAATACCACTTGTATGTCACTGCAAACTTATTTTCCTACTTTGCTTGCCCTGTAACCTGCAACAGAGAAGAAAATTCGTTTAGTTCTAAAAAATTTGCAATAAAAAAATTCAGATTTCAATAAAAACCGTTTTACCCTCCCCGCAACGGCGCCAAAATTTGATTGAGGCAAAACCTGCACACAAAATACGAGATTATAGAACTTAAGAAAGGAGATGTGCAAGTGCTCAATTTTTCTGCTATAGCAAGTGGCTATGCGGGTCGTGATCCACAAGGAGGGTTTGCGATGGAAGCTTTACGGTTTTCTTATTGAAATCGTTAAGAAATAATGAAAGTTCTTCTCTATTTTATATTATGAAAAAGAAAAGAAAGTTAATGTTTAAAGTTAAGAAGAAAGCGAGAGATGAAGAAGGTGAAAAATCAGAAAACGATGAAAAGCGACTATGTACAATGAAGTGGAGAAGAAAGAGTTTGAGGAGGTGTTGATCTACACTAAAGAAGTAAAAGAAAAGAAAAGAGAGAAAAGTGAAGAAATACTTACCTAGGTTGAGTGTTGACTTACTTGGAAACCGTTGCATGTTCTACCTTTGCTTCGGAGGCGTTCAACGCATAGATCATAAGCTCGAGCTCAGTCCCCGTGCACATTATATCGTCAAGCCTAGCAAGAACGAAGTGATGCGATCTTGGAAGAGGAGAACGTCTTCATGAACTATCGCTGGCTCTCACGTAGCTTAGTTATACGTGCTTTGGAATTCACTTGTACACTCAACAAATATAACCAAGGTAAAGTAGAAGAGGAAGACGAAACTAAAGAAAATACAAACATAAAAAGAACTTTTACCTTTATTAATTGCAGAGACAATGGAAGAAAGGAGGAGGGAACATCGTCGGTGTCACTCTCAACTTCAGCCTCTCTCTCTTACTTACATGAATCTTCTTCTACCCTAAGTTACATACAAATTACATAACAAGAAAAGAAAAACCTAAACCACAAAGAATTAAAACTAGGCTAAATCCTAATCTGCCTTCACGTCCATTTTCAGCGCAAGTACAGGCCTTTTATAGGCAAAACTCTAACCACCATGATCCCGGGGAGGTCGGGGGAGTTCACGCACCCCCTAACTCCCCAAGATTGCCGCGAAAACGCAGCCCAAGCCGCGTTTCCGCGGCCAGGGTGTGGCCAGATGGCCACACCCTGTTGGTGGGTCTCTCCGGGGGTTTCTTCTGGCTTTATCCTTTGTTGGTTTTGTCGTTTGAGCTCCGATTCTGACGAAATGGCCTTGGATTCTTGGCTTTAACCGATCGATTCTGAGAGAATTCTTCTCAATCGGTTTCAACCTCTTGATTTTGCCATGATTTTATGTATACGAATTAACTCTGATTTAATTCAGAATTCTGATGGGCTTTTGGGCTCATTTCTCTTCATCTCCTTAAGGATTGGGCCTGCAAATAAATTAAACAAATAATTAGGACAATGCAGGCTTTTATTCTAAAATATGTATGGAAATGTGACATTAAATATGCAACATTAGCAACCAATCAAACAACTTCCCCTATAGGTCAATCTCTTAACTGAGTTCGAGATGTCCCTAGGGGCCAACGTCTAGCAATTTTTATTAGGCTTGAGTTGTGTGAGTGGAGAGGTGATTTTTTGGCTAAGGGAGGGTAATGACTTCCCCACCTTATGTTATCTTGGGTTTTGCCCTTAAGTTTAATTTGTGCAAATGTGCAATATAGATAAGAATGAACACAAAAAGCGAGTAAATCACTGAAGTGTTAGTGCTAACTTTATGTAATGTAATATGTATACCTCCGTCAAGGTCACAACAACACAAGAACAAAATACAGTATATTAGAATGAAAATTGACACGTGCCTGATGCAAATGTCTAAACCGTTTTAAATCATCCAATTTCTGCATTTTAGTTCTTAAAATTATTTACAGTGTATAGGTAATATAAACAAAAATTAGCAGTAGAGTATAAGAATATACAAGAATTTATCCAACCACACAAGAGAAAGTGTGGACTTCTGCAATGCTAAAGCTTTAACCTGCACACCAAAAACAAAGAAGAAAAGTTAACAAAACGTGAAATCAAACCGTTTCCATCCCCGACAACGGCGCCAAAATTTGATTGGGGGAAAACCGCGCACAAAAAGTATGTTTTGAAATTGATATTTAAAGCGTGTGTGCATTGGCTTCCTCGATACTTCTGTTATAGCATAGAGGCTAAAACGAGTCGAATCCATAAGGACGGGAGGCGATAGAAACTTTACCGGTTGATTCACGTGTGTGTTAAAAGTTCTTTAATGTTTGAAAGAATGAAAAGAGAAGTACGGTGAAAAACAAAGAAGTGGGAAACATAGAAGATAAGATATTTGTGTTTTTTGATAACATTTCCAAAACAAAGTGAAAAAGAAAGAAAACTCATGGCTACTAACTACTAATAACTCCACTAACATGCTAACCTCTTAGTGATAGTTGCCTCACATGTATCATTGGCCATCATTAATCTTGGTTCAAGAGCTTTACAAAGCATGGCTCATATGTTAACTTTCACATCCAAATTCAACCAAAAAGTGCAAGCTACACTTAAATCATCAAAGCTCAATAAGAGAAAGCATGAAATAAAGTAATGTTAGCTTATTAGAGATTTAGATGTTAGAGTGTTAGATTCATCATCATGAGCCATCAATGGCTCTTGCAAGAACAAGGCCAAGTAGAGGCTATTTGATTCATGTGGTATCAAGTAAGAAGTTAGCAAGTTAGCGGTTAGTAGTTAGTTATCGTGAGAGAAAATTAGCTAAATATGTAAAAGGAGTTAGAGAAGAAAACAAAGATAAGTTAAGAGAGCACCTTTCATAAATTGTCACCTTCTATTACAAGCACTCTTACTTCCTCACCATGTACCACTCTCTCTCCTATTACAAGATCTAAAAGAAATAGAAAATACAAAGGAGGAAGAAGAAGAACACTAACATAAACTACCCTAAACTACAACAAGGAGAAGAAACTACCCTAAAATATTGCATATCTTGCTGAAGGAGAACCCCAGGGGTATTTATAGGCACCAAGGGAAAGGGGGTCAGGAGGCAAATCCTAGCCCAAAGTACGGGCGCGGCCGCACCCGTACGGCCACAGAAACGCCGTCCAGGCCGCGTTTCGCGGCTCTCGCGGCTCTTCGGGCCACGCACTATCCCATATGTCCCCTGTCAGCGTCTGCGCCTGTTTCTAGTTTTCAGCCCTTGGTTTTTGTCAAAACCGCTTTCCAAGGTCATTGGCTATATTATAGGCCTTTAATCACCCATTAAATGGTGATTTAGGGTCTTCTTCTTCATTGTACACCATGGACCTAGAAACATGCAAGCGAGGTATTATTAGTAGAATTTAATATTAAATAAATGTGAAGATGTGGTATAAAATATGCAGTTTTAGAGACTAATCAGGGAGCATACACTCACCCTAAATCAAAAGAATTGCCGCAGACACGCCGCTTGGGCTACGTTTCTGCGGCGTCCGTTGGATTCTTCTTTATTTTTTTATCCTCTCGGAAGTTCAGATTTTGTTTTAAATTTGACGTTCTATCCCTTTATCCTCAGCGAAATTGATAGGGCCTTCTTCTAATTTGTTTTTTCTTTGATTTTGATGATCTTATCTTATTTGATATGCCGGTCTTCAGATAACGTTACTTTTAGAACCTCTGGATTTGAATCGATCCCCGTTGATTAGAATTTTTGGATTTAATTGGATAGGATTTGTGCTTATTTTCTCTCTGTCATATCTTACATGAATTTAGGCATTAAGATAAGTGAGTTGTACGAATTATTGTAGAATAAATGTTGGAATGTAGTAACAATTATGTAATATATGTGTCCAAACAATCATCTCGAACCTCATTGAATGCACCCTTTCTGTAGTCATCCTGCAACACTTAGAACTATTGCAATTCTTCTTGAAGCTCCACCTCGAAGTGAGCTTCCTTCAAGCTTTGCATTAAAACTCCTTGACCTAGTTTCTTTCTCTTAGTTTTCATTGCATTACCGCCAGCACCAGCATATTCCGCTTTATTATGCCTTCCCGGCATGGGGCCCTGCCGATATTGAGGCAATCCACCTCTAATTCTGCCACGATCATACCAACTTTACATAAACATTATCAAGAACTTGTCGTGCCATGGTCTTCCACCGATCACTTTGTCACCTTTCATTGATGTTTTAACCTTAAGACTTACCGTCTTCACATAACTGCAATGGTCTTACCGGGCCTTCTCGCCACACACTACTGCAGACTATCTAAAAATCACTGAAGACAAGTCGTCGAATGTAGAGCCAATACTTCAGACGCAAGGCTAATAAAAATCATTGACGCAATATCAAGATGCGGGGCTTGAAGCTCACGTCTCAGCATCACTGCAAAGCCAAGACGTGAGACTCAAATCCCGCGTCTCAGCATGACTGCAAAGCCCAGACGCGGGGCTCGAAGCCCGCTTCTCAGCAAAGCTTAACACCCGCGTCTCAATACCAGAGCAATGCCCAAATGTAAGGCTCGAGGCCCACGTCCAGCATCATCTCAATGGCTAAACGCAAGGCTCAAGCCCGCGTTCTAACTGCAGAGGAGCCCTGCATCTTAGTTATAACTATCCCCATTATTGGGTCAAGTACTGCCCACATAATGAGGGGAGTTAACCCCCATTATGGTGAGTTTTTTAGGGGACAGTTTTATCCTTAAAACCCTTATAAATAGCTCAGTTTGCTATTGAACAGGGTTAAAATTTTCAGGTGAGGAATACTGATAAAGAGTTAAATTCTTCTACCAACTTGCTGATTTCAAGTTTTTGCCTAAGTCTCTTTAAGATTTCATTGGATAGGAGCTGTGCTACTCCATCTGTGATCCAAGGAGAAGATTTCCATAAGAGCTTGACATTCACCCGGTCAATGAAAAACAAGAATCACTTTCTACCGCTATGCAAAGAACCCAGCCTTAAACGTAGAGAAGATCTGAGCTTGAGTATCTTCTCTCTCCTGTAATTGGTATTTGAGTGGTTGTGACTTTTCATTGGTTCAAGAAAAAATTGCAATACACTTTCAACATTCCTCCCCGTAAAAGAGATGGCGACTCCACTAGAGACTACTTTCTCCACTAATGAGCAAGTTGTGGTGCAAGGTGATGTCAGTTTCATGAGAAAAACGGTCGAGTAACTCGTTATGGGATTCAACCAGGCAAAGTATGAAGAGTTCCTCTCTTCTGGCTCCAAGAGCCCCAGGATGGCACGGTAGTACCGCAGAGTCTCGTCAGAGATTCGCTCTCAAATCCTTTCAGAGAGTTCCCCAAAGATGGTCTGCGTAAACAGCGCCATTTCTGGCCGTGTCGCACGCGTGATCCGCGTCAACGTCTCCTATGAGACCCGCGAGGCCAACGTCGTTGAAGGCCAATCTTGCCACGCCCCTTCTCTTTCTCAGCTCTAGGTCACCAGGGGTCCCCAACAACCCATGAATCGTAATCGGAATGCTGAACATCGACAAAGGCGTCGCGCACATCGACACAGATGAAAGAAGCTGAAAAAGCCATCTGTTCAGAATATACAGAATGAGAGGTTTAACCCCGCATCTCTTCTTAACAGCAATAGATACGTGAAGTATGTGTCCAGATACCAAAGCGCAGAGCTTATAAGGTTCACATTTCTATGGCCCTACCTCGCAGACGTGATGTTCAACAACGCGAGGTCTGCGTCTCTTCTCAGAGATACGAGACCCACGTCTTTATGTCAAAATGTAAGGCTCACGAAGTCCGCGTCTCTCAAATATCGCCAGGCAAATATGACAATCAGCAACGCGAGGTCCGCGTCTCTTCTCAGCAGAGGCACGAGACCCGGGTCTTAAAGCCAAAACGCGAGAGCCTCGTCTGTTCTACTGAATGTGAATTCTATGTTTTTGAACCTGGCGTCATTGAAACTTGCAAAGTTAACATTCGCTCTCTGATGGCTAGGGTCAGAAGGGAGCTGAAAAGTTCTTGTCCTCAAAGACTCAAGGCTGATCTCTTCGATCCCCTTTTGATGGATCTAAGGGATTACTTGACAAAGAAGAGGAGGTTCATCAAATCACTACACTATGCTACTGTGAACGGCTTATCATAAGCTTTCTGAATGCCATTGCAAACAGTCAGTGTTCAAATAGTTATCATCTACGTCAGTCTCTACCTTGGCCAAAAGGCGTCATTCCCGCACAAGGAGAACTTTCTCTTATACGGAGTATCCTGAAGTTACTGCAACATGGCAGGTCCAATCACTATGCCAAGCAAGACTAAGGTGAAGCAGCCAATAGTCAGCTCTGACAAGTCTGACCTCAAGTCGGAAGGAGTGTACCGGCATACCTACACTCGAACTGGCATAATAGCCCCAGTGGACTACATTGCCCTAGCCCGAGGCATCGAAGTAAGTGAGTCATTCTCTGCCAACGCAGAATCACAGGCCTAGACACTTTTGTAAAGAAAGAAGCCTTTGCATATATGGCAAGCACTCTTGAAGAAATGGTCAGACGCTTTGAGCAACAAGCCCAGCCAAGCCCAGAGGGAGCAACTTGATATGATTCATGATCAATAAAAATCTATCGACAGCCTCAAATAGATGCTTTCGCAAGTGCTTGAGGATAAAAATAAGTAACCTAAGGCCAAGACGCCTACCAAGAAGTCCAAAGGTAAACGGAAGGAAGGGAAAAGCTCGTCTTCTGCACATACTAAGGAGGAAGAGCATTCCAACTTTGAGTTGTCCAAACCTTCATCCGATGAGGAAGGAAACTTAGAGAATAGGAGCACTCATTCCAAAAGAATGAGTAAATTGGAACAGGGTCTTGAAGCCCTTGCCAGTTGGAAAGGCCTACAAAAAGCAAGAGTGGTCTGGCCGTATCCAATTGAGTGGGATCTTGTCCCATACCCTCCAAAGTTCAAAGCTCTGACCCTGCAGGCCTTAGACAGCTAGGGGTCACCGAACTAGCATATATACTACTTCAAGTCTCAAACAGGGAATGTAGTATCAAATGATACCATCCTGGCACGTTTGTTCATCGGCACCCTGAAGGGGATCGCTTTTGAATGGTTCTTGAAGCTTCCAGAAGGCTCTATCAAGAACTAGGATAATCTGGAGAAGCTTTTCCTTACACGCTCTTCGAAGATGACTCAGAAATTACCATGCCAACTCTCTTAGTGACGAGGCATCGAAAAGAAGAGTCACTTAAAGCATTTATGAAGAGATTTAAAATATGGCTCTCCGATATCCTAGTGGTATGACCCAAGCCACCCTGATGGAAACATGTCTTCATAATTTGCAAACCTCACTCCTAACCAAGATAGAAGTAGCTGAAAGTTGTACCTGAAAGTAGTTGGTCCAGCAAGGTGAACGTGCAGAAGAGATTGTCGCTAGGGTTGAGGTAGAAGAAAACAAGCTCAGACCCAAAAAGTCAATGAGGCGCGTGCTAGAAACATCTTTCCAAGCTAAAAGGAAGGACACACTGGTGACAAAGACAAAGTCTCTCTCTAAGCCCCAACCGTCTAGAGGGGATAGCTCTTGAACCCAGTCATGCGCCAACAATCAGTGCTCCTTCAAGGACAAGCATGTAGATTCATTGTTCAAGTTATTCAACAAGAGCAAAAGATTGTAACTTCCTGAAGCTAGACGTCCTGAGGAGGTTGGCAAGACGTCCCCAATTATTGCTTATATCACAGGACGCTGAGGCACCCTACCAAGCGTTATTACGTCTTCAAAGACATTCTTCAAGCTTTGATTGATGCAGAGGTACTCAATCTTCACCCGGAGCAAAAGAAAGTGACAGCTAATATGAAATCATTTCTTTAGTTCGGGGTCCAGCATCTAACGCCAACCGGAGTAATTCCCATCCAGAAAGGGGAACTAAGGGTGTTTAATATAGATCCACACCACCAGTGAGAGAAAGGTCTCATACCTATTCCTACTCCTCAGGGAGAAATCATGTGGTTCATCCTGATCTCGTAGAGGGCCAATAGTGGACTACTATTACAAATAGGAAGTCCAGGGGCAAACCAAAAGACTTCACCTTGCAATGTGGTGTGTGCTTCCTCCCGGGAAGCAGAAATTGATGTCCTCTTGCTAACTGATTCAAAGGAGGAGACAATTGTTCTTGCTATAGAACCGAATGTTCTGCACGTAGCAGGGACCCACTCGGGTCAGCCGTACTTAAAGAAATATGACAAAATTATGGCAAATCCGCCTAAACCCACCCAGAGCCAACCAAGAAATCCAGAAAGCAACCCGTGGAGAAGCAAAAGGAGCTTCGATATGCCAAGGTCCTCTCAAAAGACAAAGTGGAAGGATCTTTAGCACCTTACCGCTTTGATGTCTTGGCTCAACTGGCCAATATCCCATCCAGGATTACCCTTAACAAGCTCCTGAGACTGTCCAAGTCAACAAGGAAAGCTCTGAGAGAAACTTTAGCTGATGCTGAGGCTTTCATGGCCTGGATTCCTGCTGAACCCCAGAAGAAAGATGAAGACTGCCTCCACGCCTCTCAACGTGCCCTTTGCATAACCTTCACTCCAAATAACATGCAGGTTAGGGGAAACATGATAGCCCCTGTACTTCACAGGGTATATTGGATCGTCTGAAGTGAGCCACATTCATGTGGATCTAGGATCCGCGTTGAGCATCATGCCCCGCCGGGTCATACAGTACTTGAAAATCTCCACTCACCGATTGACGCTACTCAAACTACCATTTACGGTTTCAACGCCAATGGTATAGGAAAGATTAAACTCAATATCAGATTGGGGGACCTCAGATCTGAGGTGACATGCTATGTTATCGATGCTGACACTTCATATAATTCTGCGAGAATGACCATGGATTCATCGCAACTCCGTCGCTCCCTTTACTCTCCATCAAGTCATGAAGTATGTTGATGGGTATGGAAAGTTCGAACGTTGATCGCTGAAAGGCATCCGTTCAAGAGGGTAGAGAAGTACTTCACAGACTCCCTCCTGTATCAGGATTCTCTGGAGACAGACGAGAATCCCCAGCCAGAGGAACTAGACTCTGGTAACGAAGCTGATGTCGAGCTAGAGACAAAAGAAGAATGATTTTGGGAGTTGAATCCACTTGTAATGAGCGTCAATAAGCTCGATGTCAATAACACCGCCAATGATGTCGGCGAGTAGTATATTAATGAAGAGTTAGATTTGGCTTACTTTCCTGTATTTGCTTCTGATTTCAAGCCATAAGATACTTGTATAGATGTAGATTATGACCTCTGGTCAGCAATAAATGCCCTGACATCATTGTATGTACCCGTGAGATCATCTCTCATGGTATATCAAAGCGTCAGTGATGTGTAGGAATCATTCTTTGAGGTCCCAGCAAGACACAAAGGCCAAAAATCGATCCTTTTAGGAAAAATTGAGTCCAAACCAATGACTTACGAAGACTCAAAAGCGAGACTAAACTTTCTCAGTTCTCTCATTATGAGTTAAATGTACTCAGAATGATGGAGAACAAGGGTATGACCTAACAAGTGGTCCTGGCTTGAACTTCGGTAAAAGAAGAAAAACACTGCTTCGATCCTTTGTTCCAAAAAGAAAGCCCCTGATTATTATCATCGAACCCGCAAGGAAAACACTACTTCAATCCTTCGTTCCAAAAGAGAAAGCCCCTGATTATTATCATCGAACTCACAGCGGGCTGGGCTATATGTCAACTCCAATCCTGTCAGCCTCTGAGTCTGAAGGGTCATTACACCATAATCACTCGTCAGGCACATCATCATGGGAGTCAGATGTCAGTATCGGCAACATCTTCAAAGAACTTTCGGTAAACATGGTTTCAACAAGCCACCCAGAAGATGGAGATGAAGAAATGATCTAGTCAGATACAGATCCTTGGATCAAACACCTAAATACTCTCTGAGATATTCGCTTTGAACAACGCAAACCACCCACAGAGGATAAGGTAACCCACATTAATCTATGAGAAGAGGCTAATCTCAAGCCTATCTTTATAAGCGAAAGCTTATCACCCCCGAGAAGGAAGATCTAATATCTCTTGTGTGAGAGTATATAGATGTTTTGCTTGGAACTATGAGGATATGCCTGGGCTCGACCCTCAAGTGGCTATCCATCGCCTCAACATCAATCCGAATGTGAAGCCCGTCAAGCAACAGCAACGACAATTCCGCCCAGAGATAATGCAAGCAATTCAGTCAGAAGTCAAGAAGCTTATAGACTCTAGTTTCATCAAGGAAGAACAACACCCTGATTAGGTGGCTTATACCGTTCCCGTCACCAAGAAGAATGGGAAGATCCAATTTTGCATCGATTTTGGTGATCTAAATCAGACGTGTCCTAAAGATGATTTCCCCCTTCCAATCATGGATGTAATGAGAGACAACACTTGTGAGTTTGAACAGATGCCCTATATGGATTGATTTTTTGGATACAATCAAATTAAGATGTACCCTGATGACGAGTAGCATACATCCTTCAGGACACCACTAGGAGTGTATTTTTATACTGTGATGCTCTTCGGATTGAAAAATGTCAGGGCGACATACCAGAGAGCTATGAATACAATTTTCCATGAGCATATATGCAAAATAATGGAATGTTACGTAGATGATATTGTAGTGAAAAGCCGTGCCAAAGGTACAATTTTCCACGAGCATAACATGCGGGCGCAACAATTGAAGATGAATCCCACAAAATTCTTCTTGGGGCAGCCAGCGGTAAATTCCTTGGGTTTTTCATAACAGCCAAAGGAATCCACCTCGACCCACAGAAAGTCCGCGCCGTCCAGGAGATGCAACCTCAAAGGAATCTTAGAGAGCTTAGAGGATTGCAAGGGAGACTAGCCTATATCTGGAGGTTTATCTCAGATCCCTCAGCACGATGCCAACCCTTCACCAAATTAATGAAGAAAGGTGTTTCATTCATCTGGGATGATGCTTGCCAGCAAGCGTTCGAGGAAATTAAGTGGTACCTCACGCATCCACCTATTCTTACAGCCTGGTGTCAAACCTTTCCTAATATACGTTCGAGCTATGGATCATTCTCTAGGGGCTTTACTAGCTCAGAATAATGATCAGGAATACGAGCAGGCAATCTACTACCTAAGTAGAACTATGATCGAGCTGAACGTCGATACAACCCGATCAAAAAAGAATGTTTGGCATTAGTATTCACTGTCCAGAAGATGCGATACTACTTAGTGGGCCAAACTATACACGTCATATCAAAAGTCAATCCTTTAAGATTGCTTATGACGAAGCCATCATCACTGAATGGTCGATTCGCAAAATGGGCCATGTTGCTCTCCCAATATGAGATGCAATTCCTACCACAGAAAGTTGTGAAGGGACAGGCAGCGGCAGACTTCTTGGCTGAGCATCCAGATCCAAGGGCGACCAAATTTTATGAAGACCTCCTAGATGAGGTCGCTGATGTTTGCTTGACCATGACATCTTTTGAAGAACAGGTGTGGCAACTCTTTTTCGAAGGCGCATCAAGAACGGTCCTTGAGGAAATAACGTAGTAGGAGTGGGGGTAGTACTTGTCTCCCCACAGAACTACGTACTCCCTCGTGCATTCTCCTTAACTGGGTCATGTTCCAATAATGTAGTGGAATACAATGCTCTCTTGATCGGGATGCAAATTGCCGATGAGATTGGCATTAAAAATCTCGAAGTATATGGTGATTCAAAGCTCACATTAACCAGGTTCGCGGGGAGTACGAAGTCGACATGAAGACTTGGTACCCTATCATATTGAAACAATCCACATGGCAGAGAGGTTCAGAACTTCTACATCGAAATTGTACCTCGCCAGCAAAATGTGCATGCAGATGCACTGGCATCTCTCATTACTTCCTTGGCTCTTCTAGCCGAAGCGGTAGAGTAACTACTCGTCTACAGTCATGACTTGTACTGTCCAAAACTCGTCCTAGAAAATGATCAGATTCTAGCAGGGAACCTTCAAGTCAAAGAAACTCTAGAGACTTCAGCAGGTCCAGAGCTTAGGGATTGGCGATTCCCGTATATTGACTACGCATTGTATGACATTTTATCTAATTACCCTAAAGAGGCGCTGGCATTAAAAGGAAACCCTAAAATTGTCATGCCTCGCTTCCCAAAATACGCGAAAATGGAGTCGCGATGAAGGTCGGCGACGTATATACGCGAGAAAAATTCCTCACGCATACACACTAAGCTTAAAATAACCTGAACAAGCTATGAAATCTACTACGATAAATCAATATCACTGCAATATGACATATAAATATCTAACACAATGATATCAGATGAATAAAGGAAAGAAATGGCAACTGGATGCGATATAGATAGAATTAGAACAAAAGAGTAGGAATACCAATAATTAAGAAGAGCGACTCCAGCTTCTCAAAATGCATGTGATCCTCTCCAAATACCTGATCAGCAATAAATAGCCACAAATCTAGATATGTAAATCCAGGGAGTCAGAACTCCTAGTGAATGTGTGAGAATAAACTGAAAAAATGCACATGCATATAAATGTGAACATAAGATAATAATATAAACTGGAATAAGAAACGACATGAATAAGTAAATAAACAGTAATATGGATAGCACACAGTAGAGTATGTGTTTAGTCAGGTACTCAATCATGTGTCTATCATGATCTATATATCAGGCGGGTAGAGTCAGTCAGTACTAGAGTCAGATGTCCAATCAGGTCAAGTGTAACATCAGGTCTCCAATGATCGGTCGCTGATATTGCACATTCATTGTCAGATTCTCATACTTATTATATAATAAATTATGTTTTTAATCTTAATTATTGTCTAATTTATATGCAGGCCCATTGCTAAAGGAAAGGAAAGAGAAACGAGGCAAAAAGCCCATCAAAATTCTGATATAATTCAGAATTAATTCAAAATTAGAGGGAGATTAAGGTAGATCAGAAAAGATAAAATCAGTTGAATATCGATTAGAACAAATCTTTACAATCGATTTGTTAAAGCCAAAGATTAAAGACAGTTTCGTCAAATCCAGGAGCTGAAATGGGAAATCCAAAACGAGATAAAAGGAAATCATCATAACCAGGAGTTGTACCCCCCGGGTGTTGCCACCTGGCCACACCCAGGCCGTGGAAACGCGGCCAAAGCCGCATTTTCGCTGCTTTATTAGAGAAGTTGGGGAGCGTCTTCTCCCCCTATCTTCATACGCTCCTCCCCGTTGGGTTTTGCCTATAAATACTGAGTTTTTCAGAGACCACAAAGAGTAACCAAGCAGAAAGTAGAAGTTAGGCTATTCTGCAGTTGTAACTTAGATTTTTAGTTTTTTTATGTAATTTTTATTTTCTTTATGTAACTGAGAAGAGAGGATATTTTCATGGAGGAATGAGAACAAGCTTGTACTGAGGGTGATATCGGTGTAAGTAATCTTCTCTTTCATTGTTATTTGAATCGAATTAAAGTTTTTTTTCCTTTTCTATTCTTGTTTTTCTTTTCTTTCGTCTTCTATGTTTGTGAATCCAAATGACTCCGATAGCCTCAAAGTTGTCTTGCCCTTGCAAGTATCGTTGATGGCTTATAGTGATGGATATCCATTTCTATGGAAATGTAGCTTGCCCCTTCATTTCATTGTGCAAATTGGGAATGGGAAAGATCCTATTTGTCATACTTCGCTCGCCTTCAAACAAAGGTACATCGTCGATACGGGTCAAAGGTAAGCAGGTGCTGAAGAGGTAATTAAGGTTTGTAGGTTTTAACTTTCTTCTCTTTTAACTTTTAGTTTAGATCACCGACACCGCAATCTACCAAATCTTTTTTCACTCTTTTTAATTTCTTTGCATAAATTCATTTTTCATTTTCTCTACCTTCTCAATCTACGACTTTCTTATTAACTTACATGTAACTTATTTTTCTCTTTTCTTTTTAAGAACTAAAAGAAGATCTTTAACCATTGATTGTAACTTAAAAGAGAACTTGCTAAAAAAGCTTCCATCACTAGTCCCTCCTTGTGGATCACGACCCACATAGCCACTTGCTATAACGGTAGCATTGAGTACCTTGCACTTCTATTTTGTATTTTTGAAATTATGTATCTTGTGTGCAGGTAATACCTCAATCATCCAACATACATACATGTATCAGGAAAAGACAATCAATAATAGTACATTATAAATAGTTTATTATTATTATATCAGCGAACACCAATTTTCACTTGTAATATAGCATCCCATACTATGCCTATCACACAAGACAATTGAGCTCTAAGTTATTGAAATTGATCGGTTGGAGACACTGTCCATACTTTAGGTGGGTCCCATACATACTCGGGACCACGGCCCAGACTCCTGACACTGAACCAGGCCCTACCGCTAGGTAATCAGGAACATGTATAACAGGAACAAGAACAGGACGGGGTGCCACTCACCCCACGGGAACCCTGCAGTGGAACTCTCTCCCGGCTGCGCAACCTATATCCTATGTCCACCCAAAATACAGACGCTGTCTCCTCCATCGATCTCCACAATCCCAGTGCAAGTTGTTTAATATCATGTCATTAGTTTATCAAGATTATTTAATGTGCATGTTATTAAATCACTGGGATAACTCGTTGGGCAACAACGTCAACATGTGTAATCAGGATACCGGTATAACAGGATATATAATGTCAGTGAATAGGATACCGGTATAGTAAGACATGTAACAAGTATAACATGAGGGTATTGTTACCGTATACAATATTTTTCTAACAATTATGGTAACATGGACAATATAATTATCAGGTGAATGTCATGTATAATCAATCAAGTTCTTCAGGTAAATCATGGTATTCAAAATAAGTAATAAACTGCTGGCATGAATAGAATAATCCGGCAAAATATTTAATCAACTCAGATTCTCAAAGTCATCGATATATCCAAGCCCCAATATATAAAATACATACTCATCTATATCCAATCAATCATCACAATCCAATCTTAATTAAGACCATCATCCACTCTCACTTCCATTAAGTTCAAACAAAAGATCTAGAAATTCAAATAACTAATCAATTATGCATATACATGCCACCAGGTCAGATCAAACCAATCTATGTCTACTCCTCAACCCAAGGTCAAGTCCAACTCAATCCAGTCACTAACAAATCCAAGTCCAATATCTCGTTCTTTTAATAAAAAAAATCTCCAAATTAATCAATCACCAATATCTAACCACACTCTCACCTGTTTTACCATCAATAAGAATAATCAAATCTACTGATAATGTCATCCAGATATAAACTCGTATAATTACCATCATAAACTAGTCAAATCTAAGATTTAATTCTGATTACCATTTAAGTTACATCACCAATAGTTTCAATCTTAATCAAAGTCATAACTAGGGAGTGGGACATCCTCGAGTTACATGAAATCCAGAAAGTCTCTATATTCAAACCTCGATATCAATAAACTTCATTACTCAAATAATTTATAAGTGAATATATCCAAATCAGTATCATAGGATAGATCAAAAATCAAGGTAAGTTATTCTCCCATATGATCAAAATCCAACTATTGTTGATCTCGTCTAAATATGAATCAAGATCCCATGTAAATCTCAACTTGAACTCTAGGTCTATATAAAAATTCAAGCATCAAGTTAAATCAACCTTAAGGTAACATCTTATTTAATCCGTCCTCATTGTCCAAATGAATTCCTATCTGAAATATCATCAAAAATAAATGTCAGATAACTATCTTAAATAAATATATTTTTATCTATAAATATGAACCTTTAACCTAAATCACGAACCAATCAACCTCAAGATTAATCAATTTATATTCTAAGATTACTCACAACTAGATCAATCATAAGATCAAATTTGGTCTAAAGTATACTACAACTCATCATGAATCAACAGTGGTAGACGACTACACATAAAATGACATAGATCAACTAAATAAATAGTGTTAGCATTCAGCGATGTCTCATGAAGGAATATAGGTAAACATACTAGTATAATATATCAGATGGTCATGTGAAATGATACAAGTAACTGATAACAACAAATAAGAAAATGATACAAGAGCAAACACTCCTAAATATCATCTCAGTAAATTTTAGTAAAAAATTCCACAATAATATAAAATCATTTATCACAAAATTCTTGTTTAATTGAAGGAGGAAAAGAACACTCATGACAAAATTAAATAAAATTAAATAAAAAACACTCACCTGAACTCGATCCCAAGTCCAAAGCATTGAAATCATAAGGCCCCGATAAATCTACATGGTTCATTTAATAGGAATTGTTAGATTTTTTTTTAAAAGGATATTTTACTTGGGAGTTATAAGGGGTTTTAATCTTGATTAATTAGTTTGGGGGTTAGGAATATGATCCTCTGGGTCTAATGAATTTAGTAGGATTAATTTAAACCAATTTTTAATTTTTGTTGAATTTTAATAGGCTTTAAATCATTAAAATACTTAGCGAGTCTGAATTAACCATTAAGGAATATGGTTTAAAGTGGGTGGTTTGAGCTAATTTACGTTCTTATTAGTTTAAAAATTTTATCATAGAAAGTAGAATTATTGTAGACTTTTGTTTATATTTGTCTCCATTTTTTTGATATTTTTAATAAATTATTTTAATATGCAATTTCTCCTTTTTTTCATCCTTCCTTTCTTTCCTATTTTTTTCTTATCTCTCTATAAGCCCACGCCCATCTGAGGCCCAGGACCAGGCCAGGCCCAGGCCTGGTCTGGGGAAAAAAATTTTGTTTACAGGGCCCAAGGCCCTGTGCTGGGTCCAACTGACCTGGCGCGGGCCAGGCTAGGCCAGAAAGGCCTGGGAATTTTTTTTAAAAGTTTGTGGCCGCTGCGCAGTGGGATGGCCAAGCCCACTGCGCAGCCTAGGCTGCTGTGCCCAGGTCCGGGTGCGGGTCTGCACCCGGGCTGCGTACGACCCTGTACAGACCCATGCAGGTCTATGGCCTGCTCTCGGCCATGGCAGAGAGCAGGGAACGGGTATCTTTTTTTTTACTGTAAAAATTTCAAAAAATATGTAAATTAAAATTATGATTTGGTGTACCTTCACATATATTTTTGTTAGATTTGTGATTGGGTTTTGATGTATTAAAAATATTCATGGAGATCATGGCATAGACATGATTTTTAATAAACTATTTAGATCAAATAAATTTTTGAGAAAATAGATTACTTACTTGGATTTGATCTCCCCTAGTATTTTCCTCAATTTCTGTACTTCAAGATCCCTTTTATTCATGCTTTGCTTGAGGATAAAAGAAAGAAGGAGGTGGGGAGAGTTGGGTCATGGTTTTTCTTTGGAGGTAGAAAAAGAAGTAGTTTAGGCTTTTTATAGATTATTAGGCATTTGGAAAATCAGAATTTCAGTTGGGTTCAAACTATTTGACTGAGTAGTTTAGGATAGAATTAATTAAGTTTATGATTTGAAAATAAGATTTAGATTTGGGTAAGTTAGGATAGATATGATTATTGTTAGGATTTAGATTAGGATTAGTTAAGATTTATGAAAGGATTTGATAAGATAGGATTTGAAATAGGATTAGGTTTGGGCTTTGGGTTGATGGCTAAGGGTCTCATGGTATGGGTTATAGGGTAGGGAAAGGAAAAGATATGAATAATAGTAACAATAATAATAATAAAAACTAATAATTAAAAGGGGTTACTGTACCTCAGCTGCCAGCTGAGTGAGTTTCTCAGCCGGCATGACGTGGCTTCATATTAACCGCAGAGAAGTCAAAAATTTAGGCGGTAAAAGGAGACCCTCAATCACTTTTCGTTGCCCAATGACTGAAATACTCTCAGTTTCACTTTTAACCTGCTACAACTGTTCCTCCACTAAAAAAATTACAGATCAAAAATTTTGAACTTTTTCAAACAAAAAAATTACAGATCTTGATAACTTAATTTTAGAAAAATAATTTATTTTAAAAGAATGCAACCATGGTCGCACTTATGTTCAAGTTTTTTTTGAAAAGATATTTTAATCACAATAAAAATCTATTACCGCGACTTGAAATAGTTTTTTTTTGTTTTCTAAAACTGCAATCGAAGTCACAGTTTCTAAAAAGAAAAAATTTGGATTTAGTTTTTTAATATTATTTTCATTTTTTAGATTTATTTTTGTTTTACATTGCAACCTTTGGTCGCAGTGTTGTAGCCTTTTTTTTTATTTTTCGATTAGGGTCGCAATATTTTTTCGATTATGAAACAAGAGTCTTATGAAATAGGATACTGCGACCATGGTCGCAGTCTTATGTAACAGCAGTCTGCGACCTTGGTCATTGTATTTTTTTATTAAGTAATCTAAATAGAATACTGCGATCATGGTCGCAGTCTTATGTAACAGCAAGTCGCAGTCTTATGTAACAACAGTCTGCGACCTTGGTCATAGTATTTTTTTATTAAGTAATCTAAATAGGATACTGCGACCATGGTCGCAGTCTTATGTAACAGCAGTCTGTGACCTTGGTCATAATATTTTTTATTAAGTAATCTAAATAGGATACTGCGACCATAGTCGCAGTCATATGTAACAGCAGTCTGCGACCTTGGTCATAGTATTTTTTTATTAAGTAATCTAAATAGGATTCTGTGACCATGATCGCATTCTTATGAAACAAGAGGCTTATGAAATAAGAGTCGCAGTTAATGGAAGAAGTGACAATATTCTCGTAAGTTAATTAATTAAGATGATTAGAAGATTGCGACTTCGGTCGCAGTCTTATGTAACAGCAGTCTCTTTGAGAATGTTTTGTTTGATAACAATGCGATCTTGGTCATAGTATTTTTTTATTAAGTAATCTAAATAGGATACTGCGACATAGTCGCATTCTTATGAAACAAGAGACATGTCAATTGAAGCAGTGAAAATTGTCTCAAAAGTTAAGTAATTAAGATGATTAGAAGAGTGCGACTGAAGACTGCGACATTGGTCGCAGTCTTATATAATAGCAGCCTTTTTGAACTTTTTTTCATTTATGCGACCAAGGTCGCAGTTTTTTTATTAATAAATTTTAATTGCACTGCGACTTTGGTCGATGTCTTGTAAAACAAATCATTTGAAGATGAAATTTCATACTGCGACTATGGTCACAGAATTCAATTTTATCTGACAATTTATTATTATGATAAAATAAAAATCTTCTACATTTAAGAAATTGCTGAGGGAAATTGATAAAATAAAAACCTCTTGATCAGCATGCAAAGATCTCAACCTTTCAATACTCTCAATATTCTGAGAGAAAGTTGAACCAGATGATATATGGTCCATATTTAGATCGGGAGATAGAGATCGTTTACGACTGCGACCAGAATTGGCAGGGGAAGTGGACTGCTCTGACGTCGACATTAAATAAAAAGGAGAAAAACCTGATCCGAAAATCACTATTTTCAGAAACAACTTTATGGCAGGAAAATGAAACTCTAAATCTGACAAAGAGCGGTAAAAGAAATAAGGGAAAAAATAATAATAAACAATTACGGGATAAGTACCTTTACCGAGGGGCATTTAGTAATTTAACTTATACCAATAAGCGGGCCGCAATTTAGTAGTGTGGCTAATATTGTGCCACGTCACCGCAGGCTGAGAGAGACTCTAAGCCGGCGACTGATATACATATTTCTGTAATTAAAAAGAGTTATTTGTAATAATAATAATAATAAAATTATCAACATTAAAAATATTATCTAATAATACTTGGTAAAAATACTACCATTAATAATCATGACCAAGACAATACAAATAACAATAAGAATAAGAATAATAACAATACCAATATTAACAATAATAGCAACTACAATAATAATAATAACAGTAGTAGTAGCATAGTAATGGAAAAAATACTAGCTAGTAATTAAAATAATAATACTTAATAATGCTAAATATGCATGTAAGGCCAAAATATCATTTACTATTTTAAAATAATTTTCACTATAAATCAAGTTAATAAATAATAATAAAATAACCAGTAAAATAAAATAAATACTTTAGAAAAATAAAAAACAGTATTTTAGACCAGGATATTACATTCTACCGACCTTATAAAAATTTCGTCCTCGAAATTTTGATAAAGCAGGGAATGATAGCAAATCAAGATCAAGGGAGAAGATAAAACTTCCATGCCTCTTCTCATTGTATCATGGGTCCACTCACTTCCGCTGCACGCTCTGATCTTCGTTACCGGCTTTAGAATGGAGTGGTAAAACTCAGGAGATAAAATTAGGAAAATAGATCGGAAAAAGAATGAGAATCAAAATGGAACAAAGATTACTTTAGAAGAAGGTTTAGAATTAGGGATATCAAAGAATTCAAGAGATAGATTCCAAAAGGGAGGACGATCAATCTCAAGTGGACTCAGTATCATCATGTGAATAGTATATGTTTACTGCAGTGTAAATATAACTATCTCAGGTTACATGTATGAACTAGGTTCTCTTTTTATGTCGAACCTGGCTCTGATACCAAGAAAACCCTATCACGCCCCACTTTCCAAAATACGCGAAAATGGAGTCGCGATGAAGGTCAACGACGTATATACGCGAGAAAAATCCCCACGATACACACTAAGCCTAAAATAACCTGAACAATTTATAAAATGTACTATGATAAATCAATATCATTGCAATATGACATATAAATATCTAACACAATGATAGCAGATGAATAAAGGAAAGAAATGGCAACTGGACGCGATGTAGATAGAATCAGGAAATAACATGAATAAAAGAGTAGGAATACAAATAATCAAGAAAAGCGGGACTTCAACTTCTCAAGATGCATGTGATCCCCTCTAAATACCTGATCAGCAAAAAATAGCCACAAATCTGGATATACAAATCTAGAGAGTCAGAACTCCTAGTGAATATGTAAGAATAAACTGAAAAAATGCACATGCATATAAATGTGAACTTAAGATAATAATATAAACTGGAATAAAAAATGACATGAATAAGTAAATAAACAGTAACATGGATAGAACACAGTAGAGTATGTGTTCAGTCAGGTATTCAATCATGTGTCTATCACGATCTATATATCAGGCAGGTAGAGTCAGTAAGTACTAGAGTCAGATGTCCAATCAGATCAGTGTAACATCGGGTGTCCAACATATATACATGTATCAGGTAAAGACAATCAATTACATTACATTATGAACAGTTTATTATGATTTTGTCAGTGAACATCAATTGCCATATGTAATAGACGCATCTCATGCTACACCCATCACATATGATCAGTTGGAGAAATTGTCTATGCTTTAGGTGGCTCCCGTATATACCCGGTGAAAATACACCTAGGGGGTGAATAGGTATATTTGTTAATCTAATGTCAAATGATACGGAATTAAAAACTAATTGTAACACACTATGTGTAACCAAAGAGTGTAGCCGAATTTCAAGTGAAGGGCTCTGGACTGTCTCCTCGAGATTCCTCTGAATTAAGAGTTGAGGTGCTATATGAAGCACTCTTAGTTCAACACAAGTATGGCACACACAAAGTATATCTAGCAAATGAATATGTGCAATATAAAGCAATGCAAGATATAGAGAGGGACTTTAGAGATAGTGGATCAAACGAAAACACCAAGATATATTTCAAGGTTCGAGCTACTGCTCTACATCCTCGTCTTCACACAAAGGATTTCCACTATGTCCACACAGGACCTCCCACACAGGGAATCTCCATCGAGAAATTGCAATTACAAACTTAGGAGTACACATCTCCTCTCTCTACACAACCACCTCTACACAAGAGGTTAGGCACAAAGCCAAAGCAACAATCACCTCTACACAAGAGGGATAAAGGCACAAAGCCAAACTCTACCACAATCACCTCTACATAAGAGGGATAACCACAAACCCAAAGCACAACCACCTCTACAATAGAGGGATATGCATAAAACCAAAACAAAAGAAAGATTACAACTTGGTAATCCCAATAGACCACAAATAACTCTTCATGATCTCAAAAGACCACAAACAATAATTCTCACAAAAATAGATCCTATAGATAGGATAGAGATGATAGCTCAAGTGTGAGAAAATAAGGTGTTTGGAAAACAAATCACAAAGAAAAATACTTTGAAAAAATACTAGAATGAAATAGAAATGAAGATCAAAACTAATTTTTCAAATACTCTATTTTTCTTTGATTTTTCCAACCCTTGAAAACAAATAAAAATAAAACTTTTTGGCACAAAAACTCTTCAAAAACTTGCTGCAAAATCTCTTATAAAGATGGGAATATTGCTTTCTAAATTCTTGTTAAAAACAGCCCAAGAGATGGCTTATTTATAGCCTCTAAAACAAAAGAGTCGTTGGCAGTGGAAAGGCCCAGAATGCCCTTCCGTCGACCGGCTGATCGACCGGCCCAACGGTTATTTTTCTGACCGTTGTGCCTTAGGTCGACCGCCCAGTCGACCGGGCCACGCCTGTCGGTCGACCGTCAGTACCCGAGAGTGGGTACTTTTCAGTCGATCGACCGCGCGGTCGACCGGCCTACTTGGCTAGTCATGTGTACGTCTGCGTGCACATCAGTCGACCGGTCTGGTCGACCGACCACTGGTCCGGTCGACCGCCAGTGTGGGCAGGTTGGGTTTTTCAGAACTGAAAACTTGGTTATTTTAATTCCAATAAAATTCCATAAATACTCATAAATTTCACAAAAATAAGTTCTTGTTAGATCTTTGAATAACAAATATGTGTGACCAAAAATCAACACATGTTACAAACTATTTGAACTATTTTTGTGATATAAAATATTTGGCCTTAAACAAAAATCGTATTTTCCAAAACTTGGATTTTGAAATGAAAATCCATTTTCTTCAAAACTTATATAAATACAAAAGCACGATATTGAAATATGTTTGAAGCACATTGTGTATGGATAGAATCCAATACATATATAATGTATATATCTGTGTTTTTGACATGAAATCCAAAAATAAGTTTTGTTAATTACAAAACTCGGATCATCAAAATAAGTTTTTCTAAGTATATGAAGCATATATGTATATAGATGAAATCTAATATACATTTAAACCATGTAAACTTGTTTTGATTCTATCTATTAATGAAATCATATATATGTATAGTTGAAATCCAAAATCGTTTAAACCAAAACCAAACGTATTGAACTTGTGTATGTGTGTGTGTGAACTTGAGCATATCAACACTATCTATCTTTACACAAGATCTAAACAAACTGAAGTCTTCTCGTCGATTCTCATCTTCAGGATGACCCGATCCAAGCACGATCCAAAGAGCTTGACTCCAACCAGTGCTAGATGCGTTCTTGACGCGTGAGCTCTTGAATCTACATGAGTTAGTACCAAAACTCCTTTGTTGAAGCTGAACACCTACTAATATCTTGATCATTAACTGAAACTGTATAAACACAAGAACATTAGTAAACTAACCTTCATAAGTTAGTCATCATCTAAACTAAGGTGAAAGGCCTCTGGGCTAACAATCTCCCCTTTTGATGATGACAAAACTTATGAGGTTATATATATGCATCAATTAGGGATAGGCTTCCTAGAAGCTCCCTCTTAACATATGCATGATCAATAAACCTATAAAGATATGCAATGAAGCTCGAGATACCAATAAAATAATATATATGCATAACACATAATAAAACATGCATATATAAACCTGAATTCTTCTCCCCTTTTTGTCATTCATCAACAAAGGGGTGAAGACAAACAAACAATAAACATTTTTGTTTCTTTAAAATTTTGATACAATAAACATAATCAATTGAAAGAACCAATTGAAAGAAACAATCTTTTTATTTTTTTATTTGTGAATTAATGCCAATAAAAGGACATGATATCATTGAAAGTAAAAACAAAATTATTAGGTAAAACACTATATGCATTTTGCAACAAGGATACTAAATTGAAAATAATATCAATTTAAAATTATTGATACCAATATTGAAAATGTAAGCATATGCCAAAGTAAAATAATTTTCATCATAAAGAGAGGGAGTAAGATAACAATGGAAAAGTAAAACCAATTGAAAGATAAAATAAGAATTTTTCTCCCCCTTTATTAAATACCAATAAAAACAATGCATAAGCTTGTATATGATACCAATTAAGAAATAATTGAAATTAAGGACTAAATCAAGCTTAGTAAGAAATAATTTTCTGCTAAAAATATATGACATATATGTTTAAAGCACAAGAAAACATCTATAAATATGTATCAGAGCAATATAATGTTACTTTAGATATTATCCATACGTATGTAGAAAACATGAGTATACAAACATATAAGATATCATAAAGATCATGTGTATAACTCATACCTACCACCCTATTCATGTACATATTTGAAAGATATTCAATAAACGTATAAAAGGCATGGTCTCCATCCAACCGCCCTTAGAAGGTAGGGGTTTTCAAAAATAAGAGTTTGAAAATAGTTTATCATGTTTGAAAATCACTACCAATTGAAGAATAAAGACTAGTTTAAAGATAATTTTTGAAAACTAGTACGAAATCCTTCAAGACATGAAACCAAATCATATATCCCATGAAAATATGAAAAATCACACAATAATTGACACTCAAAATCTACAAAGCACGTATATGCTCATGAAACAAAAATTCATGAGTAAACACCAAACATAAAGTGTAAAAATCATGTAATCAACAAAATCATGAAAATCGACAATGAAGCTCAATGAAATTCCTTTCATCAAAAATAAAAAATCATCAAAAACTAAATAAGCCTCAAGGTATATGTATGTTTTGTTAAAAACTAAAAATATACATACATATTCAAAAATAAATGTGTCCCAAAAAAAATTTACATGAAAAGCAAGTGACCCTAGGATAGACAGGTATATCAAATAGTTTTAGACAAAATTAACATATACATGAAGGCAAACACAATTTTATGAAAATATGCAAACAAAAATAGGAAAAACAAGTTAAAATGTAAGAATCATCAAAACTAGATTATACAAGTACATCCAATGAGTACAAATGAGCAATAAAATACAAACACACAATAATTAATTGTGCCTCATTAGTTGTACAAGTATAAACACAAGTTTTAATAAAAGTTTCATCTAAACATGTAATCAAAACGTTAAGTGCAAATCATCTAAAAACATGATCATTAAGGTAAATGCACGTGTTTTAGAGTTACGATATACACAATAGCTAAATAATAGTGAGAACACAAAATATGAATCCATATGAGCATGGGTGTATCTCAAATACTACATATGTATATCACAAGTCTAATTAACATGGCATTTAACACGATAATCATGTAAAACAAAAACATGCTAAAAGTCTATCAATGAGTGCATGTAAACAAAATAAGGAGTTAGAAATAGTTACCAAAACTAATAGGGCAAATCTCTAGGCCTCCAAACCATGGTGGTCTTTCCACCAAACTTTCCTTGAAAGTGATGCAAGAACGCATCCACCATCAAGGCACCAACACCCTCACGTCAAGCGAGAGCCCACACCTACATCAAATACAATAGGAGTGGATTTTGGTACCCATACCTTATTGGGTCATGGGGTTAGCATCTTTCCTAATCCAAACAAATTTGTTTGCAAAATTTGAATTATGTAATCTATCATAACAAAATCTTGCAAGGTGGCCCGTACGTTCACAATGTGTACAAGTGTACACATGAGCATACATAGAATCATATGTGTGAGCGTAATGAGCATGTGCCGTGAATGGTGTGCATGAATATGAGGTGCATGTTTCTTACAAAACATGGATTCCAATTTCTTGTGATCCATAACACATTGGCTCAAAGTGGAGCCCAAACAATCTACACTTTTCATCAAAGTACAAATATCTTTTTTAATTTTTGAAGAAGAAGTGAAGCATACAATATGTTTATCACTAGTAGATGAAACACTAGAAATATGACAAACATGAGAAGACAAATTATTTTTTAAAGAGGTGTTTTCTTTTGAACCAATTCCAATTCTTTTGAAACCAAACCAATTTTATTTTTCAAAGAATTATTCTCTTTTATAACAAAATCAAGTTTTGAAGATAAAATCTTATTTTTCTTCAAAACATCATTACAATCATTTTTATTTTTCAAAATTTCATTTTCCCTTAACGTAAGGTCAAGTTGAGTTTTCAAGAAGTCTCTTTCACTTGAAATCTCAACCCTCTTGTAAAATCATGTTTAGTTTTGGAGACAAGTCCTTATTTTCTTCTTTTAAATTAAAGCTTTTCTTTTTCAAAACTTTATACTTTGAAAGCAAGTCTTCACACAATATAGATAGTTCTTCATTTAACGTATCTGCATCCATGTTATCATCACAAGAAGAACTAGCACTATCATCTAGTTGAGTGTCCGAGTTTACCTCAAGGGTGTCATTCCCTTGGACCATGAAGCAAGTTTCATTGGACTCGTCTCCACTAGATTCTTTCTCCACATTAATTGTCATTTTAAGCTCGGGAGAGGTCAATGTATTCCATACTGCAAAAGCGGAATCACAATGAGAAATCATAAAAAGATAGTCTTTATTAAGCATGTTTCTAAGTGCCACTAGGGCTTGTGCATTGGCCTCTATATGCTTGCTATTACCAAGATAAGACTTCTTGGTAGCGGCAAGGTAAACATTCAATCCTAGGGTTTTAAGGTGTACACTCATCCTATACTTCCATATATCAATGTTGGTAACATCATACATGGGAGGGGTCCTGAAATCTATGAGTATAAACAATATGTGTGCAAATGCAAATCTAGATTAGCAAACCAAGATCTCACTCCTAGGTGGTTAAACCTAATATCATGAGCGTAGGCTCTGATACCAATTGAAAATACACTTAGAGGGGGTGAATAGGTGTATTAGCTAATCTAATGCCAAATGATGCGGAATTAAAAAACTAATTGCAACACACTATATGTAACCAAAGAGTGTAGCCGAATTTCCGGTGAAGGGCTCTGGACTATCGCCTCGAGATTTCTCTAAATTAAGAGTTGAGGCACTATATGAAGCTCTCTTGGTTCAGCACAAGTATGGCACACACAAAGTATATCTAGCAAATGAATATGTGCAATATAAAGCAAAGCAAGATATAAGAGAGAGAGAGTTTAGAAATAGTGGATCAAACGCAAACACCAAGATATATTTCGATGTTCGAATCACAGCTCTATGTCCCCTCCTTCACACAGAAGGATTTCCACTACGTCCACACCGGACCTCCCACACAGGGAACCTCCACCGGGGAATTGCAATTACAAACTTAGGAGTACACAACTCCTCTCTCTACATAACCACCTCTACATAAGAGGCAAGGTATAAAGCCAAAACAATAATCAGCTCTACACAAGAGGGATAAAGGCACAAAGTCAAACTCCACCATAATCACCTCTACACAAGAGGGATAACCACAAACCCAAAGCACAACCACCTTTACACTAGAAGGATATGCACAAAACTAAAGCAAAAAAAAGATTACAACTTGTTGATCCCAATAGACCACAAATAACCCTTGGTGATCTCAATAGACCACAAACAATAATTCTCACAAAACAAGATCCTATAGATAGGATAGAGATGATAGCTCAAGTGTGAAAAAACAAGGTGTTTGGAAAATAAATCACAAAGAAAAACACTTAGAAAAATACTAGAATAAACTATAAATGAAGATCAAAACCAATTTCCCAAATACTCTATTTTTCTTCGATTTTTTCAACCCTTGAAAACAAATAAAAATAAAACTTTTTGGTACAAAACTCTTCAAACCATGCTGCAAAAAATTTGTAAAGATGAGAAAATTGCTCTCTAAATTCTTGTTAAAAATCGCCCAATAAATGGCTTATTTATAGCCTCTCAACCAAAAGAGTCGTTGGCAGCTGGAAAGGCCCAGAATACCCTTCCGGTCGACGGCCGATCGACCAGCCCAACAGTCAATTTTCTGACCGTTGTGCCTCTGGTCGACCTCCCAATCGACCGGGCCACGCCTGTCGGTCGACCGCCCGGTCGACCGGCATTACCTGTGAGTGGGTACTTTTCAGTCGGTCGACCGCGCGGTCGATCGGCCTACTTGGCTGGTCCTGTGCACGTCTGCGTGCACATCGGTCAACCGTTCCGATCGACCGACCACTGGTCCGTCGACCGCCAGTGTGGTCTGGCTGGGTTTTTCAGAACTGAAAACCTGGTTATTTTAATTCCAATAAAATCCCATAAATACTCATAAATTTCACAAAAATAAGTTCTTGTTAGATCTTTGAATAACAAATATGTGTAACTAAAAATCAACACATATACAAACTATTTGAATTATTTTTGTGATATAAAATATTTTGCCTTAAACAAAAATCGTATTTTCCAAAAATTTTAAATGAAAATCCGTTTTCTCCAAAACATGTATAAATACAAAAACACGGTGTTGAAACAAATTTGAAGCATATTGTATATGGATAGAATCCAATACACATGTAATGTACATATCTATGTTTTTGATATGAAATCCAAAAATAAGTTTTGTTAATTACAAAACTCGGATCATCAAGATAAGTTTTTCTAAGTATTGAAGCATATATATATATACATATATATATATATACATACATATATATATATATATATATATATATATACACATATATATATATATATATATATACATATATATATATATATACATATATATATATACACACACACACATATATATATGTATATGAAATCTAATATACATTTAAACCATGTAAACTTGTTTTGATTCTATCTATTCATGAAAATAATATATATAGTTGAAATCTAAAACCGGTTAAACTGAAAACTAAACGTATATAACTTGTGTGTGTGTGTGTGAACTTGAGCATATCAACATTATTTATTTTACACAAGATCTAAACAAATCGAAGTCTTCTTGTCAATCCTCACCTTCAAGACGATCCGATTCAAACACGATCCACAGAGCTTGACTCCAACCGAATGCTAGATGCGATCTTAACGCGCGAGCTCTTGAATCTACATGAGTTAGCTCCAAAACTCCTTTGTTGAAGCTGAATACCTACTAATATCTTGATCATTAAATAAAACTATATAAATACAAGGTCATTAGTAAACTAACCTTCATATGTTAGTCTTCATTGAAACTAAGGTGAAAGGCCTCTGGGTTAACACCCGGGACCACGGCCCAGACTCCTGGCGCTGAATTAGGCCCTACCGCCGGGTAGTCAGGAACATGTATAACAGGAACAAGAACAGGACGGGGTGCCAGTCACCCCACGGGAACCCTGCAGTGGAACCCTCTTTCGGCTACGCAGCCTATATCTTAGGTCCACCAAAAATACAGACGCTGTCTCCTCCATCAATCTCTCCTATCTCAGTGTAAGTTGTTTAATATCATGTCATTAGTTTATCAAGATTATTTAATGTGCATGTTATTTAAATCACTAGGATAACTCGGTGGGCAATAACGTCAACATGTGCAATCAGGATACCGGTATAACAGGATATATAATGTCAGTGAATAGGATACCAGCATAACAGGACATGTAACAAGTATAACATGAGGGTATTGTTACCGTATGCAATAGTTTTCTAGCAATTATAGTAACATGGACAATATAGTTATCAGGTAGATGTCATATATAATCAGTCAAGTTCTTCAGGTAAATCATGGTATTCAGAATAACTAATGACCTATTGGCATGAATAGAATAATTCAGGCAAAATATTTAAGCAACTCAGATTCTCATAGTCATCGATATATTCAAGCCCCAATATATAAAATATATACTCATCTATATTCAATCAATCATCACTATCCAATCTTAATTAAGACCATCATCTACTCTCACTTCCATTAAGTTCAAACCAAAGATCCAAAAATTCAAATAACTAGTCAATTATGCATATACATACCACCAGGTGAGATCAAACCAATCTATGTCTACTCCTCAGCCCAAGGTCAACTCTAACTCAATCGAGTCTACTAACAAATCCAAGTCTAATGTCGCGTTCTTTTAAAAAAAAATTTCAAATTAATCAATCACCAATATCTAACCACACTCTCACAAGTTTTACCATCAATAAGAATAATCAAATCTGCTAATAATATCACTCAGATATCAACTCGTATAACTACCATCATAAACCAATCAAATCTGAGATTTAAATCTAATTATCATCTAAGTTACATCACCAATAGTTCCAATCTTAATCAAAGTCATAACTAGGGAGCGGGACATCCTCAGGGTACATGAAATTTAAAAGTCTCTTTACTCAAACCTTGACATCAATAAACATCATTACTCCAATAATTTATTTGTGAATATATCCAAATCAGTATCATATCATAGATCAAAAATCAAGGTAAGTTATTCTCCCATATGATCAAAATCTAGCTATTATTGTTCTCGTCTAAATATGAATTAGATCCCATGTAAATCTCAACTTGAACTCTAGGTCCATATATAAATCCAAGCATCAAGAAAAATCAATTTTAAGGTAACATCTTATTAATCCATCCTCATTGTCTAAATGAATTCTCATCTGAAATATCATCAAAAATAAATGTCCGATAACTATCTTAAATAAATATACTATTTATCTATAAATATGAACCTTTAATCTCAATCACGAACCAATCAACCTCAAGATCAATCAATTTATATTCTAAGAGTTCTCATAACTAGGTCAATTATAAGATCAAATTTGGTTTAAGGTATACTACAACTAATCATGAATCAACAGTGGTAGACGACTACACATATAATAACGTAGATCAACTAAATGAATTGTGTTAGCACTTAGCGATGTCTCTGAAAGAATATATGTAAACATACTGGTATAATATATCAGATGGTTATGTGAAATGATACAAGTAACTGATAACAACACATAAGGAGATACAAGAGCAAACACTCCCAATATCATCTTAGTAAATTTTAATAACATAATTACACAATAATATAAAATCATTTATCAAAAAATTCTTGTTTAACTGAAGAAGGAAAAGAACACTCACGACAAGATTAAATAAAATTAAATAAAGAAAAAATACTCACCTGAACTCGATCCCAAGTCCAAAGCACTGAAATCATAAGGCCTCGATAAATCTACATGGTTCATTCAATAGGAATTGTTAGATTTTTTTTAAAAGAATTTTTACATGGGAGTTATAAGGGGTTTTAATCTTGACTAATTAGTTTGGAGGTTAGGAATATGATCCTCTGGGTCTAATGAATTTAGTAGATTTAATTTAAACTAATTTTTAATTTTTGTTGGATTTTTAATAGGCTTTAAACCATTAAAATACTTAACGAGTCTGAATTTACCATTAAGGAATATGGTTTTAAAGTGGGTGATTTGAGTTAATTTATGTTGCTATTAGTTTAAAAATTTTACCATAGAAAGTAGAATTATTGTAGACTTTTGTTTATATTTGTCTCCATTTTTTGATATTTTTAACAAATTATTTAAATATGCAATTTCTCCTTTCTTTCTTCCTTCCTTTCTTTCCTGTTTTTTCCTTATCTCTCTATAAGCTCAGGCCCATCTCAGGCCCAGGACTAGGCCAGGCCCAAGCCCGGCTCAAGAAAATAAATTTATTTACAGGGCCCAAAGCCCTGTGCTGGGCCCAGCCGGCCTGGCCTGGGCTAGGCCAGGCTGGGCCCGGCCTAGGAATTTTTTTTTTTAAAGTCTGTGGCTACTACACAGTGGGCTGGCCCAGCCCACTGCGCTACCTAGGCTGCTGCGCCCAGGCCCAGGTGCGGGTCTACACCCGGGCCGGGTGCGATCCTGAACAGACCCATGCGGGTCTGTGCAGGCCTGCTCTCAGCCATGGTCGATAGCAAGGAACAGGTATTTTTTTTTTCTTGATTGTAAAATTTCAAAAATATATGTAAATTAAAATTATGAGTGGGTATATCTTCACATATATTTTTGTTAGATTTGTGATTTGGTTTAGATGTATAAGAAATATTCATGGAGGTCATGGTATAGACATGATTTTTAATAAACTATTTATATCGAATAAATTTTTGAGAAATAGATTACTTACTTGATTTGATCTCCCCTAGCATGTTCCTCAATTTCTGCACTTCAAGATCCCTTTTGTTCATGCTTCGCTTGAGGAGAAAAGAAAGAAGGAGGTGGGGAGAGTTAGGTCATGATTTTTCTTTGGAGGTAGAAAAGAAGTAGTTTAGGCTTTTTAAAGATTATTAGGGATTTGGAAAACCAGAATTTCAGTTGGGTTCAAACTTCTTGACTGAGTAGTTTAGGACAGAATTAATTAAGTTTATGATTTTGAAAATAAAATTTAGATTTGGGTAAGTTTGGATAGATATGATTATTATTAGGATTTAGATTAGGATTAGTTAAGATTTATGAAAGGATTTGATAAGATAGGATTTGGATTAGGATTAGGTTTGGGTTTTGGGTTAATAGGTTAGGATCTCATGGTAATAGGTTATAGGCTAGGAAAAGGAAAAGATATGAATAATAGTAACAATAATAATAATAAATAATAATAATTAAAAAGAGTTAGTAGTAGTAATAATAATAATAATAATAAAATTGTCAACATTAAAAATATTATCTAATAATACTTGGTAAAAATACTACCATTAATAATCATTAACAAGACAATACAATAACAATAAGAATAAGAATACTAACAATATCAATATTAACAATAATAGCAACTACGATAATAATAATAGTAACATAGTAATGGAAAAAATACTAGCTAGTAATTAAAATAATAATACCTAATAATGCTAAATATACATGTAAGGCCAAAATACCATTTACTATGTTAAAATAATTTGTACTATAAATCAAGTTAATAAATAATAATAAATAACCAGTAAAATAAAATAACTAGTTTAGAAAATTAAAAATACAGTATTTTAGACCAGGATATTATATCAATTCTACTACAATGCGATCACAAGAATATTGTATCGCTGATCGCATGATGGAATCCTCCTCCGCTGCTTGTCACATAAAGAGGCATAGGAAACACTCAAAGAGGCTCATGACGGTATGTGTGGAGATCACCAATCTGGTCCAAAACTTGGAGATCGACTCCAAAGACTTAATATTATTAGCCAAAAATGATCCCTGACGCCATCACTTATGCTAAGTGATGCCACACCTGTCAGATCCATGGTGACGTCATTCACCAGGCATTAGGACGTCTTGGTCCTACAACTTCTTCCTGGCCATTCGAAATGTGGGGAATGGACATGATTGGTCCTATCAGTCCACCTTCATTTAAAGGATACCGATTTATCTTAGCCATAACCGATTACTTCTCCAAATGGGCGGAGGCTATCCCCTTGAGGGAGGTAAATACATCTGACATGATCAAATTCATTAAATATCATATGGTTTATGACTTTGACGTGCCACGACAGATCGTCCATGATAATAGGCCTCAGTTCGTCAGCCAAGCATTCCAAAGATTCTACAACAAGTTCAGAATTCAAAGTGTGTCTTCAACTGTATACTATCCGCCACTAATGGCCTTGCAGAAGCTTTGAACTAGACCATTGGAAAACTTCTCAAGAAATTCATCTCGAAGAGCCCACGCGACTAGGATGATAAGTTAGGTGAATGCTTATGGGCTTATCGCACAACAGTGGGAATCCCAATGAAAGCTACACCATTCTCTTTTTATACGGGTGTGAGGCCGTACTCTCACTAGAAATCCAGATCCCATCTCTATACGTTGCCTTGACAACAAAGATGATAAATGAGGAGAAGCATCGACTACGACACTAGGAGCTAGAAGCTTTGAACGATAAACGTATGCAAGCTCAACAGCAAAATCGAGCTTTATCAAGCTCGAATGTTCAGAGTCTTCAACAAGAAAGTCAAGAAGCGGACTTTCAAGAAAGGTGACCTTTTCTTAGCTGTCAGAAGACCCATGGTGATGACACATAAGACAAAAGAAAAATTTCAGCCCAAATGGGAAGGACCATTTGTAGTAGAGTCAGTCTACTCGAATGGAACATACTGCCTTATAATCCTAGACGGCAATACGCTCATGATGCCGATCAACGGTAGATTCTTAAAGAAGTACTATCCTTAACAGGATTCTTCTTATGATCAGGTTAACATTGTACCTCTGATCAAAACTTTCAGATCCAAGATGTTTGGAAGAGCGCCAAAGAAAAGCTTCTTTCTTCAATGGATCACATTACGGTCAATCATTATCTAGCCGACCGAACACTGGTTACATCATAATGCATGATGTAAACATCAAAGAAAAGACAGTGTGAAACTTCAGTTTTAACCTTGTTACTCTTCTCTAGTTTATCTATGAACATCTAACGCCTCTGACGGCTAAAGATAGAGGAAAATATTGGCCCTTAAGTTCAACGTAAGTTCTTGATAACTCATCATGCTGAGGGGAATGGCATGGCTAGCCCAACTCAAACTATAGTAGATAAAGGCATATCAAATCTGTTGATAGCTGAGGGTTTGCTAAAAATCCAAAGGGACATGATCCCGCCTTCCCCTCCAAAATCTCTTACCAATTCTCTCCCACGGAATGATAGGACCATGAAAATACCTTCGCCCATTTTCCGATAAAATGAGCACAGACTTGTCACATTAACAGTAAACCTTTGACAAGACATTTTCCTTAATCCCCAACGGGGTTTGTGGGGTTCGTCAAGTTAATATTATATCTATAACAATTTATTCTATTTCTCCACCAAAATCCCCTGCCAATTTCCTCCCATGGGGGCAGGTCCATAAACTAAATCACTATTATGTTAACACTACACCTCTAATAGTGAAAAAGTTTCAATACTCCCCAGCAAGTACGAACTTTCACTTGTCACTCCCCTACATAGAGTCACAAGCCTTTAAAATTGTCAAGTTAACACTACAGCTCTGGCAACCTAAACTTCACTTGCTAATTCTCCTCAATAGAATGGCAGGTCCTCAAAATTTCTCATATCGCAAATAACTCTTGTCATGTTAATATTACACCTCTAACAGTGATCAAGTTGCTGCCAAGTTTAACATTAAACCTCTGACAGTCACTTTCCTCATGTTTCCATATCGAAGCTGAGATGAGTGATGCTAAGTTTAACATCACATCTCGAGCATCCAGTTCATTGTTGAGTTCAACAATACACCTATGACAATGATTTTCCCTCGAACTTCTGTATCGGAGTCGAGACGACCAATGCTAAGTTCAATATCATACCTCTAGCATCCAGTTCATTGTTAATTTAACACTACACCTATGACAATGACTTTCTCTCGATTCTCGATTTTCCGTATCGAAGTCGAGATGACCAATGCTAAGTTCAAAATTACACCTCTAGCATTACCTCCACTGTTAAGTTAACACTACACTTATGATAGTGGTATCTTCCGATTTTTCAAATGAAACTGAAATTCCTGTCAAGCTAAGTTAACATTACACCTCTAGCTCACATCTTTGTCAAGTTAATATCACACCTCTGACAAGATTCAATCCAACCCATTAAGTTAATATCACACCTCTGACGGTAAAGAAATACTTAGATGCCTGACATGTCTATCTTGCTTGTTATTCTTGTCAATAGAATGGCAGGTCCACTTAAAATTACTATTAGGTTAATATCACACTTTTAACAGTGTTCTCACTAATTCCCAGCTGAGTTTTAATTATGTTAATACTAAACCTCTGATGAAGACTCATACACAATCCTTCACGGAGTGAAAACTTCACTTGTCATTCTCATCCATAGAATGGCAAGTCCATAAAACATATTCCACTCCTGTCAAGTTAATATCACACCTCTGACAGTAACCTTTTTAAATTCCTTAAATGGAATTTTTTAACTTTAACTTGCTAAATTAAAATATTACACTTCTATCAAATCAAAGATAATCACTTTCACTTGTCTGATTTTCAATGCAAGAAGGAAGTCAAAGCAAATAAGAAGGCAAAAAAAAATAACACTTTTATTGATATTCAAAAAAATATGAAAGTGATACAAACACTCTCTTATTTAACAAATGGAGTGTTACAAAAAAGATATAATAATAAAAGGAGGGGCTAATCTCACTCAGCCAAAGAGTAAATCCGGTCCTGGAGGCTGCATCTCACGCTGGCGTGCCTTCTCAACCTCTACCCAAGTTTGAACCCACAATTCTTCTTCTGATAAGAATTTTATTTATAGCCAACTGTGCTTGAAAAGATTCCACTTAAAAGAACGAGCAATAAGATCTTCATGAATCCGCTTCTTGGCAACCTCTAGCTCCTCCAGCCTTTTTCTGGCAGCAGCAAGCTTCTGCTCATTTACCTGAATAAAGGCTTACGCCTTAGCAATAGCTGCCTGAGCAATGGCTATAACTTGCTCTGCGTTCCTGGTGATGACCTCAGATTCCTAGAGTCATCAACTAGTCTTTGATAGCTGGCTTGAAAGTCATTGAGGTGATGGGCCTCCTCAGCCATCTGCTCCTCCATCTCTTTTCACTCGCATTCTTGAGCAGTGAGGAGCTTATTGAACATCAGTCGAGCCTCGTCCACCGGATTATCCTTCTCCAGAGTCATTAGTTCCTTCAAGAATATCCCCAGTTGTTCGACTAGCGTCAGATATGCCTTAGCTTGCTCCGAGCTTCCAGTATGACGGATGTTCTCGATCTAATTTTCAAGAAGCATTCAGGCAAAATCGAAGAAACTTCTTCCAAAAAGAACTAATTCGATGCAGGACCTCATGGAGGTGAAGAATTGTTGTACCATCTGATGAGCCAATTCTTCCATGATGTCCATGGCTGAAGCCAGCTCTGTTGGTGCACTCCCGAACCCCCTTTTATGGTTGTGCGTACAATTTTCATAAAGGCCCTAGCCATTCCACTTGGTATAAAGACGAGGCCAGCAGCGGGATCTGTCAACGCCGAGGTCATAACCGGCACCTCCGAGACTGTTACTGTGGTAGCATCTTAATCGACAACCACAGGGACAGACTTCACAGTACTTGGTTTAGCTGTTAAAGTTTGAGGTGTGTTGTTCTCTGCGCCAGTGCTTACCACAGGCTCTTCCACTTGAGCCAACCCAATATACTCTTCAATCATAACATCAATGTTAGCAATAATGATAAGAATGAGAGTACATAGAGAATCTGTACTCTCTTACCAAGCTGAGAATCTAAAGATGATAGATCCTTCGGCAGACTACTCTGGGACGAAAGTTCCCCGGCTGTGGTGGTTGTACCCTCAAAGATCATGTCAGTAGCATGAACTTCAAGGCCCTCTAGCTAGACCAGTTCCTTGATCATCTCCTCAATATGGGAAGAGGTCGCAACTTCAACACCGGTAGCCACTCCTGTAGATGGCATTCAGATGAAATGTTAAAATATTTGTCCAATTCAATGGGAAACTAATTAAGAGGGATAGAAGAAATACCCTCGGTAGTGGTGACCTCTCCCGATGGCGGAACCAAAGCAGGAACATCCACCTGTATCTTTTCCTCTAAAATATATGAAAACTTAATGGTGTCAGGAGAGCGGGTTCATCATCGAAGTCAACTTCATCTCCTGAATAGTTGCTATGCTCTTCAGATGATGAAGATGACACTTGAACCAAGGAGGCCTAAGTTACCAGAGCTTTACCACTGAGAAGTACAGTGGTAGGGCTGGGATCCGTAACCCGAGAGGCCGACATCAAGAACTGGGAGAGCTCGGCTGTCGCACCTCCACTCTTTCTTGAGCCGAGAAAGCTGCCGGCTAAATTGAAACTCCTGTTTGAGATGGAACTTCAACTTTGGCCTTCTCTGTGACTTCTTCTGGCTGTTCTGCAACTACAGGCCCTTCGGCCACAGTGGACTGCCCTGCAGGCTCAGCTTCCGCCAAGACTGCAGGGCCCTTGCTGCGTAGACCCCGGAGACAAAGAGAGGAGGTTGCCTCTTCTTCTTCTTCTTCTTCCTGGTCCTCCGTACCGGAGGGGAGTTCCTCAAGTATCTAGACTGAAACGGCAGCCTCAGATCCTTTTCTTATTTTCTTTGGGCTGGGCTCACCTTAGGAAGCAGTGGCTTAAGAATGCTTGGACACAGCTTGTTGAGTCCTCCTACTGGGTTGCTCCTCAGCCACTCCTGCTCCAGACTCCAACCCCAAAGCTGCTCCTGCTCTGCTAGCCTCTCTCCTAGCCATTTTTTCGCTTCCTTCTCGGCCTTTTGATACTCGGTCATCCCTCACATCCGACAACCCTTGGACCCTATCTTGGCTTTATACGTGGATTTGATGCCCTCTATGCATGAGGTGTTTATTCCAAACCCAGGCACCTTATTTGCCATGAAATACCACGTACAAAAACCAAGACTAGCATAAGAGTTGGGCCTCTTGTGAGGAAGGGTAAAAACAGCTCTGGTTCCTCCAGCTATATTATAGTACCATGCCCGGGCACCTTCAAATAAATTCTCACAGAAGTGAAAGTTTGGGTTGGGGTTACCAACGTACAATTGTTCGCAACCAAATTGCCTGGAGATCCGACAAGGTATGTAAGGCTCTACTGTATAGGAGTTCCCTTGCCGAAAAACAAGTATCCAGACTGAATGTTTTCAACCACCAAAAGACGCCGGAAGGTAATCAGGTGAATCCATCTGGGACAACAAGGTCTGTAAACTTGTCCCCGTAGGAATCTCGGGGAAGCACATGTCCAAATGGTAGTTGCCCCATTCAGAATAGTCTTCCAGATGTAGAACATGTTGTACTGCAGCCAGCTCGAACTCTCTAACCGCTGCACGAAAGGTATAAAACCTTCTGAGGCAGAGACAATGGTCATTAGTGATATACAAGGCATCACATACCAAGCCATTAGATATATGTATGGAAGCTCAACCGTGAGACTGGGAGTCTTAACCAGGAAATAACCATTGGAATCCTTGACTAGTTTCCCTTTGCATCCACGATTTCTTCCACCTGACAGAAGCTCTTCATTAGCGCCCGTAACCCACTCTGGATCCTAGCCACCATTACTGAAAGGAGAGCAATGGACTTCCCATGGCAAACAAAACAGCCGGTATACATGTCAGCGATAATCACCTCATGAGGTAGCGTTGGCACCACACATCATTTCAGCCACAGCATGAGAAAGCCCGCCAATAAAGCCCGTCAGACATCGGGACTTTGGCTTGATGGTGAAAGCTCTTAAAATCATGTCTAGCTTGAAATTATACTCATTAGACATTGTAGTGTATAAGCTGGTAGATGCACTGATCCCTTCAAAAAATTTCTTTATCAGTTCTGGGAGCTAGCTGGGTCATCGGGTCAGTTTTATTCACCCCAGGGAACAGATAATTTGCCCACGACATCTGTTTAACTCCCCCGCTCCTCCATCCTGTCACCTGCCCACATATGTGAAAGTGACACAGCACCTCCCAATAACTCTCGTACACCAAAGAATCGCTCTTCTTCAGCAAATGTAGCTCCTCTGTCGATGGGACATATTCCTCATAAGGGGCATTTCCAATCACGAGCCCTGAAACTTCTTACATCTTATGGAGGGCAAGCACCATTTCCCGATGGGAGTGAAGAACATATAGGTATCTGGATTATACCGCTCCAGGATAGCGTAGAAATGTTGGGTGCTCGGCGAAATGCCGTACTAGACAGCCCTCACGGCCCCGTACAGTCCGGCCTGCAGCAAAAGATCTTCAATTCTGCCAGAGTAAACCCTACTATTCTACCCCCACCATGTTTTGTCAGTAGAGTAGACCCATCTGATGGCACGAGATTTTGGAGGAAAGTCATCCCTTACATCTAGGAATTGTCTGATGAAGGTCTGCAAGTTATGAGGTCACTCCTGTTGATTATTCAGCTCTAACCAAGCCAGGATGCAACCCCAGCACATCCCTCCCATGACCGACGGTGAAGGCTTCACGGGCACCTATCTTGCCTAGACTAACTCCAGAGATTGGCCTAACCAACTCCCAGTCTATTATCCCACACCAGACATATGTTGCAGTAGGCCAGGGATACATCCGCTCCTATTCGGGAGGAAGAACCTCATGTTGCCAATCTGGCTAAGCCATTTGTAATCCCCATTATAAAGAGCAGCCTCATCCTCCTCGATCAAATCACCAAAGAAGAAGTTGGGCTTTCTTAGTATAGCACATGAACCCGATTCGAATTGACCGTCAGAAATGATTTCCCAAAAACTCATCATACTGCATTGCTGATCCGGCTCCGCCGTCCTTTGATTTATCAGTGGTCACAGGATCAGTCCTCTAGAGAATGAAGATCATGTTTGGGTCAGCACTGTTGGCCCAACGTTACAATCACCCAGTTTTAGAGTTTTGATGATTACAAAACATATATAGTTATTCGTACTAATCATATTTTAGTGTTTAAGTGTGTTTAAGGGTTCTAAGCATTCAAGATGTTTCCTTCCCTAAAGGAAGGTGTTTTTGACTCAAGTTGACTCAATTCGGGATCAAGGATTCAAGTTATTCAACATTGCAAATGAAGAAGCCCATATTGAAGATCTTGTAGTCACCTAGAACCATTGTAAGAATTAGTAATGTTAAAGAGTTAGGTTGATAAATTGGCTTAAGAAAACTCACACACACATTTTTACTTTCCAAAAAAATACAAGTTTTGTTTGGTTAGTTGGCTTAGGTACATGTTTTGATTGATATACATGTCTCAAAATATTTCATATTTTTACATCTAGTTTAAAACATGTATTTCATCCTCTATAGCATGCTATTTAAACTTCAAAACCATTTCAAATATTTTAAAAATTATTCAAAGTTCAAAATTCTTTCTTTATAAAATCTATTTCAAGCCTAACGGTCGACCGGGCGGTCGACGGATCTATTTCAGGCCAGATCGGTCGACCGGGCCTTGTGGCCTTGGGCGTACACGTCTGTGCATGTCTGCCGGTCGACCGGGCCAGTCGACCGACCGGTCGACCGACTGCAAGACCCTAGTCTCGGGTTTTGTCGATCGACCGGCCCGGTCGACCGTCAGTTCAAAAATTTGTTTTTGTTTAGCCTGCGGTCGGTCGACCGGTCAACCGAAGCCAACGGCTCTTTTGCCATGTAGGCTACCGGTCGACCGTCAGCCGCCAAAGAGCCCCAACGGCTATTTCTTGGAATCTGTTTTGATTTTTCTTTCAGCTACTTCTGATTTTTTGGTGGCTATACTCTGCCCTATTAACCTAGATTCAATGATGAAATGCATTTAGCAAATCCCTATAAATAGATATCATTGGTCCGTTGTAAACACAAGAAAAATTCCCAATGTTTTCATGTTTCAAAAGAAAAGAAAAGTTTTCTTGCTTTCATTCTCAAAAGTGCTTTCTTTGGTTAAAATTTTCAGTTTGTTTACAAGCTATTTTACTTCTTTACAACTGAAAATTTTCTCACTTCACTTCTTGAGCCAAAAATCATCTCCACTCTATAAGAAGTTGTAAGAGAGAGTTTGTGGTCTTTTGATCACCAAGTGACTTGTATTTTCTTGTGTTGAGATCCCTCTTGTGTAAGGTTGAATTGGTTGGAGTTGGGTACTCCGGTCTTGCGCAGACCAATGGTATTCCCCTTGGGTGTAAAGGTTCCGTGTGGAAATTTCCTTTGCGGATTTAGTGGAAATCCTTCACGGTGGTGGAGGCAGGGACGTAGAGCAGTGGCTCGAACCTCGTAACAAATTACTTGTGTTTGCGATTGGTTTCCTTATTGCTTTTCATTGCTTTATATTTCTAACTTGTGATACCTCTTGCTTGCACTTCATTATTGCACTCATTTCATTTACTTGCATTTTCGGTCTTTACTCATTCAACAAGAAAGCAATTACGTGCCTCAACTCATAATTTAGAGGAATCAAAGAGGAAAAGTTCTAGAGCCCTTCACGGGAATTCGGCTTCAATTATTTGTTTTAAGCGATCGTTTGCATCATTCATACTTGTTTAAAAAGATCACTAGATTAGCATTAACACCTATTCACCCCCCCTCTAGGTGTTTTTCAATTGGTATCAGAGCTTTGGTCTCTAGGTTCTTGGCTTAACATCCTTAGAGAGATCCTATATTGCTAATCACTCTATTCATATTTCATCCTCATACACTTAGTAAAAATGACCGAAGGAATTAAGACCCCACCCAAGTTTGATGGCCTTAACTTTCCCATATGGAAGGTTAAGTTGATCGTGTTTTTGCAATCCTTAGGGAGCCGGGTTGCAAAGACAGTGACTAAACCATTTAGCGCACCCCTTGGTTATGAGAACACTTGGTCCGACATTGCCACGAAAGAGTTTGACGCTAATGCTAGGGCACACTATGCCTTACTTAAAGCTCTTAATGACGATGATATTTCTAGAGTCATTCATTGCAAATCCGCTTATGAGATTTGGACTCACTTATTAGTCACTCATGAGGAACTTCACAAGTAAAGAGGGCCAAAATTGACCTTCTTCGTTCCCAATATGAAAACTTTTTCATGCAAGAGAATGAAACCATAGATGATATGGTTACTAAGTTTACAAAGATTACTAATGGTCTTTCTTCTTTAGGTGACGGGATTGACAACGACAAAAAGTGAGGAAGATCATCTGTGCACTCCCTCCATCTTGAGAAGTCAAAGCCACAACTTTGAAGGAGCTCAATGACAAGGAAGAAATGGAGCTCATCGGTCTCATTGAGAATCTCAAGACCCTGAGATGGAGAGAAAAGCAAGAGAAGAGATGGCTCCTCCCAAGAAGAAAGCAATCGCCTTCAAGAGCTCTCCACCTACTCCGACGAAGACGATGAGGAAGAGGATGATGAAGATCTTTCTCTTCTTGTAAAGAACGTTCGAGAATGTACAACAAGGCAAAGTTCCAAAATAGAAGGAGATGGCAAGGTAAAGAAAGAGAAGAAAATCATTTGCTTCAATTGCCAGAAGCGGGTCACATAGTTGCGGAGTGTCCGGAAAACAAAGGCAAACCCTTCACCTCCAGAAGCCATACAAGAAAGCTTTAAAGGCTACTTGGGATACGGAGAGTGAATCCGATGAGGAAGTCAACACCGCCAACATGTGCTTCATGGCTAATGAAAGCACAAGCAAGGTAACTCCCGATACATCCATTGAAGATTGTGAATTATCAATAGATGAATTAGGAGCAGCTTTTGAAGAACTATCTCATAACTATGATTTTCTCAAAAAGAAATACTTGAAAATGAAAAAGGACAATGAATCACTCAACCACAAAGTTTTCATTGTCACAAAGGAAAAAATGATTTATTTTCAACTCTTGTTTCTACACAAAAGATTTTGATAGCTATAAAATTTCTTGCAAAGATAAATTTTCACTAGTTGATAAAGATGAGATTTTCATGCTTAAGAAGAAATTGACTCATTAGGAGATGTTTTAAAGAAGTGTGAATTTGATAAAACTAGACTAGAAGCTATGTTTCCTAAGAAACATATCCCAAAGAAACAATCACATGCTACACACTCTCATGTTCACAAATCACAACCATTACATCATGCAAAGCACCCTAAACATGCCCACACTCTACACACTCATCATGCATTCATGTATGGTAAAATTTATGCATGCACATATTGTGGCCGGAGGGTCATTTGGTTAAATTTTGCTATGATAGGATAAATGCATCACATAATCATGTTTGGGTTTAGAATACTAACATTCAAGAACCCAAGAAAGTTTAGGTACCAAATTCAACGGTTTTGTTAAATGATGTAGGTACATTCTAAAGACCAACGACGTAGGGAGCGGTGGTATCTTGATAGTGGTTGCTCAAGGCACATGACTTGGAATATCAACAACTTTGCAACCTATCAAGATACCATGAAGGTGGCACAGTCACCTTCGGAGATGACGCCAAAGGAAAAATCATTGGTATTGGTAATGTTAAACTTGGTACATCTCCTTTAATAGAAAATTATTTTAGTTGATGGCCTCAAGCATAATCTCTTGAGTGTTAGTCAACTTTGTGATAAAGGTTTCAATGTTGTTTTGATGACCTAGCATGTAGTGTTATTGATAGACAATCCAATGCATGTATATTTTTCGAATTTCTGAAATAATGTATACATGATTGATATGTCTAAAATGCTATGCAATGCTACTTGTTTGAATGCCTTCGATGATGACTCTTGGTTGTGGCATAGGAGATTAGACCACATTTCTTTTGACCATCTATCTAGATTAAACAACAAGCAAAAGGTGAAAGGTATTCCTTACTTGAAATTTGAAAGGACCACATTTGCGATGCGTGCCAACTTGGGGAACAAACCAAGTCCTCTTTCAAATCAATCAAGGATATCATGACATCACGACCTTTGAGTTGATCCATATGGATGTTTGGTCCTACAAAACTAAAAGTCTAAGTGGAATCGTTTTGCTTTCGTTTTAGTTGATGATTTCTCTCGTTTTACTTGGGTTTTCTTTTTAGAACAAAACATAACAAATCGTCTTATCATATTTTAAAGCCTTTAAGAAAAGAGTTGAAAAGGAAAAGATTCTTCTATTTTAAGAATAAGAAGTGATAGAGGTGGTGAATTCAATAACCAACCCTTTACCACTTTTTGCGAAGAACATGGATTAAGCATGAACTATCTTGTCCTAGAACTCCACAACAAATAGAGTTATTAAAAGGAAAAATCTTACATTACAAGAGATGGTTAGGACAATGATAAATGAGTACGGTCTCCCTCAATACCTATGGGCCGAGGCCGTAAACCATCTTGCTACATATCAAATAGGGTTTTCTATGCAAAATACTTCTAAAACATCTTTTGAGATTTATTATTCAAGAAAACCAATGTTTCATACTTTAAAGTTTTTGGTTGTAAATGTTTTGTTTTAAATACTAAAGATAATTTAGGTAAATTTGATGCAAAATCATATGAAGCAATTTTTGTTGGTTACTCTAACACAGTAAAGTAAAGCTTATAGAGTCTTCAATAAATCATCTTTAACTATGAAAGAATCTATACATGTAAAGTTTGAGGAATCTAATGTGTTTGTTGAGAATGTTGTAGAAATAGATTCCCTAAATGAAGGCATAGAGAGGATTACTTTGAAGGACTCACCTACTCTTGAAGACAAGCCAAAGGTTGATGAGGAAAATGAAGTTCAAGAAGTTAAAGTGGAGACAACACAACCACTTCCAAAAGATTGGAGATTCACTCCACATCATCCAAGGATCTTATTATAGGTGAAGTATCAAAAGGGTAACTACTCGTTCTAAACTTCATGATCTTTGTGGGCACTATGCATCTATTTCTCATTTTGAACCAAAGAACATCCTCGAAGTCGAGGGTGACTCATATTGGTTGCTTGCCATGCAAGAGGAGCTCAATCAATTCGAGCGCAACCAAGTTTGCATATTGTTCCTAGGCCCCACGATAGACCAACAATTGGTACTAAGTGGATCTTTAAGAACAAGTTGGATGAGTCGGGTAATGTAGTTAGGAATAAAGCTAGGTTAGTGGCCCAGGTTACACTCAAGTGGAAGATATCAATTTTGAGGAAACTTTTGCACCCGTAGCACGGCTTGAAGCCATACGGATGACACTTGCATTTGCTTCATATAAAGGTTTTAAACTTTTTCAAATGGATGTAAAAAGTGCTTTCGTAAATGGATTTATTGAAGATGAAGTGTATGTTGAATAACCCTCCGGGTTTGTTGATCCTACACATTCGGAATTTGTTTTCAAACTAGACAAAGCTCTTTATGGTTTAAAACAAGCCCCTAAGGCTTGGTATGAAGACTTTCTTCATTTTCTTTTCAATGGTTTTACTAAAGGAAAATAGATACTACTTTGTTTATCAAACATGTTGAAAATGATAACTTATAGTTCAATATATGTTGATGATATCATATTTAGTTCTACTAATGAAAATCTTTGCAAAGCTTTTGAATCATGCATGAAGGAGGAATTTGAGATGTCTATGATCGGCGAGCTTAACTACTTCCTTGGTCTCCAAATCAAGCAAAGGAAGAATGGGATTTTTATCAATCAAGCCAAGTACACGAAGGAACTTATCAAGAAATTTGGGCTTGAAGGGCTAAGACAAGCAAAACTCCCATGGCTACCACCAAAAGCTTGATAAGGATGAACAAGGTATAAATGTAGACATTAAACTCGACCGTAGCATGATTGGTAGTTTGTTGTATTTAACGGTTAGTAGGCCGGACATTATGTTTTATGTATGTCTTTGTACTCGATTTCAATCGTGTCCTAAAGAGTCCCATTTGATTGCGATAAAACGCATTATTAGATACCTTAAGGTCACAATTGAAATGGGTTTGTGGTATCCGAAGACCGGACAATTTCAATGACAATTTTTCAGATGCCGACTATGCGGGTTGTAGAGTGGATAGGAAGAGTACAAGTGGAACATGTCAATTTTCCGTAATTGTCTTGTTTCATGGTCTTCCAAGAAACAATTCGGTAGCCCTCTCAACCGCTGAGACGGAGTATGTTGTGGCGGGGGCTTGTTGTGCACAAGTCCTTTGGAGAAAAATACTCTCTTTGACTATGATTTGCATTATTACCATATTACAATATTTTGTGATAATACTAGTACTATTCATATGACTAAAAATGTAAATCAACATAGTAAGACTAAGCACATTGACATTCGATATCACTTTCTTAGATATCATTATGAGAAGGTGATATTGAAATTGATTATGTTTTCTACCGATTTTCAACTTGCCGATATTTTTACAAAACCACTAGACTATAATAGATTTTCTTTCATTTGTGGTGAATTGAATGTTTGTGTTATAGTTTCATGAAATTTTCTTTCAACTTTTTTGATTAGTCACATATATTGCATATACATTGTCACCTTACCATACTTTTTAGCTAATAAATCCTATTAACAAGTCTTCTTCTTCTTTGTTAATGTAGACCCAATTGCTAAAAAAAGGAATGAGAAACAAGCCCAAAAGCCCACCAAATTCTGATTTAATTCAGAATAAATTTGAAATCAAGGAATCAGGGCAAAATCTTGGCATATCAGAGAGGGTGAAACTGGTTGAAAAGTATCCTCCCAAATCAAATGGTTGAAGCCAACAATCAAAGGCTGTTTCGCCAAATCCTGAAGCAGAAACGAGAAAATCAGAAGACGATACAGGAGAATCACCAAACTAGGAGAGCCATCCAACTGGGTGTGGCCAACTGGCCACACTAGGGCTGCGGAAACGCGGCCCTAGTTGCGTTTCTGCGGCTTTGTTGTGTCAGTTGGGGAGCGTTTTCTCCCCCAATCTTCCTGGGATCTCCCCCCTCTAGTTTTTCCCTATAAATACCAGTTTCAACAGAGCAAAAAGGGCGAAGACTAGGATTAGAATTTTTGTTTATTCTTTAAGGCTTTAGGCTCTTTGTTAGATAGTACAAAAGTTGTATTTTTATTTTTGTAATTGTAATTCAGTATAAATACTTGTGACAGAGAGGAATTGAGTGCTTGCACCTTGAAGATTGAAGTGACATCAATACAAGAATCGAGCTACTTTTCTTCTACTCATTTTATGGTATGTCTTGCGTTATTTACTTGCATTTTTTTTGTCTTCCATGAGTAGCTAAATCGGTTTTCTGGGCTCACTATTATACCTCTCTCCAGTTCTTCTTCTCTTCTGATTTTAATGAAAAAGACCCAATGAATCATTTGCATGCCTAACTTAAAGCCTTTCTTCTTGAAAGTGTTCTTGAAGACACATGAGGATGGTTTGGATCTTAAACTCCTTCTTTTAAGAACGTTTCTTGAACTGTTTTTATTCCATACTTGCTTCTTCGCGCTTGATGATTAAACATTCGATTCAAACGGTTTCTTGAAGAAAAGAGTGAACTCTTCCAACCATCTTATATGCTTTACTTCAAACTTTCTAAAGTCAACCTTAAGTTTTGCCTATGATCAAGTTGAGGCACTAAGGATTTCAATAGAAGATTAAACGGTTGAGTAGTGAGATACTGAGCCCATATTTTCTTCTTATTATAATCAACCAATCAATTTTTGAGCTTTTTAAATCACCTTCTCCAAAGCTTTCTCTAAAGTTGCAATTTCTTTTAATCATCTCCTTCTTTCCATTCTCTTTTCAATTAAAAAACGAGCACAATCTTTGTTATTAAATGAAACACCGAAAATCTTTCATCGCATTCCTCCTCGTGGACACGACCCGTTAGCCACAAGCTACATGGTAATTTCTTAACTCTTTGATTGTTCTTTCAATTTAGCAATCAATTTTTGGCGCCGTTGCCGGGGGAGAGAACGGTGTATTTGTTTTTTAACAAGTTTGTTATGTTGTTTCAGGGACTTGAAGATTCAGATCTAGCATTCAAGCTTTGCAAGAGAAGACTTACAAATTCTGTGCCCCTACTCTCGAAAGTAGGAAACAGAATTTCAAGAAATTGCGTTGCAAAAGTTAAAAATTTCATTGGACTACTAAAACTCTTTTTTGTAGGAAATATTGCTCGCAAAAAATTAAGTTTTTGTACGTTATATTCTTACTATTTCTGCTATCCACCATCCCTATTTTAATCCAACAGTAATTTTAGTGATTGTTAATTGCTTAAAAAACGTTTAGATTTGCATTCTAGGCATTTGTCTAATTACGTTTATTTTACAATTACTGTTGAAGAGAGCTGGAGACAAGGTACGTATGCATAGCCTATAGTTTAGGAAACATTCTTGGGTGATATTTGCTTTTGAATGCTTCTTTTCTATATCTTGCACACTTTGCACAATTAACTCTAAGGGTAAAACCTAATTCAAGATAAGGTGGGGATGTCATTACCCTTCCTTAACCCACAAACCATCTCCAAGCATGCAAAACCTAAGCCTAAGTAAAATCTGATAGACATTGGCCTTAGGGACATCTCGAACTCACTAGGAGATTATCCTAAAGGGGAAAGGTGTTGGAATTTGACTTCTGTCAAATCATTGTCTAGGAAGGGGATTGAGGGCCGAAAGCCCGAAGGTTGGTGGTTACTTAATTAAGGAACGTCTTTGTTAGATAACCTCCCATCAATCTTGTCCTGACCTGGCTGATTAGCTTGTGATCAAAGTCTACATTATACCTCCTGTGGACATTCAACCAGTTAGGAGTTATCTAGGTCGAGGTTACCTTAGATTAGGCTTGGTTGATTACTCTTGTTGACTGTTTGTAAACATGTTTGTGATTGTGATTGTGATTGTGTTTGTATATGCAAGTGTGGTCAAGAGACCCTAATTCATCTAGGTTGACTAGAAACACATCACCACCCAAGTTTGAACCAAGATCAGATCTGATAATGGCTCAATCAACATCATTGCAGGATAGGTTCTATCTCATTAGAACCTCACTTCCATCTTGCATTCTACTTCCATCGGTTGGTGAATACAATTTTGAGCTCAAGCCTCAATTCATCAACACACTCCCCAAGTTTCATGGCTTAGAGTCCGAAGATGCTTACTTTTCCATAAGAGAATTTGAGGAAGTATGTCTAACGATGAAAATCCCACACCTTGTAGACAATGCTATTAGGTTGAGATTTGTCCCTTTCACACATAAGGACCTAGCAAAGAAATAGCTTTACAGCTTAGCGGCTGGTTCTATCACATCTTAGGATGGTTTCATCAAGGTCTTCTTGAAGAAATTCTATCCAATTCATAAGACCGCTCTCATTAGGAAAATAATCATGCAATTCAAGCAAGAACGGAGTGAACCGTTCTGGAGGTACTTTGAATGCTTTAAAGACCTCCTTGTCCAATGTCCACATCATGGAATAGAGAAATGGCGACAATGCCAAATTCTTTATGACGGTTTAGACTATTCTACCAAAACCCTCTTAGAAAGTATGTGCAAGGGGGATTCTTGCAGAAGATGAAAATGAAGGATGGGATTTGTATGAAAACCTAGCTGAAAAGACCATCCAATGGGAACCTACTAGTGAGACCTCTAGGAATCCAAACTCCATCTCTTCAAAAGGAGGTCTCCATTCTATTGAATCATCCATCGCTAATGAGGCTAAGTTAGCTAACATAGCAAGAAGACTGGAAGCTCTAGAAACGAAGGAACCAAGTCCAGTCAATCAAGTCAGCCCAAACCAATTTCCAACTCCAGGCTGCACTTACTGTCAAGCCATGAATCATGTGTTCGAGGAGTGCCCTGTGTTTCAGGCTCAGCAACAATACCATGAACCGTTGAATGCGGCCTTTTCAAGCCGAACAATAATCCTTACGCATCAACGTACAATCCTGGCTGGAGAAATCACCCTAATTTCTCATGGAGCCAAAATAACAATGATCATTCACGATCAAATCATGCTAGCCACTCCATCATGTCAATAATTCTTCCAATCATCAACCCAACTTTTCCAATTTCCATAATAATTCTCCCAACCATCCACCTAACTTTTCAAACTATCAACAAAGCTTTCCCAACCAAGCTCCACAATCCTCCTTCCAGAATCCTCAACTAGAAAAGAGAATGACTGACTTTGAGAGAAACATGGAAAGATACATGAAAAATCAAGATTCTCTCGTGCAAACTATACAAAGGTTAGGGTTCAAATGAGCCAACTAGCCACTCCACAGAATGAGAGACAGAAGGGTACCCTACCTAGTCAGCCAATAACCACCCGAGGAATTCTCAACAAGCTCATTTAGCTGAGGATCAGTCATTAAATCAATGTAATGTTGTTCATATATTGAGGTCAGGAAAGAGAGTTGATAATCAAGTGTCAACGCCAACCAATCCCATTCAGCACAACCACAATCAAGCATCCAGCTCATCTAATCCAAATCCTTCCAATTCTGACGAATCTGAAAAAGATAAGTTAACCCATCAGGTGCACCAGCCTATAGTACCATTTCCTAATAGGCTGAAAAATAACAAGCAAAATCCACACATGGACAAGATAATTGAGATATTTAATCAAGTGAAGATAAATGTGCCACTTCTTGATGCCATCCAACAAGTCCCTTCCTATGCTAAGTTTCTAAGGACATGTGCACCAAGAAGAGAAAGACTAATGTATCAAAAAGGTCTTCTTAGCTAACATTAGTGAGCTACTTCGGGTTCGATCCCTGTTAAGTACAGGATCCAGGTAGTCCCACCATTGCCTGCACAATAGGACAAGCCGAGATTAGTCGTATACTTCTTGACTTGGGGCAAGTATCAACTTGCTTCCATTCTCAGTTTATCTACAACTCGGGTTGGGCGATCTTAGTCCAACTCGAGTCACTATCCAACTGGCTGACCATTCAGTAAAAGTTTCAAAATGGGAGATTAATGATGTCCTGTTCCGGATAAGGGAGTTTATTTACCCTGTCGATTCATAGTTCTGAAGACACAACCTGTGTCCAACTCCAATCATAGGGCTCAAACTCCTGTTTATCCTAGGGCGACCATTCCTTGCTACTGCCAATGCCATCATCAATTGTAGGAATGGGTCCATGAGGTTAACCTTTGGGACATGACTAGAGAAGTCAATGTCTTCAATCCAGGAAAATAACCCGCGATCTTGAGGACCAAACATTTGAAGTCAACCTAATTGAGAACTTAACAAGTGAACATATGGAAGAATTGAAAGTAGAAACTGAGTGTGACTTTGGGTTAGAGTCTGACGACTTTAGTCTGATCAGGTTGTAGATTCTGATGTGAATTGGGCCTCGAACCCTATTTTACCAATAATGGAGCCAACAAATTTGACTAGTCCTTCCAGTGAGCCTTCCTCTTCCTTAGAATTGAAAACCTTACCTGCGCATCTCAAGTACGTCTATCTAGGCGAACAAGAGACCTTTCCTGTCATCATTGCCTCCCATTTAAATGACGGGGAAGAAGAAGATCTTAAAGCAATTCTAAGAAAACATAGGGAAGCCACTGGTTGGACTATGACCGATATAAAGGAATTAAGTCTGACCATCGTTCAACATCGCATTCATCTCAATGAAGACGTCATACCTAAAAGAGACCCGCAGCGTAGGTTAAACCCTATAATGCAAGAATCTGTTCATGCTGAAATTGTCAAACTCTTAGACAATGGGATAATCTATCCCATTTCTGATAGCCAATGGGTCAGTCCTGTTCGTGATTCCAAAGAAATCCGGTTTCACCGTAGTGGAAAACGAGAACAAAGAGTTGGTCCAAACTCGACTCCCCATGAAGATCCGAGTTTGCGTCGACTATAGGAAGCTTAATGCTGCAACTCGTAAGGACCATTTTTCACTTCCTTTCATTGATCAAATGCTTGAACGTTTGGCGGGTCACGAGTATTACTGTTTCTTGGACGGTTACTTGGGGTATAATCAGATCCCTATTGCTCTTGAGGACCAAGAAAAGACTACGTTCACATGTCCATTTGGGACATTTGCTTATCATCGAATGCCTTTCGGCTTATGCAATGCCCCAGCAACCTTTCAACGTTGCATGTTGAGCCTTTTCTCTGATATGGTAGAATGATTCTTAGAGATCTTTATGGATGATTTCTTCATCTACGGAGATTCATCCACTCATATCTCCACCATTTAGAACTTGTCCTTCAACGTTGTGTTGAAAAAAATCTGACACTGAATTGGGAGAAATGCCACTTCATGGTAAAACATGAAATTGTCTTGGGTCATGAAATCTCCAAGAAAGGAATTGAAGTGGATAGAGCCAAAATTGAGGTTATTGCTAAGCTTCCCATGCCCAAATGTGTTAAGGACATTAGATCCTTCTTAGGACACGCTGGTTTTTACCGAAGATTTATCAAATATTTTAGCAAAATTGCTAGGCCCTTGACTAATCTGTTAGCTAAGGATGTGTCCTTCACTTTCGGTGCTGAATGCATAAATTCTTGGGAGAAGCTTAAGAGAGAGCTTATTTCTCACCAATCATATCTGCACCGGATTGGTCTAAGCCGTTCGAAATCATGTGTGATGCTTCCGATTTTGCCATAGGCGCTGTCCTAGGACAACGCATTGATAACAAGCAGCATGTGATTTACTACTCTAGTAGGACTCTCAATGATGCTCAATTGAACTACACTACGACTGAGAAGGAATTCTTGGCAGTAGTGTTTGCCTTAGAGAAATTTCGTCCCTACCTACTAGGGTCTAAACCACCATTTTCACCGATCATTCTGCGCTTAGGTACCTCATGATGAAGAAGGATCCCAAGGCCCGACTCATTCGTTGGATCCTCCTTCTTCAAGAATTCGATCTTGAGATTCGAGATAAAAAAGGCGTAGAAAATGTCGTTGCTGACCATCTCTCACGGATCCGTAATTCTCCATGCAACGAATTACCCATAAATGAGGATTTTCCTGATGAAAAATTTCTTAGCTATCTCTAAGGAACCTTGGTTTGCTGATATAGTGAATTACTTAGTCACCAACCAAACTCCGTCTCATTGGTCCAAAAATGACATATACCGGTTCTTATCCCAAGTCCGATATTTCTTTTGGGAGGATTCGTATCTTTTTAAGTACTATTCTGACCAAATTATTAGGAGATGCATTCCCGATGAGGAGGTTAAGAGTGTTCTATCTTTTGTCACGAACTTGCATGCGGTGGACACTTTGATCCCTGCAAGACTGCTAAAAAAGTGCTACAAAGCGGGTTCTATTGGCCCACTTTGTTCAAGGATGCTTATAAATTTTGCAAGACGTGCCTTAGATGCCAAATGGTAGGAAGGATCTCAAAACGAAATATGATGCCCCTCAACCCAATTCTAGAAATAGAACTCTTTGATTTTTGGGCATCGACTTTATGGGACCATTTCCTAATTCATTTGGAAACCAATACATATTGGTTGCTGTGGATTATGTGTCAAGTGGGTAGAAGCCATTCCTTATAAAACTAATGATAACAAAGTTGTCATAAAGTTTTTGAAAGAGAACATTTTTTCACGCTTCGGAACCCCTCGTGCTATCATCAGTGATAATGGCACTCACTTTTGCAATAGATCCTTTGAAGCTCTTATGCGAAAGTATGACATAACTCACAAGCTATCCACACCTTATCATCCTCAAACCAGTGGGCAGGTTGAGGTTTCCAATAGACAAGTCAAGCTTATCTTGGAGAAAACTGTGAACTGAAACCGAAAGATTGGTCCATCAAACTTGTAGATGCCCTATGGGCCTACAGGACCGCTTTCAAGATGATTCTAAGAATGTCTCCTTATAGGTTAATCTATGGCAAAGCTTGTCACCTACCCGTTGAGTTAGAGCACCGGGCCTTATGGGCAATAAAGCAGTTGAATTTCAACTTGACTAAGGACGATGACCTTCGGAAGTTACAAATTTCCGAATTAGAGGAGTTAAGAAATGAGGCCTATGAAAATACTAGGATCACTAAAGATAGAGTTAAGATTTTCCATGATAAACACATCATAAGAAAAACCTTTGTCCCTAGACAAAAAGTCTTACTCTATAATTCTAGGCTTCATCTTTTTCCAGGAAAATTAAAATCAAGATGGACTGGGCCATTTGTTGTAAAAACCGTGTTTCCACACGGTGCAGTTGAGATCAGTGACACCAAGAATGGAAATGACTTTAAGGTAAATGGTCAACGCCTTAAACCTTTCTTGGAATCGGTGCCAGTAAATGAAACGGCTATGGGTCTTTTTGACCCATTGTATCGGTAACTTTCCTCTTTTTCATTTTATTTCATGCATCTACACATTTCTTTCATACATGGGGACAATGCATGAGATAAGTGTGGGGGAGGGTTCTAACATAACTGATATTAAAAATATATATATATTTATAAAAAAACTTTTTGAAAGGTTAGAATAATACTTTAATATATTTTTGTAAGAAATTAAGTCAATTTTAAGAAATAGAAAAATCAAAATTAGGATTTCTTATACTTGGTCAAAGTCAGATGACTTGTTTGATTTTTAGAGTTAGGAAGAAAATTTGTGAAAGTAATTTAGTCTTGATATTTACCTTGATCAAATATGCACACTAAATACACTTACACACTTAGGGTTTTAAAAACAAAGACTCTTATGCCTTATAAAAAAGTATGTATGAAAAAGAAAAAATAAATCTAATTATTGGTTAGCTAGGTGCATTGGCCTAAGCAAGCCTTGGTATTTATGTAAAAGATAATTAGATAAGTTTGAAAGAAAAAAACATATATATATAAGTCCTCTGATTAAGCTGGGTATTTGTGTCTCATGAAGCATAAGTATTCACGCCTAAAAGGGGTACATTTTATAAATAAAAACCTTAATTTCGTGGCCTTGTCTGCTCGAGTGTTTAAGTCCTTAGGGGTGTTTTCTCACCTGGTACCCTAAAACTGTCCAGTTTGAGTGTCACCGACTGAAGGCTCGTTAAATGGGCAGATTAAAAAGCCTAATGAAAATGAGGAATAAATTCCACCAAAAATAAATATAAATAAGGCATAGGAGTTAATGTTAAAGAACCCTTAGTCAACTTCACAGACACGATGGTGCATACGACTCAGGGTAAATTAATAGACTAGATGAGAAGTACAATTTAACTCCTTACTTTGATTGATGACATATTTTTGAATAGAGACTGAGTCTCAGAATGAAAAATTTGATATTCCTATAACTTATAGATTACTTAAAGCCTTACAAATATACTTCAAATATTTTTCTCCTTTAAAAAAAATGCTTTTCGAAAATACTAACATTTTTTATGGATTTTGTGGGTGCAATCCACTGAAAACCCTCACGAGACAAAACTCATCCTCTAGGGGTAACCTAGAGGTTTAACAGCTTGTTGCACATGCTCAGTGCAATCGAGTGACCTGCGAAAGTGGTCTAATAATTGATTAGAATTAGTCTGATGTTTTGCTCGAGGGCGAGCAAGTGTGGGGGTGTGATTAGTCACATATAATGCATATACATTGTCACCTTACCATTCTTTTTAGCTAATAAATCCTATTAACAAGTCTTCTTCTTCTTTGTTAAATGTAGGCCCAATTGCTAAAAGAAAGGAATGAGAAACAAGCCCAAAAGCCTACCAAATTCTGATTTAATTCAGAAAAAATTCAAAATCAAGGAATCGGGCAAAATCTTGGCATATCAGAGAGGTTGAAAACCGGTTGAAAAGTATCCTCCCAAATCAAACGGTTGAAGCCAACAATCAAAGGCTGTTTCGCCAAATCCTGGAGCAGAAACGAGAAAACCAGAAGAAGACACAGGAGAATCACCAAACCAGGAGAGCCATCCAACTGGGTGTGGCCAACTGGCCATACTAGGGCCGCGGAAACGCGGCCCTAGCTGCGTTTCCGTGGCTTTGTTGTGTCAGTTGGGGGAGCGTTTGCTCCCCCAATCTTCCCGGGATCTCCCCCCTCTGGTTTTTCCCTATAAATACCAGTTTCAACAGAGCAAAAAGGGCGAAGACTAGGATTAGAATTTTTGTTTATTCTTTAAGGATTTAGGCTCTTTGTTAGATAGTACAAAAGTTGTATTTTTATTTTACAATTTGTAGTTCAGTACAAATACTTGTGTTAGAGAGGAATTGAGTGCTTGTACCTTGAAGATTGAAGTGACATCAATACAAGAATCGAGCTACTTTTTCTTTCACTCATTTTACTGTATGTCTTGCGTTATTTACTTGCATTTTTCTTTGTCTTCCATGAGTAGCTAAATCGGTTTTCTGGACTCACTATTGTACCTCTATCCAATTCTTCTTCTCTTCTGATTTTAATGAAAAAGACCCAATGAATCATTTGCATGCCTAACTTAAAGCCTTTCTTCTTGAAAGTGTTCTTGAAGACATATGAGGATGGGTTTGGATCTTTAAACTCCTACTTCTTTTAAGAACGTTTCTTGAACTGTTTTTATTCCATACTTGCTTCTTCGCGCTTGATGATTAAACATTCAATTCAAAACGGTTTCTTGAAGAAAAGAGTGAACTCTTCCAACCTTCTTATATGCTTTACTTCAAACTTTCTAAAGTCAACCTTAAGTTTTGCCTATGATCAAGTTGAGGCACTAAGGATTTCAATAGAAGAATAAACGGTTGAGTAGTGAGATAGTGAGCCCAGATTTTCTTCCTTATTCTAATCAACCAATCAATTTTAAATCACCTTCTCCAAAGCTTTCTCTAAAGTTGCAATTTCTCTTTAATCATCTCCTTCTTTCCATTCTCTTTTCAATTAAAAAACGAGCACAATTCTTTGTTATTAAATGAAACACCGAAAATCTTTCATCGCATTCCTCCTCGTGAACACGACCCGTTAGCCACAAGCTACACGGTAATTTCTTAACTCTTTGATTGTTCTTTCAATTTAGCAATCAATTTTTGGCGCCATTGCCGGGGAGGGAACGGTGTATTTGTTTTTTAACAAGTTTGGTGTGTTGTTTCAGGGACTTGAAGATTCAGATCTAGCATTCAAGCTTTGCAAGAGAAGACTTGCAAATTCTGTGCCCCTACTCTCAAAATAGGAAACAGAATTTCAAGAAATTGTGTTGCAAAAGTTAAAAATTTCATAGGACTACTAAAACTCTTTTTTGCAGGACATATTGCTCGCAAAAAATTAAGTTTTTATACGTTATATTCTTGCTATTCTGCTATCCACCATCCCTATTTTAATCCAACAGTAATTTGAGTGATTGTTAATTACTTAAAAAATGTTTAGACTTGCATTCTAGGCATTTGTCTAATTACGTTTATTTTACATTTATTGTTGAAGAGAGCTGGAGATAAGGTACGTATGCATAGCTATAGTTTAGGAACATTCTTGGATGATATTTGCTTTTGAATGCTACTTTTCTATATCTAGCACACTTTGCACAATTAACTCTAAGGGCAAAACCTAATTCAAGATAAGGTGGGGAAGTCATTACCCTTCCTTAACCCACAAACCATCTCCAAGCACGCACAACCTAAGCCTAAGTAAATCTGATAGACATTGGCCTTAGGGACATCTCGAACTCACTAGGAGATTATCTTAAAAGTGAAAGGTGTTGGAATTTGACTCTTGTCAAATCAGTGTCTAGGAAGGGGATTGAGGGCCGAAAGCCCGAAGGTTGGTGGTTACTTAATTAAGGAACGTCTTTGACGGATAACCTCCCACCAATCTTATCCTGACCTGGCTGATTAGCTTATGTTTAAAGTCTACATTATACCTCCTGTGGACAATCAACTAGTTAGGAGTTGTCTAGGTCGAGGTTACCTTAGATTAGGCTTGGTTGATTTCTCTTGCTGACTGTTGGTAAACTTGTTTGTGATTGTGATTGTGTTTGTGTATGTAAGTGTGGTCAAGAGACCCTAATTCATCTAGGTTGACTAGAAACACATCACCACCTAAGTTTGAACCAAGACCAGATCTGGTAATGGCTCAATTAACATCATTGCAGGATGGTTCTATCCCATTAGAACCTCACTTCCATCCTGCATTCTACTTCCATCGGTTGGTGAATACAATTTTGAGCTCAAGCCTCAATTCATCAACACACTCCCCAAGTTTTATGGCTTAGAGTCCGAAGATGCTTACTTCCTCATAAGAGAATTTGAGGAAGTATGTCTAATGATGAAAATCCCACACCTTGTAGACGATGCTATTAGGTTGAGATTTGTCCCTTTCGCACTTAAGGACCTAGCAAAGAAATGACTTTACAGCTTAGCGCCGGTTCTATCACATCTTGGGATGGTTTCACCAAGGTCTTCTTGAACAAATTCTATCCAATTCATAAGACCGCTCTCATTAGGAAGACAATCATGCAATTCAAGCAAGAACCGAGCGAACCATTCTGGAGGTACTTTGAACGCTTTAAAGACCTCCTTGTCTAATGTCCACATCAAGGAATAGAGAAAGGGCGGCAATGTCAAATTCTTTATGACGGTTTAGACTATTCTACCAAAACCCTCTTAGAAAGTATGTGCCAAGGGGGATTCTTGCAGAAGGATGAAAATGAAGGATGGGATTTGTATGAAAACCTAGCTTAAAAGATCATCCAATGGGAACCTACTAGTGAGACCTCTAGGAATCCAAACTCCATCTCTTTAAAAGGAGGTCTCCATTCTATTGATCATCCATCGCTAATGAGGCTAAGTTAGCTAACCTAGCAAGAAGACTGGAAGCTCTAGAAATGAAGGAACCAAGTCCAGTCAATCAAGTCAGCCCAAACCATTTTCAACTCCGGGCTGCACTTACTGTCAAACCATGAATCATGTGTTAGAGGTGTGCCCTGTGTTTCAGGCTCAGCAACAATACCATGAACCGATGAATGCAGCCTTTTCAAGGCCGAACAATAATCCTTATGCACCAACGTACAATCCTGGCTGGAGAAATCACCCTAATTTCTCATGGAGCCAAATAACAATGACCATTCATGACCAAATCATGCTAGCCACTTCCATCATGCCAATAATTCTTCTAATCATCAACCTAATTTTTCCAATTTTCATAATAATTCTCCCGACCATCCACCTAACTTTTCAACTATCAACAAAACTTTTCCAACCAAGCTCCACAATCCTCCTTCCAGAATCCTCAACTAGAAAGGAGAATGACTGACTTTGAGAGAAACAAGGAAAGATACATGAAAAACTAAGATTCTCTCATGCAAACTATACGGAGGTTAGAGGTTCAAATGAGCCAACTAGCCACTCCACAGAATGAGAGACAGAAGGGTACCCTGCCATGTCAGCCAATAACCAACCCGAGGAATTCTCAACAAGCTCATTTAGCTGAGGATCATTCATTAAATCAATGTAATGTTGTTCATATATTGAGGTCAGGAAAGAGAGTTGATAATCAAGTGTCAACGCCAACCAATCCCATTCAGTACAACTACAATCAAGCATCCACCTCATCTAATCCAAATCCTTCCAATTCTGACGAATCTGAAAAAGATAAGTCAACCCGTCAGGTGCACCAGCCTATAGTACCATTTGCTAATAGGCTGAAAAATAACAAGCAAAATTCACACATGGACAAGATAATTGAGATATTTAATCAAGTGAAGATAAATGTGCCACTTCTTGATGCCATCCAACAAGTCCCTTCCTATGCTAAGTTTCTTAAGGACATGTGCATCAAGAAGAGAAACACTAATGAACCAAAAAGGTCTTCTTAGCAACTAACAGTAGTGAGCTACTATCGGGTCCGATCCCTGTCAAGTACAAGGATCCAGGTAGTCCCACCATTGCCTGCACAATAGGACAAGCCAAGATTAGTCGTGCACTTCTTGACTTGGGGGCAAGTATTAAATTGCTTCCATTCTCAGTTTATCAACAACTCGGGTTGGGCGATCTTAGTCCAACTCGAGTCACTATCCAACTGGCTGACCGTTCAGTAAAAGTTCCAAAAGGGAAGATTAATGATGTCATGTTCCGGGTAGGGGAGTTTATTTACCCTGTCGATTTCATAGTTCTGGAGACACAACCTGTGTCCAACTCCAATCATATGGCTCAAACTCCTGTTTTCCTAGGGCGACCATTCCTTGCTACTACCAATGCCATCATCAATTGTAGGAATGGGTCCATGACGTTAACCTTTGGGGACATGACTAGAGAAGTCAATATCTTCAATCTAGGAAAATAACCCCACGATCTTGAGGACAAAACATTTGAAGTCAACCTAATTGAGAACTTAACAAGTGAACATAGGGAAGAATTGGAACTAGAAACTGAGTGTGACTTCGGGTTAGAGTTGATGACTTTAATCTTGATCATGTTGTAGATTCTGATGTGAATTGGGCCTCGAACCCTATTTCACCAATAATGGAGCCAACAAATTTGACTAGTCCTTCCCGTGAGCCTTTCTCTTCCTTAGAATTGAAATCCTTACCTGCGCGTCTCAAGTACGTCTATCTAGGCGAACAAGAGACCTTTTCTGTCATCATTGTCTCCCATTTAAATGACGGGGAAGAAGAAGATCTTAAAGCTATTCTAAGAAAACATAGGGAAACCATTGGTTGGACTATGACCGATATAAAGGGATTAAGTCCGACCATCATTCAACATCGCATTCATCTCAATGAAGCCGCCACACATAAAAGAGACCCGCAGTATAGATTAAACCCTATAATGCAAGAAGCTGTTCATGCTAAAATTGTCAAACTCTTAGACAATGGGATAATCTATCCCATTTCTGATAGCCAATGGGTCAGTCCTGTCCATACGATTTCAAAGAAATCCGGTTTCACCGTAGTGAAAAACGAGAACAAAGAGTTAGTCCAAACTTGACTTCCCACGAAGATCCGAGTTTGCATCGACTATAGGAGGCTTAATGCTGCAACTTGTAAGGACCATTTTTCACTTCCCTTCATTGATCAAATGTTTGAACGTTTGGCGGGTCACGAGTATTACTGTTTCTTGGACGGTTTCTCGGGGTATAATCAGATCCCTATTGCTCCTGAGGACCAAGAAAAGACTACGTTCACATGTCCATTTGGGACATTTGCTTATCGTCGAATGCCTTTCGGCTTATGCAATGCCCCAGCAACGTTTCAACATTGCATGTTGAGCCTTTTCTCTGATATGGTAGAACGATTCTTAGAGATCTTTATGGATGATTTCTCCATCTACGGAGATTCATTCACTCAATGTCTCCACCATTTAGAACTTGTCCTCCAACGTTGTGCTGAGAAAAATCTGACACTAAATTGGGAGAAATGTCACTTCATAGTAAAACATGAAATTGTCTCGGGTCATGAAATCTCCAAGAAAGGAATTGAAGTGGATAGAGCCAAAATTGAGGTTATTGCTAAGCTTCCCATGCCCAAATGCGTTAAGGACATTAGATCCTTCTTAGGACACGCTGGTTTTTAGCAAAGATTTATCAAGGATTTTAGCAAAATTGCTAGGCCCTTGACTAATCTGTTAGCTAAGGATGTGTCCTTCACTTTCGGTGCTGAATGCATAAATTCTTAGGAGAAGCTTAAGAGAGAGCTTATTTCTGCACCAATCATATCTGCACCGGATTGGTCTAAGCTGTTCGAAATCATGTGTGATGCTTCCGATTTTGCCATAGGCGCTGTCCTAGGACAACGCATTGATAACAAGCAGCATGTAATTTACTACTCTAATTGGACTCTCAATGATGCTCAATTGAACTACACTATGACTGAGAAGGAATTCTTGGCAGTAGTGTTTGCCTTAGAGAAATTTCGTCCCTACCTACTAGGGTCCAAAACCACCATTTTCACCGATCATTCTACGCTTAGGTACCTCATGATGAAGAAGGATCCCAAGGCCCGACTCATTCGTTGGATCCTCCTTCTTCAAGAATTCGATCTTTTTAGATTCGAGATAAAAAAAGGCGTAATGTCGTTGCTGACCATCTCTCACGAATCCCTAATTCTCCATGCAACGAATTACCCATAAATGAGGATTTTCCTGATGAAAATCTCTTAGCTATCTCTAGGGAACCTTGATTTGCTGATATAGTGAATTACTTAGTCACAAACTAAACTCCGTCTCATTGGTCCAAAAATGACATATACCGGTTCTTATCCCAAGTCCGGTATTTCTTTTGGGAGGAACCGTATCTTTTTAAGTACTGTTCTGACTAAATTATTAGGAGATGCATTCCCGATGAGGAGGTTAAGAATGTTCTATCATTTTATCACGAACTTGTTGTTGGTCCCGAGATGATGCCAATTGTGGATCTAAATACAATGTCAACACATATACTAAACAAAGGATGATTAGAGTTAAATAAATAAAGCACTTGCAAATAAAAGGAAATTAAATCTCAGAAAAAGTTAAGTAAACGCAAACACGAGAGATTTATCCTGGTTCGGTCCTCGTGACCTACATCCAGTCCCTAAGCCACCCGCTTGACATTTTCCTTTATCCTTGACTTTGTACACCCAAAATCAACACCTTGCACACTACTTGACAAATCCCCTTTTCCAAGTATGTACAACTCTTCTTACAACCAAGAAAACACAACACCTTGTACAACTTCTCTTCTACACTGAGAAGATGCTCTTGTACAATGCTTCCTTTGAGTGATTACAAACTTTCCTATAAGCTTTGATTCAGTATGTGATCATGGACAAGGGCTATTATAGGTTTACTTTCAGAAATCTTCACTTTGGAGTAGGAATTTGGTGAAGAAACAGAAAGTGGGAACAGTTTTCAGAGAACCAGAATATTTTTTAGAGTGTTGGTCAGAAAACTATATATATTTGAATTGATATTTTAAACCTAAGATAACAACCTTATTTATAGCTGAACTCTAGGGTTAGTTAGGGTAGTTATTAGGACCATTTTGAATGTTTAAACGTTGGATAACATTGAATGAAATATCAGAAAACAGAAACTGTCCAACAGTCAGAAACTGCCATTAGTCGACTTGAGATATGGGGTTAGTCGACTAGGTAGGCAAATTTCACTGGGTTAGTCGACTATAGAGAAGACCAAGTCGACTTGGTCAAGTTTGAATCAATAGATAAGTTTCTGAAAACTGAACCAAGTCGACCAGAACTATATTATAAGTCGACTAGGCCATCTATTAGTTAACTAGGTATCCTGTTAAGTCAACTAACAGTGACAAACAGAGAGTTGGGATCTTTCAGGATAAAAAGTTAGTCGACTACATAAGAAGGCAAGTCGACTATACCATGTATAAATCGACTACAAAAGTTTATAAGTCGACTAATAGGCTATGATGTGTGTGTGTGTGTGTGTCAAGGCTTTTAACATGCTATCAACAAATACAATACACATCATTATCAACTCTCTTTGGGAAGTCTTGATCATGTAGAACTCTTGGATAGGCTTGTGATAGAGCTCCAAATGATATGGCTTCACAAATGTCTCATCAAAAGTAAGTTCCAACATTCTCTCCCTTTTTGATGATGACACTTTGTGTGCACAAATGCTCCTCCTGTAGAAAATAAGTTATATGTTCTCCCCCTTTAGAAAATGGGTTATAAAAAATATAGAAATACTTGTGTTCTCCCCCTACAACAAATATATCATAACAAATATATATAATAAATATTTGAAGTATTGTCTGTATCAAACTTCTTATATTGGTACCTGAAAGATAAACATTAGATGGTACCAATCATAAGAGTAAAGCATTAACCTTTAGGAGACCAAACCCAATTTGAATTTGCTTTCCATCTGTTAGCATACACATAATTGCATGAATTACATATATCATGTATGTATGATGCAATATAAGTATTTTTGTCAAAAATGCTTAAGTTTTTAGGAATCCATATAAACTTATTCTTAATTCTTTTTGAAATATTATCAGACTTTCTTTTCACAAAAGAATTATATGGATTACTAACATATGAAGATTTTTTAAAAAATCCAAGACCATAATGATTATGTGACATCTTTTGATATGATAACAAATCATTCAACTTTTCGTTTCCTTGATTAAACTTAGTCACATTTTTCAAAATCTCTTCATATTTCATTTTGAAAACTGACATGTCTTTATCTAACACAAAAATTCTTTCATTTAAAGACATAGTTTCCTTTTTAAGCAAAATATTTTCTTTTATAAAATTCTCATTATTCTTTTTCAATGATGATATCACTTTTTCAAAGTCATCTTTTTGAGAATTTATAGAAGAAACTTGAGAGACGTAACATGAATTTTCTTTAAAAAGTTTTTCATTTTCCTTTAATAAAACTTTATTCTTCATTTTTTCATTTTTTAGATCATTGAATAATTCATGGAATGCATCTAAAAGTTCAGTATATTGTACCTCATCTTCTTCTAGTGCCATGTAACAGATGTTGGCATGTTCAGTGGTTTCTTCTTCATCAGAGGAAGAGGAATCACTGTTTCCCCATAATGCTTGGTAGTCTTTCTTCTTTCTGAACTTTTTGCTCTTATATTTACCTTTGTTTTTGAACAATGGGCAATCCTTCTTCATATAACCTAATTTATTGCAATTAAAGCATTTAAATTTACCTTGCTTCAAGAATCTTCTGAATTTTCTTGAAAGCATTGCCATCTCCTCTTCATCGTCATCTGAATTGTCCGTGTCTGAGGATGCATGGAAGGCAAGTTCTTTCTTCTTTGAGAGAGATTGTTGTTCATCCTTCTTTCTTTCTTCGAGTTGCACTTCATATGCCATTAGATTACCAATAAGGTTTTCTAATGTCATTGTTGAGAGATCATTCACTTCCTTTATTGCAGTTGCCTTCTTCTCCCAATTTGGTGTTAGTGCACGAAGGATCTTCGAACTTTTTCGACTTGGGTGTATTCCTTTCAAGGGATGCTAAGGAATTGGTTATGTCGGTGAATCTTGTAACCATTTCTGAGATGGTTTCATTCTCCTTCATTTTGAATAATTCAAACATGTGGACAAGAACAGAAATTTTAGATTTCTTAACTTTATTTGTGCCTTCGTGTGTTACCTGAAGAGTGTGTCATATTTGATTTGCAGAAGTGGCTGTTGACACACAGTTGAACTCTTCTTTGGTTAAGGCACAGAACAAAGCATTCATTGCTTTAGCGTCAAGGTTCGCATTCTTCTTTTGATCATCACTTCAAGCGTTGTAGTGGATAGTCGGTTTAGTGTACGGTGCTTCTACAATGTTCCAAAGATCGTAGTTGAGCGATTGCAAGTAGATCTTCATTCTACACTTCCAATAGTTGTAATTGGATCCGTCAAATAGCGGTGGACGTTGTGTAGAATGTCCTTCTTTGAATTGTGACGAAGGGAACTCCGTTGCCATCCTTATAGATTGTTGACTGGGTATGCAGGGCTCTGATACCAATTGTTGGTCCTGAGATGATGCCAATTATGGATTTAAAATACAATGTCAACACATATACTAAACAAAGGATGATTAGAGTTAAATAAATAAAGCACTTGCAAATAAAAGGAAATTAAATCTCAGAAAAGTTAAGCAAACGCAAACACGAGAGATTTATCCTGGTTCGGTCTTCGTGACCTACATCCAGTCCCCAAGTCACCCGCTTGAGATATTCCTTTATCCTTGACTTTGTACACCCAAATTAACACCTTGCACACCACTTGACAAATCCCCTTTGCCAAATGTGTACAACTCTTCTTACAACCAAGAAGACACAACACCTTGTACAACTTCTCTTCTACACTAAGAAGACGCTCTTGTACAATGCTTCCTTTGAGTGATTACAAACTTTCCTATAAGCCTTAATTCAGTATGTGATCGTGGACAAGGGCTATTATAGGTTTACTTTCAGAAATCTTCACTTTGGAATAGGAATTTGGTGAAGAAACAAAAAGTGAGAACAGTTTTCAGAGAACCAGAATATTTTTCAGAGTTTTGGTCAGAAAACTATATATATTTGAATTGGTATTTTAAATCTAAGATAACAACCCTATTTATAGCTGAACTCTAGGGTTAGTTAGGATAGTTATGAGGACCATTTTGAATATTTAAACGTTGGATAACGTTGAAGGAAATACCAGAAAACAGAAACTGTCCAACAGTCGAAAACTGTCATTAGTCGACTTGAGATATGGGATTAGTCGACTAGGGTAGGCAAATTTCACTGGGTTAGTCGACTATAGAGAAGACCAAGTCGACTAGGTCAAGTTTGAATCAATAGACAAGTTTTTGGAAACTGAACCAAGTCGACCAGAACTATATTATAAATTGACTAGGCCATCTATTAGTCGACTAGGTATCCTGTTAAGTCGACTAACAGTGATAAACAGAGAGTTGGGATCTTTCAGGATAAAAAGTTAGTCGACTACATAAGAAGGCAAGTAGACTATACCATGTATAAGTCGACTACAAAAGTTTATAAGTCGACTAATAGGCTATGATGTGTGTGTGTGTGTCAAGGCTTTTAACATGCTATCAACAATTACATTACACATCATTATCAACTCTCTTTGAGAAGTCTTGATTATGTAGAACTCTTGAATAGGCTTGTGATAGAGCTCCAAATGATATGGCTTCACAAATGCCTCATCAGAAGCAAGTTCCAACATGGGTTAGTCGACTAATCCTGGGTATAAGTCGACTACATAAGACTGAAACAGATATTCAAGTTTCTGAAAACTACAATTAGTCGACCAGCAGGAATTATAAGTCAACTATAACATGTATTAGTCGACTAGTCTTTTTTTAAGTCGACAAATAACCCTATTAGTCTTCTAATAGGAAGGGTTAAGTCGGCTAATAGTAAGGGTCAAGTCTACTAATAGGAAGGGTCAAGTCTACTAATAGGTGGTCAAGTCTACTAATAGGTAAGGTCAAGTCTACTAATAGACTAATGATGTGTATGTGTATTCAAGGCTTTTAACATACTATTAAACATTACAATTCACATCCATAGCAACTCTCTTTGGGATGTCTTGATCATGTAGAACTCTTGAATAGACTTGTGCAAAAGAGCTCCATTGAAATGGCTTCACAAATGTATCATCAAAAGCAAGTTCAAACATTCTCCAATTATTGGTCCCGAGATGATGCCAATTGTTGGTCCCCGCAAGACTGCTGAAAAAGTGCTATAAAGCGGGTTCTATTGGCCAGGATGCTTATGAATTTTGCAAGACGTGCCCTAAATGCCAAATGGTAGGAAGGATCTCAAAACGAAATACGATGCCCCTCAACCTAATTCTAGAAATAGAACTCTTTGATGTTTGGAGCATCGACTTTATGGGACCATTTCCTAATTCATTTGGAAACTAATACATATTGGTTGCTGTGGATTATGTGTCCAAGTGGGTAGAAGCCATTCCTTGTAAAACTAATGATAACAAAGTTGTCATAAAGTTTTTAAAAGAGAACATTTTTTCACGCTTCGGAACCCCTCGTGCTATCATCAGTGATATTGGCACTCACTTTTGCATAGATCCTTTGAAGCTCTTATGCGAAAGTATGTCATAACTCACAAGTTGTCCACACCTTATCATCCTCAAACCAGTGGGCAGGTTGAGGTTTCCAATAGACAAGTCAAGCTTATCTTGGAGAAAATTGTGAACCAAAATCGGAAAGATTGGTCCATCAAACTTGTAGATGCCCTATGGGCCTACAGGACCGCTTTCAAAATGATTCTAGGAATGTCTCCTTATAGGTTAGTCTATGACAAAGCTTGTCTCCTACCCGTTGAGTTATAGCACCGGGCCTTATGGGCAATCAAGCAGTTGAATTTCGACTTAATTATGGCCGGTGACCTTCGAAAGTTACAAATTTCCGAATTAGAGGAGTTAAGAAATGAGGCCTATGAAAATGCTAGGATCACTAACGATAGAGTTAAGATTTTTCATGATAAACACATCATAAGAAAAACCTTTGTCCCTGGACAAAAAGTCTTACTCTATATTCTAGGCTTTATCTTTTTCTAGGAAAATTAAAATCAAGATGGACTGGGCCATTCGTTATAAAAACCGAGTTTTCACACGGTGCAGTTGAGATCAGTGACACCAAGAATGGAAATGACTTTAAGGTAAATGGTCAACGCCTTAAACCTTTCTTGGAATCGGTGCCGGTAAATGAAACGGCTATGGGTCTTTTTGACCCAGTGTATCGGTAACTTTCCTCTTTTCCATTTTATTTCATGCATCTATACATTTCTTTCATATATTGGGGACAATGCATGACATAAGTGTGGGGGAGCGTTCTAACATAACTGATATAAAAATATATATATATTTATAAAAAAAAACTTTTTGAAAGGTTAGAATAATATTTTGATATATTTTTTTTAAGAAATTAAGTCATTTTAAGGAATAGGAAAATCATAATTACGATTTCTTATACTTGGTCAAAGTCAGATGACTTGTTTGATTTTTTAGGGTTAGGAAGAAAATTTGTGAAAGTAATTTAGTCTTGATATTTACCTTGATGAAATATGCACACTAAATACACTTACACACTTAGGATTTAAAAATAAAGACTTTTATGCCTTATAAAAAAATATATGTATGAAAAAGAAAAAAACAAATCTAATTATTGATTAGCTAGGCGCTTTGGCCTAAGCAAGCCTTGGTATTTATGCAAAAGATAATTAGATAAGTTTGAAAGAAAAAAATATATATATATAAGTCCTCTGATTAAGTTGGGTATTTGTGCCTCATGAAGCATAAGTATTTACGCCTAAAAGGGGTACATTTTATAAATAAAACCTTGGTTTCATGGCCTTATCTGCTCGAGTGTTTAAATCCTTAGGGGTGTTTTCTCACCTGGTGCCCTAAAACTGTTCGGTTTGGGTGTCACCGACTGAAGGCTCGTTAAATGGGCAGACTAGAAAGCCTAATGAAATTTAAGGAATAAATTTCACCAAAAATAAATATAAATAAGGCATAGGAGTTAATGTTAAAGAACCCTTAGTCAACTTCACAGACACGATGGTGCATACGACTCAGGGTAAATTAATAGACTAGATGAGAAGTATAATTTGACTCCTTACTTTGATTGATGACATATTTTTGAATAGAGACTGAGTTTCGGAATGAAAAATTCGATATTCCTATCACTTATAGATTACTTAAAGCCTTATAAATATACTTCAAATATTTTTTTCCTTTAAAAAAAAATGCTTTTCGAAAATACTAACATTTTTTATGGATTTTGTGGGTGCAATCCACTGAAAACCCTCACGAAATAAAACTCGTCCTCTAAGGGTAACCTAGAGGTTTAACGGCTTGTTGCACATGCTCAGTGCAATCGAGTGACCTGCGAAAGTGGCCTAATAATTGATTAGAATTAGTCTGATGTTTTGCTCGAGGGCGAGCAAAAGATAAGTGTAGGCCCAATTGCTCGAGGGTGTGATTAGTCACATATATTTGTCACCTTACCATACTTTTTAGCTAATAAATCATATTAACAAGTCTTCTTCTTCTTTGTTAAATGTAGGCCCAATTGCTAAAAGAAAGGAATGAGAAACATGCCCAAAAGCCCACCAAATTCTGTTTTAATTCAGAATAAATTCGAAATCAAGGAATTAGGGCAAAATCTTGGCATATCAGAGAGGTTGAAAACCAGTTGAAAAGTATCCTCCCAAATCAAACGGTTAAAGCCAATAATCAAAGGCTATTTCGCCAAATCCTGGAGCAGAAATGAGAAAACCAGAAGAAGATACAGGAGAATCACTAAACCAAGAGAGCCATTCAACTGGGTGTCGCCAACTGGCCACACTAGGGCCGCGGAAACGCGGCCTAGCCGCGTTTTCGCGGCTTTGTTGTGTCAGTTGGGGAGCGTTTGCTCCCCCAATCTTCCCGGGATCTCCCCCCTCTGATTTTTCCCTATAAATACCAGTTTCAACAGAGCAAAAAGGGCGAAGATTAGGATTAGAATTTTTGTTTATTCTTTAAGGATTTAGGCTCTCTGTTAGATAGTACAAAAGTTGTATTTTTATTTTACAATTTGTAGTTCAGTACAAATACTTGTGTTAGAGAGGAATTGAGTGCTTGTACCTTGAAGATTGAAGTGACATCAATACAAGAATCGAGCTACTTTTTCTTTCACTCATTTTACTGTATGTCTTGCGTTATTTACTTGCATTTTTCTTTGTCTTCCATGAGTAGCTAAATCTGTTTTCTGGACTCACTATTGTACCTCTCTCCAATTCTTCTTCTCTTCTGATTTTAATGAAAAAGACCCAATGAATCATTTGCATGCCTAACTTAAAGCCTTTCTTCTTGAAAGTGTTCTTGAAGACACATGAGGATGGGTTTGGATCTTTAAACTCCTACTTCTTTTAAGAACGTTTCTTGAACTGTTTTTATTCCATACTTGCTTCTTCGCGCTTGATGATTTAACATTCGATTCAAAACGGTTTCTTGAAGAAAAGAGTGAACTCTTTTAACCATCTTATTGCTTTACTTCAAACTTTCTAAAGTCAACCTTAAGTTTTGTCTATGATCAAGTTGAGGCACTAAGGATTTCAATAGAAGAATAAACGGTTGAGTAGTGAGATAGTGAGCCTAGATTTTCTTCCTTATTATAATCAACCAATCAATTTTCGAGCTTTTTAAATCACCTTCTCCAAAGCTTTCTCTAAAGTTACAATTTCTCTTTTAATCATCTCCTTCTTTCCATTCTCTTTTCAATTAAAAAACGAGCACAATTTTTTGTTATTAAACGAAACACCAAAAAGCTTTCATCGCATTCCTCCTCGTGGACACGACCCGTTAGCCACAAGCTACATGGTAATTTCTTAACTCTTTGATTGTTCTTTCAATTTAGCAATCATTTTTCAAACATTAATTTTACCCTTTTTGATGTATGAAAAAAAGGGGAGAAAAAGTTAGTTTATTGTTTTGAGTTATATGTTTTGTGTTTTGAGTTATTTGCTTTTGAGTTATATGTTTTAATTATTATTTCTTTCTTATGCCAAGTTTTTATTTTTACTTTTTGTAAAGTTCGTATTCTTGATATATAGCATGATTTAAGGGGAGCTTTTCAAGCTCCTTTCTCCATTTTTTAAAAATAACTCATATGTTTTGTCATCATCAAAAAGGGGGAGATTGTTGGCCTAAGGTTACAATCACCCGGTTTTGGAGTTTTGATGATTACAAAACATATATAGTTATTTATACTAATCATATTTTAGTGTTTAAGTGTGTTTCAGGGTTCTAAGGATTCAAGATGTTTTCTTCCCTAAAGGAAGGTGTTTTTGACTCAAGTTGACTCAATTCGGGATCAAGGATTCAAGTTATTCAACATTGCATATGGAGAATCCCATATTGAAGATCTTGTAGTCACCTAGAACCATTGTAAGAATTAATAATGTTAAAGAGTTAGGTTATGATAAATTGGCTTAAGAAAACTCAAACACACATTTTTACTTTCCAAAAAAAATACAAGTTTTGTTTTGGTTAGTTGGCTTAGGTACATGTTTTGATTGATGTACATATCTCAAAATATTTCATATTTTTACATCTAGTTTAAAACATGTATTTCATCCTCTATAACATGCTACTTAAACTTCAAACCATTTCAAAATATTTTAAAAATTATTCAAAGTTCAAAATTCTTTCTTTATAAAATCTATTTCAGGCCTAACGGTCGACCCGGGGGTCGACCGGATCTATTTCAGGCCAAATCGGTCGACCGTCCAGTCGACCGGGCCTTGTAGCCTTGGGCGTGCACGTATGTGCACGTCTGCCGGTCGACAGGGCCAGTCCACCGACAGACCTTGCGGTCGACCGACCGGTCGACTGACTGTAAGACCCTTAGTCTCGGGTTTTGTCGGTCAAAGGCCCGGTCGACCGACAGTTCAAAATTTTGTTTCTGTTTAGCCTGCGATCGACCGACCGGTCGACCGAAGCCAACGGCTCTTTTGCCAAGTAGGCTACCGGTCGACCGTCAGCCGCCAAAGAGCCCCAACGGCTATTTCTTGGAATCTGTTTTGATTTTTCTTTCAGCTACGTCTAATTTTTTGGTGGCTATACTCTGCCCTATTGACCTAGATTCAATGATGAAATGCATTTAGCAAATCCCTATAAATAGATGTCATTGGTCCTTTGTTAAACACAAGAAAAATTCCCATTGTTTTCAAGTTTCAAAAGAAAAGAAAAGTTTTCTTGCTTTCATTCTCAAAAGTGTTTTCTCTGGTTAAAATTTTCAGTTGGTTTATAAGCTATTTTACTTCTTTACAACTGAAATTTTTCTCACTTCACTTCTTGAGCCAAAAATCATCTCCACTCTATAAGAAGTTGTAAGAGAGAGTTTATGGTCTTTTGATCACCAAGTGACTTGTATTCCCTTGTGTTGAGATCCATCTTGTGTAGAGGTTGGATTGGTTGGAGTTGGGTGCTCCGGTCTTGTGTAGACCAATTGTAATCCCCTTGGGTGTAAAGGTTCTGGTGTGAAAATTCTCTTTGCGGATTTAGTAGTAATCCTTCACGGTGGTGGAGGCGGGGACGTAGAGCAGTGGTTCGAACCTTGTAACAAATTACTTGTGTTTGCGATTAGTTTCCTTATTGCTTTTAATTGCTTTACATTTCTAACTTGTGATACCTCTTGCTTGCACTTCATTATTGCACTCATTTCATTTACTTGCATTTTCGGTCTTTACTCATTTCAACAAGAAAGCAATTACGCGCCTCAACTCATAATCTAGAGGCATCAAAGAGGAGAAGTACTAGAGCCCTTCACGGGAAATTCGGCTTCAATTTCTTATTTTGAGTGAATGTTTGCTTCATTTATACTTACTTATTTAAAAAGATCACTAGATTAGCATTAACACCTATTCACCCCCATCTAGGTGTTTTTCAAGCACCACCTACATATCCAAAATGGCACTGCTTAGACAAAGGGTTCGAGGAGTATCGCACTGCAAAAAGAACAACACCATAGTCAGCAACCTGAAAATTATCCAAGTATTGAAGCTCAGATGCAAGGTTCACATCAGAACCGCGTCTAATGACAGACGCGGAGCTCAGTGAAACCACGTCCAAGCTCAAAGACGTAAGGCTCACATGAAATTCGCGTTTGAAACTCTACAACTTAGAAATTTCTATAAGTATTGGAATCGGACGTGAGACTCAGTGAAATCCGTGTCAAACCTCATAAACGCGAGGTAGACATGAAGTCTGCGTTTGAACTCACCCACGTAGAAAAAATCTCTAAGTGTTGGGATCAAACGCAAGGCTCAATGAAGACCGCATTCAACAAACAAATACAGACTCAAGCTGATGAAGTGAAGTCGCAGAGGTCGTCAAACCCACTACTTGCCAACCAGTGCAAGAGTCGCATCTGAAAATCAAACACGGGCGTGAGCCTCGCATTGGTAGTTCAACTCAGAAGAGGCTTAAGAGTTAAGAGAACTCTTCAAGTTCTTTAATGACAAAAATAGATTCGGATGGTCTTATTACCTGAAACGGGGGCCTCCTGCATAGAGGAACCTCCCATTAGAACCTGTGGAGCGACAGCGCTTAAGGAAGAAGCCACGGGCTTGGTCTTCGGCGCCATTCTTAACGGTGAATTTCTTTAGAAAAAAATGGAGACAAAGAGAAAAAATCTCGAAGTTTTTTTTAGTTCTTAAAACTCAGGACATAGAGTTCAACGGAGAAGAAAAGAGTCTAGTGATAACTCTTGAAAGACTGTTGTCTTTTCATAGACACAGTAATCAGCCAAGATACGTGGCCCGTATCTCGAGACTGATCATCGCCAGTCACATGGCAACACGCCCAGAACACGGATCTCGCTTTTTAAGAGAACAGCTCCGACAAACACATGGCAATACACCCAGAACACGAGTCTCGCATTTAACAGAGCCGCGTCTCTTCAGCAAAGAGAAGTTTGTGTCTCCACCTCGAAGTCGGCGTCACTTCAACAAAGTGAGATCTGTGTCTCCACTTCGATGTCGCAACTCTCCAATGAATGAAAGTCGTGTTTCTTCTTCAGACAAGGTCCACGTCTCTAAGGAAACATGCCCTTTGCGTCTACAAGACCCGTGTTCAGTCTTTGCTTCTGCAATCAGTCCAATAGTACACTGGTGAAAGCAGATAACTATTCCCTCGGTTCAACAGTACACCAATAACCAGCTCAGAGCACCAAGGAGGTCTGGACTACGTATCTAAACACTCACGACAATCATCTCTGGTGCCTTCAAAGAGTTTAATAGTACACTCACGAAGACCAAGATCCAGACAAGATCTAACCCAAGATATCTCAAAAGATTGCCAATTCAGTCTTGAGAGATTGCTGCCAAAAGGAAAGTTCGAAGTGTTTTGAAACCCGTTCCAGCCAACCGCAGAGTTTCGAAAACTTTGGAGGGAGTTCTGTAAATTGTCTAAAAATTACTGAAGATAAGTCGTTGAATGCAGAGCCCATACTTCAGGCGCAAGGCTGATAAAAATCATTGATGCAATGTTAAGACGCGGGGCTCGAATCCCGCGTCTCAGCATCACTGCAAAGCCAAGAGGCGGGGCTCGAAGCCCGCGTCGCAGCAGAGCTCGACGCCCGCGTCTCAATACCACAACAATGCCTAAACGCAGGGCTCGAGTGTTGGAACATATTTCGATGAAGACTTTGTGGAGCATTTCATTTGGAGCTCTAACACATGACGAATCAAGAGTTCTACATGATCAAGATGTCCCAAGGAGAGTTGATATGATGTATTTTGTAAAGATGAAATAGCATGTAAAAAGCCTTGACACACACACCATATCAATGTCCATTAGTCGATTAATACCTATGACAAGTCGACTAATACCATGTGTAGTCGACTTGACCCAAACCCTAGTCGACTAAGTCTTGTGTAAAAACAGACCCAACTCTCTGTTTCTGCATTAGTCGACTTGACAGTAAAATGTAGTCGACTAATACCAAAGTGTAGTCGACTAACCCTTGTCCCCTAGTCGACTAATCCCTGGTCCAGTCGACTTGTTGTTAGTTGCAGTCGACTTGATTCAGTTATACAGAAAACTATTTGTCCAACGTATCTTACCCTAATCAACTTATAGCCAAACCTAGTCGACTAATAGTGTGAAAATTGCCTAGTCTAGTCGACTAACTCCATAGGCAAGTCGACTATAGGCAGTTTCTGACTGTTGAACAGTTTCTGACTGTTGGTTTTCTGTGCAACGTTTCCCAACGTTTGAACATTCAAATTGCATCTGTAACTAACCTAACTTACCCTAGTCTTCAGCTATATAAAGGGTAGTTAATCCAAAGGCCAAACATTAATCCAAATCTTCAGTTTCCCAAGTCAAAATTCTGTCAAACCAGAAAACTGAATTTTCCACTTAAGTTCTTCACCAAAAGTCAATTTCCATTGTGAAGTTCTCTGAAGTTTGTCTCCTATACTAGACCTTGTTCACATACACATTCAGTACCAAGGCTTATAGGAAAAGTGTTGTAATTCTCAAAGCAAGCATTGTACACGGGTGGCTTCTTGGTGTAGAGGCAGTTGTACAAGGTGAAGTGTATTCTCTTGGTAGAAGAGAAGGTGTTCTCTTGGATGTAGAGAAGGTGTACACATTTGGCAAAGGGGATTTGTCAAGTGGTGTGCATGGTTGTGATTTTGGGTGTACAAAATCAAGGATAAAGGAAAATCTCAAGCGGGTGGCTTGGGGACTAGATGTAGGTCACGAGGACCGAACCAGGATAAATCTCTCGTGTTTGCATTGTCTAAACTTTTCTGAGATTTGATTTCCTTTATTGCGAGTTATTTATTTGTTTAACATTAATTCTTCTTTGTTTAGTATTTGTGTTGACTTTATAGTTTAGATCCATAATTGCCAACAGAGAAAGTTTCGCATTTGGCATCATCTCGGGGACCAACAATTGGTATCAGAGTGGGTACAAGTCAACAACAAAGATGGCAACGGAGTTTTCATCATCCCAATTCAAAGAAGGACATTCTACACAACGTCCACCGCTATTTGACGGATCCAACTACAACTATTGGAAGTGTAGAATGAAGATCTACTTGCAATCGCTGAACTACGAACTTTGGAACATCGTAGAAGCATCGTACACCAAGCCAACAACCAACTACAACGCTTGGAGTGAAGATCAAAAGAAGAACGCGAACCTTGACGCCAAAGCGATGAATGACTTGTTCTGTACCTTAACCAAAGAAGAGTTCAACCGTGTGTCAACAGCCACTTCTGCACATCAAATATGGCATACTTTTCAGGTAACACACGAAGGCACAAGTAAAGTTAAGGAATCTAAGATATTTGTTCTTATCCACAGGTTTAAATTATTCAAAATGGAGGAGAATGAAACCATATCTGAAATGGTTACAAGATTCACCGACATCACAAATTCCGTAGCATCTCTTGGAGAGGACTACACCCAAGTTGAAAGAGTTCGTAAGATCCTTCATGCACTCACACCAGAATGGGAGAAGAAGACAACCGCCATTGAAGAGGCGAATGATCTCTCAACTATGACATTAGAAAACCTAATCAGTAATCTAATGGCATATGAAGTGCAGTTAGAAGAAAGAAAGAAGGACGAACGACAACACCGCTCAAAGAAGAAAGAACTCGCCTTCCATGCATCCTCCGACACGGACGATTCCAATGACGATGGAGAGGAGATGGCAATGCTTTCAAAGAAATTCAGACGATTCTTAAAGTAAGGTAAATTCAAATGCTTTAATTGTGATAAACTAGGTCATATGAAGATGGATTGCCCTTTGCTCAAAAAGAAAGATAAATACAAGAGCAAAAAGTTCAGAAAGAAAAAACACTATGAAGCATCATCAGAAAACAGTGATTCCTCAACTTCTGACGAAGAAGAATCCACTGAACGTTCAACCTATGTTACATGGCCATAGAAGATGAAGAGGTATCATTTTCTGAACTTTCTGATGCATTTCATGAATTATTTAATGATCTGAAAAATGAAAAACTGAAAAATAAAGTTTTATCAAAAGAAAATGAAAAACTTTTAAAGGAAAATTCATGTTATGCTTTACAAGTATCTTCTATAAATTCTCAACAAGATGAGTTTGAAAAAGTCATATCATCTTTGAAAAATGAAAATGAGAAGTTTATAAAAGAGAACATTTTTCTGAAAAAGGAAACTGAATCTTTGAATAAAAGGATTTCTATTTTAGATAAAGATATTTCAGTTTTCAAAAAGAAATATGAAGATCTTTTGCAAAATGTGACTAAGTTCAATAAAGGAACAGAAAAATTGAATGATTTATTATCTTTTCAGAAGTTGTCACATGATAATCATTATGGGATTGATATAATGAAAAGTCTTCATATGTTAGTAATCCATATGTAAAAAGAAAGTCTAATCATGTTTCAAAAAGAATTAAGACAAGTTTATATGGATTCCTAAGAATTTAAGTTTTCATGATAAAAATACATATATTGCTTCATACATTCATGATATATGTGATTCTTGCAACTATGTGTATACTAAAAGGTGGAAACCAAATTCTAAATGGATTTGGACTCCTAAAGGTTAATATGTTCTTTTATGATTGGTACCATCTAACGTTTATCTTGCAGGTACCATATAAAAGTTAATAAGAACATATATATATATATATATATATTTAATGACATATTTGTTGCAGGGGGAGAACAAAGTCTTTTCATATTTGTTATAACCCAATTTCTGCAGGGGGAGAAAAATATAACATATTTTCTGCAGGGGGAGCACTTGTGCACACAAAGCGTCATCATCAAAAAGGGGGAGAATGTTGGAACATATTTCGATGAAGACTTTGTGGAGCATTTCATTTGGAGCTCTAACACATGACGAATCAAGAGTTCTACATGATCAAGATTTCCCAAGGAGAGTTGATATGATATATTTTGTAAAGATGAAATAGCATGTAAAAAGCCTTGACATACACACCATATCAATGTCCATTAGTCGACTAATACCTATGACAAGTCGACTAATACCATGTGTAGTCGACTTGACCCAAACCCTAGTCGACTAAGTCTTGTGTCAAAACAGACCCAACGCTCTGTTTCTGCATTAGTCGACTTGACAGTAAAATGTAGTCGACTAATAGCAAAGTGTAGTCGACTAACCCTTGTCCCCTAGTCGACTAATCCCTGGTCCAGTCGACTTGTTGTTAGTTGCAGTCGACTTGATTTAGTTATACAGAAAACTGTCAGTCCAACGTATCTTACCCTAGTCGACTTATAGCCAAACCTAGTCGACTAATAGTGTGAAAATTGCCTAGTCTAGTCGACTAACTCCATAGGCAAGTCGACTATAGGCAGTTTCTGACTGTTAGATAGTTTCTGACTGTTGGTCTTTTGTGCAACGTTTCCCAACGTTTGAACATTCAAATTGCACCTGTAACTACCCTAACTTACGCTAGTCTTCAGCTATATAAAGGGTAGTTAATCCAAAGGACAAACATTAATCCAAATCTTCAGTTTTCCAAGTTAAAATTCTGTCAAACCAGAAAACTGAATTTTCCATTTCAGTTCTTCACCAAAAGTCAATTTCCATTGTGAAGTTCTCTGAAGTTTGTCTCCTATACTAGACCATGTTCACATACACATTCAGTACCAAGGCTTATAGGAAAAGTGTTGTAATTCTCAAAGCAAGCATTGTACACGGGTGGCTTCTTGGTGTAGAGGCAGTTGTACAAGGTGAAGTGTATTCTCTTGGTGGAAGAGAAGGTGTTCTCTTGGATGTAGATTAGGTGTACATATTTGGCAAAGGGGATTTGTCAAGTGGTGTGCATGGTTGTGATTTTGGGTGTACAAAATCAAGGATAAAGGAAAATCTCAAGCGGGTGGCTTGGGGACTGGATGTAGTTACGAGGACCAAACCAGGATAAATCTCTCGTGTTTGCATTGTCTAAACTTTTCTGAGATTTGATTTCCTTTATTGAAAGTTATTTATTTGTTTAACATTAATTCTTCTTTGTTTAGTATTTGTATTGACTTTGTAGTTTAGATCCATAATTGCCAACAGAGAAAGTTCCGCATTTGGCATCATCTCGGGGACCAACAATTGTTATCAGAGCGGGTACAAGTCAACAACAAAGATGGCAACAGAGTTTTCACCAACCCAATTCAAAGAAGGACATTCTACACAACGTCCACCGCTATTTGACGGATCCAACTACAACTATTAGAAGTGTAGAATGAAGATCTACTTGCTATCGCTGAACTACGAACTTTGGAACATCGTAGAAGCATCGTACACCAAGCCAACAACCAACTACAACGCTTGGAGTGAAGATCAAAAGAAGAACGCGAACCTTGACGCCAAAGCGATGAATGCCTTGTTCTGTGCCTTAACCAAAGAAGAGTTCAACCGTGTGTCAACAGCCACTTCTGCACATCAAATATGGCATACTCTTCAGGTAACACACAAAGGCACAAGTAAAGTTACGGAATCTAAGATATCTGTTCTTGTCCACATGTTTGAATTATTCAAAATGGAGGAGAATGAAACCATATCTGAAATGGGTACAAGATTCACCAACATCACCAATTCCTTAGCATCTCTTGGAAAGGACTACACCCAAGTTGAAAGAGTTCATAAGATCCTTCGTGCACTCACACCAGAATGGGAGAAGAAGACAACCGCCATTAAAGAGGCGAATGATCTCTCAACTATGAGATTAGAAAACCTAATCGGTAATCTAATGGCATATGAAGTGCAGTTAGAAGAAAGAAAGAAGGACGAACGACAACACCGCTCAAAGAAGAAAGAACTCGCCTTCCATGCATCCTCCGACACGGACGATTCCAATGACGATGAAGAGGAGATGGCAATGCTTTCAAAGAAATTCAGGCGATTCTTAAAGTAAGGTAAATTCAAATGCTTTAATTGTGATAAACCAGGTCATATGAAGATGGATTGCCCTTTGCTCAAAAAGAAAGATAAATACAAGAGCAAAAAGTTCAGAAACAAGAAACACTATGAAGCATCATCAGAAAACAGTGATTCCTCATCTTCTGACGAAGAAGAATCCACTGAACGTGTCAACCTATGTTATATGGCCATAGAAGATGAAGAGGTATCATTTTCTGAACTTTCTGATGCATTTCATGAATTATTTAATGATCTGAAAAATGAAAAACTGAAAAATATAGTTTTATTAAAAGAAAATGAAAACTTTTAAAGGAAAATTCATGTTATGCTTTACAAGTATCTTCTATAAATTCTCAACAAGATGAGTTTGAAAAAGTCATTCATCTTTGAAAAATGAAAATGAGAAGTTTATAAAAGAGAACATTTTTCTGAAAAAGGAAACTGAATCTTTGAATAAAAGGATTTCTATTTTAGATAAAGATATTTCAGTTTTCAAAAAGAAATATGAAGATCTTTTGCAAAATGTGACTAAGTTCAATAAAGGAAAAGAAAAATTGAATGATTTATTATCTTTTCAGAAGTTGTCACATGATAATCATTATGGTATTGGATATAATGAAAAGTCTTCATATGTTAGTAATCCATATGTAAAAAGAAAGTCTAATCATGTTTCAAAAAGAATTAAGACAAAGTTTATATGGATTCCTAAGAATTTAAGTTTTCATGATAAAAATACATATATTGCTTCATACATTCATGATATATGTGATTCTTGCAACTATGTGTATACTAACAGGTGGAAACCAAATTTTAAATGGATTTGGACTCCTAAAGGTTAATATGTTCTTTTATGATTGGTGCCATCTAACGTTTATCTTGCAGGTACCATATAAAAGTTAATAAGAACATATATATATATTTAATGATATATTTGTTGCAGGGGGAGAACAAAGTCTTTTCATATTTGTTATAACCCAATTTCTGCAGGGGGAGGAAAATATAACATATTTTCTGCAGGGGGAGCACTTATGCACACAAAGCGTCATCATCAAAAAAGGGGGAGAATGTTGGAACATATTTCGATGAAGACTTTGTGGAGCATTTCATTTGGAGCTCTAACACATGACGAATCAAGAGTTCTACATGATCAAGATGTCCCAAGGAGAGTTGATATGATGTATTTTGTAAAGATGAAATAGCATGAAGAAAGCCTTGACACACACACCATATCAATGTCCATTAGTCGACTAATACCTATGACAAGTCGACTAATACCATGTGTAGTCGACTTGACCCAAACCCTAGTCGACTAAGTCTTGTGTCAAAACAGACCCAACTCTCTGTTTCTGCATTAGTCGACTTGACAGTAAAATGTAGTCGACTAATAGCAAAGTGTAGTCGACTAACCCTTGTCCCCTAGTCGACTAATCCCTGGTCCAGTCAACTTGTTGTTAGTTGCAGTCGACTTGATTCAGTTATACAGAAAACTTTCAGTCCAACGTATCTTACCCTAGTCGACTTATAGCCAAACCTAGTCGACTAATAGTGTGAAAATTGCCTAGTCTAGTCGACTAACTCCATAGGCAAGTCGACTATAGGCAGTTTCTGACTGTTGGACAGTTTCTGACTGTTGGTCTTTTGTGCAATGTTTCCCAACGTTTGAACATTCAAATTGCACCTGTAACTACCCTAACTTACCCTAGTCTTCAGCTATATAAAGGGTAGTTAATCCAAAGGCCAAACATTGATCCAAATCTTCAGTTTTCCAAGTCAAAATTTTATTAAACCAGAAAACTGAATTTTCCACTTCAGTTCTTCACCAAAAGTCAATTTCCATTGTGAAGTTCTCTGAAGTTTGTCTCCTATACTAGACCTTATTCACATACACATTCAGTATCAAGGCTTATAGGAAAAGTGTTGTAATTCTCAAAGCAAGCATTGTACACGGGTGGCTTCTTGGTGTAGAGGCAGTTATACAAGGTGAAGTGTATTCTCTTGGTGGAAGAGAAGGTGTTCTCTTGGATGTAGAGAAGGTGTACACATTTGACAAAGGGGATTTGTCAAGTGGTGTGCATGGTTGTGATTTTGGGTGTACAAAATCAAGGATAAAGGAAAATCTCAAGCGGGTGGCTTGGGGACTGGATGTAGGTCACGAGGACCGAACCAGGATAAATCTCTCGTGTTTGCATTATCTAAACTTTTCTGAGATTTGATTTCCTTTATTGCAAGTTATTTATTTGTTTAACATTAATTCTTCTTTGTTTAGTATTTGTGTTGACTTTATAGTTTAGATCCATAATTGCCAACAGAGAAAGTTTCGCATTTGGCATCATCTCGGGGACCAACAATTGGTATCAGAGCGGGTACAAGTCAACAACAAAGATGGCAACGGAGTTTTCATCATCCCAATTCAAAGAAGGACATTCTACACAACGTCCACCGCTATTTGATGGATCTAACTACAACTATTGGAAGTGTAGAATGAAGATCTACTTGCAATCGCTGAACTATGAACTTTGGAACATCGTAGAAGCATCGTACACCAAGCCAACAACCAACTACAATGCTTGGAGTGAAGATCAAAAGAAGAACGCGAACCTTGACGCCAAAGTGATGAATGCCTTGTTCTGTGCCTTAACCAAAGAAGAGTTCAACCGTATGTCAACATCCACTTCTGCACATCAAATATGGCATACTCTTCAGGTAACACACGAAGGCACAAGTAAAGTTACAGAATCTAAGATATCTGTTCTTGTCCACAGGTTTGAATTATTCAAAATGGAGGAGAATGAAACCATATCTGAAATGGTCACAAGATTCACCGACATCACCAATTCCTTAGCATCTCTTGGAAAGGACTACACCCAAGTTGAAAGAGTTCGTAAGATCCTTCGTGCACTCACACCAGAATGGGAGAAGAAGACAACCGCCATTAAAGAGGCGAATGATCTCTCAACTATGACAATAGAAAACCTAATCGGTAATCTAATGGCATATGAAGTGCAGTTAGAAGAAAGAAAGAAGGACGAACGACAACACCGCTCAAAGAAGAAAGAACTCGCCTTCCATGCATCCTTCGACACGGACGATTCCAATGACGATGAAGAGGAGATGGCAATGCTTTCAAAGAAATTCAGGCAGTTCTTAAAGCAAGGTAAATTCAAATGATTTAATTGTGATAAACCAGGTTATATGAAGATGGATTGCCCTTTGCTCAAAAAGAAAGATAAATACAAGAGCAAAAAGTTCAGAAAGAAGAAACACTATGAAGCATCATCAGAAAACAGTGATTTCTCATCTTCTGACGAAGAAGAATCCGCTGAACGTGTCAACCTATGTTACATGGCCATAGAAGATGAAGAGGTATCATTTTCTGAACTTTCTGATGCATTTCATGAATTATTTAATGATCTGAAAATGAAAAACTGAAAAATAAAGTTTTATCAAAAGAAAATGAAAAACTTTTAAAGGAAAATTCATGTTATGCTTTACAAGTATCTTCTATAAATTCTCAACAAGATGAGTTTGAAAAAGTCATATCATCTTTGAAAAATGAAAATGAGAAGTTTATAAAAGAGATCATTTTTCTGAAAAAGGAAACTAAATCTTTGAATAAAAGGATTTCTATTTTAGATAAAGATATTTCAGTTTTCAAAAAGAAATATGAAGATCTTTTGCAAAATGTGACTAAGTTTAATAAAGGAAAAGAAAAATTGAATGATTTATTATCTTTTCAGAAGTGTCACATGATAATCATTATGGTATTGGATATAATGAAAAGTCTTCATATGTTAGTAATCCATATGTAAAAGAAAGTCTAATCATGTTTCAAAAGAATTAAGACAAAGTTTATGTGGATTCCTAAGAATTTAAGTTTTCATGATAAAAATACATATATTGCTTCATACATTCATGATATATGTGATTCTTGCAACTATCTGTATACTAACAGATGGAAACCAAATTCTAAATGGATTTGGACTCCTAAAGCTTAATATGTTCTTTTATGATTGGTACCATCTAACATTTATCTTGCAGGTACCATATAAAAGTTAATAAGAACATATATATATATATATATATATATATATATATATATATATATATATATATATAATGATATATTTGTTGAGGGGGAGAACAAAGTCTTTTCATATTTGTTATAACCCAATTTCTGCAGGGGGAGGAAAATATAATATATTTTCTGCAGGGGGAGCACTTGTGCACACAAAGCGTCATCATCAAAAAAGGGGAGAATGTTGGAACATATTTTGATGAAGACTTTGTGGAGCATTTCATTTGGAGCTCTAACACATGACGAATCAAGAGTTCTACATGATCAAGATGTCCCAAGGAGAGTTGATATGATGTATTTTATAAAGATGAAATAGCATGTAAAAAGCCTTGACACACACACCATATCAATGTCCATTAGTCGACTAATACCTATGACAAGTCGACTAATACCATGTGTAGTCGACTTGACCCAAACCCTAGTCGACTAAGTCTTGTGTCAAAATAGACCCAACTCTCTGTTTCTGCATTAGTCGACTTGACAGTAAAATGTAGTCGACTAATAGCAAAGTGTAGTCGACTAACCCTTGTCCCCTAGTCGACTAATCCCTGGTCCAGTCGACTTGTTGTTAGTTGCAGTCGAATTGATTCAGTAATATAGAAAACTGTCAGTCCAACGTATCTTACCCTAGTCGACTTATAGCCAAACCTAGTCGACTAATAGTGTGAAAATTGCCTAGTCTAGTCGACTAACTCCATAGGCAAGTCGACTATATGCAGTTTCTGACTGTTGGACAATTTCTGACTGTTGGTCTTTTGTGCAACGTTTCCCAACGTTTGAACATTCAAATTGCACCTGTAACTATCCTAACTTACCCTAGTCTTCAGCTATATAAAGGGTAGTTAATCCAAAGGCCAAACATTAATCCAAATCTTCAGTTTTTCAAGTTAAAATTCTGTCAAACCAGAAAATTGAATTTTCCACTTCAGTTCTTCACCAAAAGTCAATTTCCATTGTGAAGTTCTCTGAAGTTTGTCTCCTATACTAGACCTTGTTCACATACACATTCAGTACCAAGGCTTATAGGAAAAGTGTTCTAATTCTCAAAGCAAGCATTGTACACGGGTGGCTTCTTGGTGTAGAGGCAGTTGTACAAGGTGAAGTGTATTCTCTTGGTGGAAGAGAAGGTGTTCTCTTGGATGTAGAGAAGGTGTACACATTTGGCAAAGGGGATTTGTCAAGTGGTGTGCATGGTTGTGATTTTGGGTGTATAAAATCAAGGATAAAGGAAAATCTCAAGCGGGTGGCTTGGGGACTGGATGTAGGTCACGAGGACCGAACCAGGATAAATCTCTCGTGTTTGCATTGTCTAAACTTTTCTGAGATTTGATTTCCTTTATCACAAGTTATTTATTTGTTTAACATTAATTCTTCTTTGTTTAGTATTTGTATTGACTTTGTAGTTTAGATCCATAATTGCTAACAGAGAAAGTTCTGCATTTGGCATCATCTCGGGACCAACATCGAGGCCCGCCTCAAGCATCATCTCAATGGCTAAATGCAGGGTTCAAGCCTGCGTTCTAACTGCAGAGGAGCTTGGTGTCTCAGTTATAACTACTCCCATTACTGGGTCAAGTACTGCCCATATAATGAGGGGAGTTAGACCCCATTATGGAGGATTTTTAGGGGACAATTTTATCCCTGAAACCCCTATAAATAGCTCAGTTTGCTATTGAAGAGGGGTCAGAATTTTCAGCTGAGCAATACTGATAAAGAGTTAAACTCTTCTACCAACTTGCTGAGTTCAAGTTTTTGCCTAAGTCTCTTTGAGATTTCATTGGATAGGAGTTGTGCTACTCCATGTATGATCCAAGGAGAAGACTTCCATAAGAGTTGACGTTCGCTCGGTCAACAAAAATAAGAATCACTTTCCACCGCTACGCAAAAAATTCAGCCTTAAGAAAGAGAAGATCTGAGCTTGAGTGTCTTCTCTTTCTTGTAGTTGGGATTTGAGTGGTTGTAGCTTTTCATTGATTCAAGAAAAAATTACAATACATTTTCAACATTCCTCCCCGTACAGCTACCATGGTCTTCCTTCCATCAATTAGGGTTGCCATCCACCACTGTATTGATGTTTGCCAGATATATTGTCCTACTATTGATGATCTTCAAACCTGATAAATCCACTAATGTCTGCAATAATCTCACTGTGTCATGACTAGTTCGTCGTACCTTTGTCCGTGATCTCCATCGAGTCCTTTAATCAATCTTGATCATCTAAATCTAACTACGATTGCACGATCTACCTTCCGATCAATCTCGTCCATTGATCATCTTCATCACCCTTCATTGTTTTTCCTTTGACTTGCTGCAGCTGCGATACTCCATGGGATGCCTTGTACGATGCCCTCGTGAGCTCATCGAGCTTGTCTCGTCGTCTGATCATCACGTCCACATCTACCATGTTCAGATTTGAGCATCATTGAGCCTTGACTGCTCCACCTTGATCTATATATTCTAAAAGTCATCGATCTTTACCTTAGAACAAATCTGAACTTTCTTGTTGTCTTCTTCATCTTGATGCCTCCACCGAACTCTATGGACTTGACATCTTCTTCTTCATCTAGAGCACTCGACTCTTGAATGAACACCATCAACTCTGATACCATTTGTTGTGACCAAAATTGATATGCTCTAATACCATTTGTAGTAAACGAAATTTGATATGCTCTGATACTAATTGTTGAGTGTATAACTCGGGATATCATACTTACTATGATACCAATAGTTGGGAGATACAGAGATCCCCACCGATGACCTCAAGTACGCTATGAGATCGATTACCTCGAGTACACAAGATGAATATTAAAAGATACAAGATGAAGAACATACAATTTAACGTGGTTCGGCCCAAACTTGGCCTACGTCTACGGGGAAAGAACTTGAGAGAGTTTTATTAATAAACTTGATACAAAAAGACCTAACCTTTCTCTTGATGACACAAGAGTATTCACCTTTCCCCTGAATCTATGCCTAGATTATAAGAGTATAACTTTTTTCTATGCAGTTTCACCTTGCTCTTCTCTTTCTTGGCTTTTTTGGGCCTTCTTGGCTTTTTAGGGCCTTACATTATTGTTCACCATAACTTTCGTCTGCTCTTTTGTTCCACCTAAATCCTAGGTTATAATCTTTTATTTATAGAATTTTATAATACAACTACTATTTAGATTATGAGATGGTCTTGGCCATTTGATACTTGAAAAATCTTGATCAATCCTATTAGTAGTTGATCTCTTTGATTTAGAAGGATTCTAAACCCTTTAATCTTTAGAAATAAGTTTTTATTGAATAGGAATTAATCCTATTCATATTCCTTTTAAAAAAGAAACTCACAATTGCCTGAAAAGGAAACTACTTCACCTTAATTTGCTTCTTCTGCTTCAAGCCATCGTCTTCTCCAACTCAATTGGATTTTCTTGGACCATCATCTACTCTTGAAAAATAAGGAAAAATCCTAACAGGGAGATCAGAGAGGGAGAAGGGTCACCGAGGAGGAAGGCGGCGAGGGAGGAGGGGTTCGTCGGGGAGAATGGAAGGGAAGGGAGAGAGGGTGGGAAAGAAGAAGAGGGTAATTTGGACTTTTTTTGATTTTTTTTGCGGTGCCTTAATCACATTTGTGGGCGCCTTAATCACTGGGTGCCTTCAAAATTTTTTAAGGTGGAAATATCCATTCTCCTACTTATCACTTCTTCAAATTTAAATAACCGCACTCGTCTTTCCACTTTGCAACAAAAAACAATTGATCATAATAACAAGAGGTGTCAACATATGCTAGACCGTCAGTCCTCATCACTAAACCCACCCTCTGTAGGCAGTTTAGCCTCCAAATACTATGAGTAATCACTCAAGATTTGATTTTAATGTCGAATATGAAATTACCTTTTAATAAAGAAGAAAAGAGAAGAGAAAAGAGAGAGAGAGAGCTGGTAATGGAATATTCTCAACCAATTTAGATTTAAGAATAGAACATTGCCTTCATTCCTTTCTGAATTAGTTACTCCATGCTTATTGCTAAGTAGCAAGAGGAGATTCATTACATTATGGTCTGAAAAGAACCTTATTCTTGTGGTGTCGGCCGACCAATGTGACATTTATTTGTCATTCCCATAGCAAGAATCACACTAGTTAGTATGGAATCAATCTAATGCATGCTTTCTCAAAATTTTAGCACACTAACAAGAATCCAAATATTGGTGGGGAGGAATAAATGTTTGACACATATATATAAGGAGAATATAACCCTCATCACTAGGATTCTTGATCCTGATGTATATGTGATGATGAATCCATCCATTTGCTTGCTTTGTCTGTTTGGTTAAGGGTGGAAGTGAGGAAGTGAGGAATTGAGGAAGTGGTAATAATTCCCTTTGGAACTTGGGAATTGGTTAGTAAGTTTTCCGGTGTTTGGATGTTATTGGAAAGTGTGGTTTGAAAAATATTTTGTCTTTTCTGATATTTGGATGGTAATGTGAAAGTGGAAGTGGAAAAGTTGACCACAAAGTTGACCGTAAAATAATACTAAAATAAAAATTAATTAAGAAAAATAAAAAATGGATTGTAATTAGAATGCAAGTGAGATTTATATGATCAAAAAATTAATTGTTTTGTGCTACAACTTATCACAAATGAGATTTACATGACCAAATGAGATTTACATAACCACAAAATTAACTGTAGCACTCTGAAAGTAAGGAAATGATTGTGTAAAAGAGAAAAGAGAAAAGGAAAAGGAGTTTTCTTTTTTTTCTTTTCCGGTGTTTGAATAGATAGGGAACTGAGCAATTATACTTCCCTATTTCCTTACTTCTGTCCACTTCCTTGCAACCAAACAGCCCCGTTGTTGCTGTTGTTGTTTAAGCTGGGAATCCCAACAACATGGGGTGAGTTGAGATTGTACTAAGAAGACAGGTGAAGAAATTGGCATCTCTCTTTTTTATTATGCTCTCCTAACTATCGAATCCACACATTTTCTCAGTTGAGACTTGAGAATCTAAGCATACAGAGCTCAAGGGCCCGAGAAAACCATGCTAAGCACGAGTATACCATTCTTGAGGCTCACGTTAATATTGTACTTGTCACATCCCAAGTGCTTATTACACCTAAGTGGTCCTCTTGTACATAATCTAAATCTGATCTTGTTTTCAAAAATGAAGAGAGAAATATTGCAAATAGATTGATATTCTCAAAAGCATCAGTTCGAAAATGATAGAAGAATCATGAGTGCTGTCAGATTTGCTGATCTTGAAAAATCATATGGTTTCAAAAAAATTCTGCATTCTCAGTTCCCATGTTATGGCTCCTATATTTTCAAAGGTTCATTTTTAAATATTCTCTCTTATAGTTTTTTTTTTTTTTTCTCCCTTTAGATTTGTCAGCTACTTATTTAGACTATATACATCATGATTTTTTATGTACATATCCCTTTCTAAATAATCATAAATGATAAAAGCAAGGGTATAGTCCATGCTAAATAGTGATAATTACTCTCTTCTAAACCGGGAAAAGTTTAAAAACAATATTTTTCACATTATATATAGTTATGTATGATCAAGATGAATGTCGAAAAGTAACTAAATCTTCACTAATATTATTTACAAAATTACTTGATCCTCTTCACATGTTGATAGCAGATAACACATGCCTTTGTACTACTACGGGCCTATTTGGGGCGCCGGAGCTGGGAGGAAGAGAGGAAGAAAGGAGCGATGACCAATGGGGATTTGACACACAGCGGGAGCTCTCCTCTTGTCATTTGGCTGCCGAGGGGAAGAGCTCTTCCCCTCAAAATGGTGCCAACGTGGTGGAAGAGGAGAAGAGTTCTTCCCTTAAAATTGTGGAGGAGCTGGGATGAGAGCACACGGATCTAGGGGAAGCTGGTAGCTGTTGGTTCTGGAATCAATCTGACAACTAATCAATATCACTGAAATATCAACAATCTAATTGGCCAGGTCGGTAAATATCACGTGGGAGGTTTTCCGTTCAATAGAACGTTCCTTAATTTAAGAACCACCTTTCAATTTCTTTCCTTGGTTAAACACCAATTAGACTAGTATAAATCAGTCTCAATATATTGAATATCAGTATATCCTCTGTATAAAGAAATTAATTCACTTATACAGTACTTGGAGTGAGGTACGCTTAGAACGAATCTCCTTAAGATAATTACGTCCCCCGCACCGGTGCTAACGGGTTACTGGACGCTGGTCTCCCAAGATACAACACTTCTTCACGGTATTTGGATAGCACTATCAAATCACCGTACGGTCGAACCGTAGTTAACCAGTACCTTCACAGGATTGTTGAAGCAGCGGGACAAAGACAAATTTTGGGAGAATATTTGCCTTTACTTTGGAGGAGCACCCACTGTAGAGGAAGAAAGAAGGTTGAAGAATATTCTTCTTAGGAAGTCCCAGATTCAGACAACAATTCTATTAAAGAATCTGTTGAATTTTCTGAGCCATCTTTCAGAACGAATTTTTGCAGAATCTCTTTTGGAAGTCGCTTCGGAAACTGAATTTCTCACTTCCTGTTGGAAGTCACTTCAAGACTGAGAGAGAGAGAGAATCTCCTTTAGAAGGCAGATTTCTTTCTTGCTGTTGGCGTGTCTTAGAATGAGAAAATGGAGCGCTATTTATAGCGCTCCGGGAGGGGCAGTTTGGTCCAAACCCATCCAACAGTTGCAACTGTTCGGTCTGAACCGTTGCAACTGTTCGGTTCAACCGTCGCAATCGTCCAACCGCCGCGACAATTTACATACAGCCGTTGGCGGGGCGGTTTGGATCCGAATAGCGGAGCGGGTCCGTTGGCGGGGCGGTTCGGATAGCGGAGCGGATATGCTCGCAACCCATACCCGTGAAACCCGATTCAAAAAGAACCAGGCCGGGTAGGGAACCCGAACCCAGACTCAGACCCGGACCCGGACCCGGACCCGAGCCCGAACCCAGACCCGAGCCCGAGCCCGAGCCCGGCACCGGCCGGCCGCCGCGCGCTCGCATTTGCGGGCATGGTTCCCTCCCAATCGCGCGCGAAAACTCCAAGTATCCAAAGGGCACGCCCTTTATTCTCAATTTTCTCTATTTAAACACTACGAACTTCCATCCCATGGCCAATGTGGGACTAAATGCCTTTAGCTTATTTTTAGTCCCATTTTGGCTTTGAATTAGGCAATCTTTAGACTTGAATATCTCATTCATTCGAAGTCGGAATTGAACATGTGAATATACCACGTTCATCCCCAATGGAAGGAGAACACACTCCAACCATCATCCAATTGATTCAATCAACGGATCTCGCCATAATTCAATTCAAAGATTCACATATATATTCTTCATATTCCAACAATCCCCCACAATGAATGGAGATTCAAGAAATTGACACACAAAGAGACTGACTCTATTGTGAAAGGTACTTTAGAAAAGAAACTGCATCAGGATAGGTGAACTAGGTCTTGAACCTTCCATAGCGAAAGCTTTATCGGACTTACTGGCTAATCAGTGAAGTAGGTCTTGAACTGTTAGCCGTTAGTGTAAGCCAAGTCAACAAGCTTCACACAGTGACTTTCCAAATCAACTTTGGTTCTCGGTTGTGTCTGTTTTGGCCCTGGACAATCTTGGTTTCAGAGAGTATCTTTAGGGAATAACAGCCTCCATAGAAATTCTCAAAGAGCCGACCCAACTCTATACTCACATAGGTGATCGTCCTATTAAGAGTAGTCTACTCTACTCCACTTGTTTAGTAACAAGATATAGGCATCATTAAAAGCGTTAAGCTTATCCTTAATCCACTTGTAGAAAAGCACTTATGTGCACCTTAGGAATGGATTGGAGTCAAGCTCCCAAGTGCTTACTTGCTGAGTCAATCATAACTAGTTTTTCCTCTTGAACTTAGTCCGTGGGATCTCCAGTCGCTAAGTGAGGTTTTCATTAAGCTGACTCGGTAAGGTTAGGCTTTTAGACCCATTCCCCTCGATGCGTAGTTTATACGCTCTCCACTTAAACCTTTAGTAAGCGGATCCGCTAAATTATCTTTTGATGAAACAAAGTCAATATAGATAATTCCATTTGAGAGTAACTGCTTCACAGTATTATGTCTACGACGAATATGTCTAGACTTACCGTTATATATAACATTTTGTGCCCTAGATATAGCTGCTTGATTATCGCAGTGTATACATATAGCGGGCACTGGCTTTTGCCATAATGGTATATCTTTCAAAAATTGTTGAAGCCATTCTGCTTCTTCTCTGGCCTTATCTAAGGCAATGAATTCCGATTCCATAGTGGAACGGGCAATACATGTTTGCTTGGAAGATTTTCAGGATACCGCTGCTCCTCCTAGAGTAAATACGTATCCGCTAGTTGATTTTGATTCCTCAGAATCTGCAATCCAATTAGCATCTCTGTATCCTTCAAGTACAGGTGGATACTGTCCATATCTCAAGGCATATTCCTTGGTATGTGATACGTAACCCAATATTCATAGTAGAGCAGTCCAATGTTGATCATTAGGATTACTAATGTATCTGCTTAACTTGCTTACAGCGTAAGTAATATCGGGTCTAGTGCAATTCATCAAATACATTAGACTTCCGATAATCTGAGAATACTCCAACTGGCGTATTCCAGTTCCTGTATTCTTATAAAGGTGGACGTGTGGGAGAAAAGGATTTGTATTCTCCTTTATCCCATGATGCTTGAATCTTTCTATCATCTTATCCGCGTAGTGAGATTGAGATAGACTGATTCCATCTGGTGTTCTGGTGATTTTAATTCCTAAAATTACATCAGCAACCCCCAGATCCTTCATGTCAGAACTGTTAGATAACATTCTTTTAGTGGACTTAATAATTTCAATATTAGTCCCAAGTATCAACATGTCGTCTACATAAAGACAAACAATGATACATGCATTTTTAACTGTTTTTGTGTAAACACACTTATCGCATTCATTGATAGTGAATCCATCTTTAATCATAACACTATCAAATTTCTCATGCCATTGTTTTGGAGTCTGCTTTAGACCGTATAAGGATTTTACCAATTTACACACTTTGTGTTCTTGGCCCTTGACTATAAATCCTTCAGGTTGCTCCATATATATTTCTTCATTTAATTCACCATTTAAGAATGCAGTTTTGACGTCCATTTGATGGATATCTAAGTTATGCAACACTGCAATTGCAATCAACATCCGAATGGATGTTATTCTTGTTACTGGTGAATAAGTATCGAAGTAGTCAAGTCCTTCTTTTTGTCGATAACCCTTGGCTACTAATCTAGCCTTGTACTTATCGATAGATCCATCGGGTTTTAATTTTCTTTTGAAAATCCACTTACACCCAATTGGTTTACTGCCAGGAGGCAAGTTTGCCAATTCCCAAGTATGATTACTTAGTATGGATTCTATTTCGCTATTTATAGCTTCTTTCCACATTTGTGCTTCTGGGGTTGACATAACCTCTTTAAATGTTTGAGGCTCACTTTCAATAGCGTATGCTATGAAATCTGGACTAAAAGATTTTGAGATTCTAGATCTCTGACTTCTTCTTATTTCAATTTCCGCATTAACAATCGGTTCCTCGGGGCTTTCGTCCCTAAATGTCATCTCATGTGTTCTTTTCCCAGAAGTCTTATCTGTTTCCTGTTTATATGAAAAAATATCTTCAAAGAACACAGCATCTATAAATTCGATAATCATGTTTACATGAATATCTGGTATCTTTGATTTATGAACCAGAAATTTGTAGGCACTACTATTCAACGCATAGCCTATGAATATGCAGTTCATAATTTTTGCTCCCAATTTAGTCTTTTTAGGTAATGGTGCTAGCACCTTTGCAAGGCACCCCCACATTTTGAGGTAATGGTAGGAAGGTGTCCTTCCATGCCATAACTCAAATGGTATAAGACCAAGTTTCTTATGGGGTACTCTGTTTAGAATATAATTTGCAGTTAACAGAGTTTCCCCCCACAAGTTCTGCGGAGCTCCAGAACTTACGAGCATGGAATTGACCATCTCCTTCAAAGTTCTGTTCTTTCGTTCAGCAATTCCATTTTGCTGAGGAGTATATGGTGCTGTAGTTTGATGGATTATACCAAATTTAGCACATAACTCACTAAAATCATTTGATTCATATTCTCCGCCTCAATCGGATTTTAGAATCTTGGTATTCTTGTTGAGTTGATTCTCAACTTCGGCTTTATATATTATAAACATATTCATTGCCTCATGCTTACTGTTTAAAAGATACACATAACAGTATCTTGTACAGTCATCAATAAAAGTAATAAAATATTTTTTTACCGCCTCTAGTTGGCATAAACTTCAAGTCACACAGATCGCTATGAATTAACCCTAAAGGTTCTGTATTTCGATCAATTGAGTGAAATGAAGTTTTCGCTAACTTGGCCTCAACACAAATCTCACACTTGCGAATTTCTTCCAAGTTGAGTTTAGGAATATATCCTAAATTAGACAAGTTCTTTAAAGATTTGTAATTTACATGCCCTACTCTAGCATGCCATAAAATAGGAGACTCAAGCAAATAAACAGAAGATTTTCCTTTATTTATAAGCTTCGGGTACAAATACACAGACTTTTTATCTACCACTGCAACATTGGCTTTAAAAAGTCCATCAACAAGATAACCCTTTCCCACATACATCCCTCCCTTAGTAGTACAAATTTATCTGATTCAAAAACCATTCTAAATCCTTTCTTACTAAGTATTGATCCAGAGATCAGATTCTTGCGGATATCTAGAACATGCAGCACATCGTTCAGAGTAAGCTCTTTGCCAGATGTCCACTTCAGGATGACCTTGCCTTTTCCTTCAACCTTTGAGACGGCTGAGTTTCCCATGAAAAGTTGCTCATCTTGCTCTAATTTTTGATATTCAGAGAATAATAATTTCTCAGAGCAGATGTGCCGAGTAGCCCCTGTGTCTCCCACCAATCCTTATTGTTGGTTGTCAGGTTCACTTCTGACACCACAGCTGAAAGGCTTGGCGACGCATGGTCGGTCAAGTCTGCCTGTGGATGGTTCTTCTTGTTCTTTTTGAGACGGCTGTGACACTCATTCGCCTTATGCCCTTCTTTGTTGCAGATGTAGCAGGTTCCCTTGAAGCGCATGTTCTTACCTTCTTGGACCTTGCCTTTATACTCCTGGGAAATCTTCTTCTGCTTTAAGCCTTTGGAAGTAGATGCTTTCCCCTTTAAGTCTTCGATCACATTGGCTTTGGATTCATATGAGTTCTTACTGCTCCTTTTTCTCGGACTTTCTGTTGTCCTCCTCAATCCGAAGCCTCACAATGAGATCTTCCAACTTCAGCTCCTTTCGCTTGTGCTTCAGGTAGTTCTTGAAATCTCTCCACGCAGATGGGAGTTTCTCCACGATAGTAGCAACCTGAAAGGTTTCAGGTAGAATTATACCTTCGGCTTCTATCTCGTGCAAGATAAGTTGGAACTCTTGCAGCTGACTGATTACAGTCTTGCCGTCCACCATTTTGTACTCCAGAAATCGTCCTACGACGAACTTCTTGGAACCAGCATCCTCAGTCTTGTACTTCTTATCAAGACTGGCCCATAACTTCTTTGCCGTTGTGATGGGACTGTAGACATTGTAAAGAGAGTCATTCAGTCCATTTAAAACATAATTTCGACAAAGGAAGTCACCTTGAGTCCATGCATCGACTGCAAGGACTGAGTCCTGATCAGTTCCGGGTTCTGGTGGATCTTCTTGCAGGAATTTGGCCAGATGAAGAGTGGTCAAGTAGAAGAACATCTTCTGTTGCCACCTCTTGAATTCTGTGCCGTCAAATTTTCCTGACTTCTCCGGCTTCGGGTTAGGAAGTGGAGTAGGCATCAAAGCTTGTAACTGCATGTTTGGTGCCTTGCTAGAGCTATCTTGATTAGTCTCAGACATTTTTCTGCAAGTTCAAGCAGAACAGAAGTAAGAAACTTCAATAAATAATTATCTTAAGATTGGTGGTTCTGGAATCAATCTGACAACTAATCAATATCACTGAAATATCAACAATCTAATTGGTCGGGTCGGTAAATATCAGGTGGGAGGTTTTCTGTTCAATAGAATGTTCCTTAATTTAAGAACCACCTTTCAATTTCCTTCATTGGTTAAACACCAATTAGACTGGTATAAATCAGTCTCAATATACTGAATATCAGTATATCCCCTGTATAAAGAAATTAATTCACTTATACAGTACTTGGAGTGAGGTACGCTTATAGCGAATCTCCTTAAGACAATTACGTCCCCCGCACCGGTGCTAACGGGTTACTGGACGCTGGTCTCCCAAGATACAACACTTCTTCACGGTATTTGGATAGCACTACCAAATCACCGTACGGTCGAACCGTAGTTAATCAGTACCTTCACAGGATTGTTGAAGCAGCGGGACAAAGACAAATTTCGGGAGAATATTTGCCTTTACTTTGGAGGAGCACCCACTGTAGAGGAAGAAGGAAGGTTGAAGAATATTCTTCTTCGGAAGTCCCAGATTCAGACAACAATTCTATTAAAGAATCTGTTGAATTTTCTGAGCCCTCTTTCAGAACGAATTTTTGCAGAATCTCTTTTGGAAGTCGCTTCGGAAACTAAATTTCCCACTTCCAACGGGAGAGAGAATCTCCTTTAGAAGGCAGATTTCTTTCTTGCTGTTGGTGTGTCTTAGAATGAGAAAACGGAGCGCTATTTATAGCGCTCCGGGAGGGGCAGTTTGGTCCGAACCCATCCAACAGTTGCAACTGTTCGGTCTGAACCGTTGTAATTGTTCGGTTCAACCGTCGCAACCGTCCAACGGCCGCCCAAGATACAACACTTCTTCACGGTATTTGGATAGCACTACCAAATCACCGTACGGTCGAACCGTAGTTAATCAGTACCTTCACAGGATTGTTGAAGCAGCGGGACAAAGACAAATTTCGGGAGAATATTTGCCTTTACTTTGGAGGAGCACCCACTGTAGAGGAAGAAGGAAGGTTGAAGAATATTCTTCTTCGGAAGTCCAAGATTCAGACAACAATTCTATTAAAGAATCTGTTGAATTTTCTGAGCCCTCTTTCAGAACGAATTTTTGCAGAATCTCTTTTGGAAGTCGCTTCGAAAACTAAATTTCCCACTTCCAATGGGAGAGAGAATCTCCTTTAGAAGGCAGATTTCTTTCTTGCTGTTGGTGTGTCTTAGAATGAGAAAACGGAGCGCTATTTATAGCGCTCCGGGAGGGGCAGTTTGGTCCGAACCCATCCAACAGTTGCAACTGTTCGGTCTGAACCGTTGTAATTGTTCGGTTCAACTGTCGCAACCGTCCAACGGCCGCCACGGTTTACAGACAGCCGTTGGCGGTGCTATTTGGATCCGGATAGCGGAGCGGGTCCGTTGGCGGGGCAGTTCGGATAGCGGAGCAGGTATGCTCGCAACTCATACCCGTGAGACTCGATTCAAAAAGAACCAGGCCGGTTAGGGAACCCGAATCCGAACCAAGACTCAGACCCGAGCCCGAGCCCGGCCCGGCACCGGCGCCGGCTGCCGCGCGCGCATGTGCGGGCATGGTTCCCTCCCAATCGCACGCGAAAACTCCAAGTGCCCAAAGGGCACGCCCTTTATTCTCAATTTTCTCTATTTAAACACTACGAACTTCCATCCCATGGCCAATGTGGGACTAAATGCCTTTAGCTTATTTTTAGTCCCATTTTGGCTTTGAATTAGGCAATCTTTAGACTTGAATATCTCATTCATTCGAAGTCGGAATTGAACATGTGAATATACCACGTTCATCCCCAATGGAAGGAGAACACACTCCAACTTTCATCCATTTGATTCGATCAACGGATCTCGCCGTAATTCAATTCAAAGATTCACATATATATTCTTCATATTCCAACAGTAGCAAGGGGGAGAGAAAAAGGGGAGGAGAGAGAATTGACTTTTTTGTGTTTTTCCCCCTACTTCCTTCTTCCTTTCTTCCCCTAGTCAAACATCAATTAAAGAATAGGGGAAGAACCTCTCCCACTCTCCATTTCCTCTTCCCTCCCCTCTTCCTCTCTTCCTCTCTCTTCCATTATCCAAACAGGCCCTAAAGAGAAGAAGTAAAAGAAGAGGAGAAATGTCATTGAGGCTCGGTACCGTGGTAAGACGGGATGGGGTCATGAAAAGTCCTAGGTATAAAACCCAACTATAACCTTTGTTTTCCGAAAAAAGAAAAAGATCAAAAAAGTCTAATACAAACCAATATACAAAGGAAAATGTCACTTTAACTATAACTTCATGAGTACCATACCTGAGTCATATGACTGCTAGAGATATTTTAATCATTCAACAAACTAGAGATTGACATGTAACGCCATGGGTGAGTTACTTATCTTGTAAAGTCCAAGCAGAGGAACATCTCTGGACCACTACGTGTTCCTTGCAACTTAAAACCAAGCACTGCCTCTTGTTAGTTAAGCATCATTCTCCGATTTGATTATTGTATTATGAGTACCTATACATATAATTAATTAAGCCAAAAGAAACAAGTATGAGAGAGAACATATTTACGTTAAGCTAGCCAATTCCCCTCTAATTTATATTGGAGCATGACTCATATTGTATAGTTCAATTTGCAAACGCATCTCACAATTGTGCCCCTAATGGAATCTCACCTCCCTCTTTGATTCTAGGCTACAACTTTTGGGCCCTTATAAAAACCCTACATCCCTCTCCAGTTCTAGCATCAAGCTGGCTGATATATAGAAATATGTCGAACACGAAGACGAATGGATCATGGCGATCGTGCCTTGAATTCGGGCAGTCGCACCACCGGAACCAGGTGGCGAGCGAGACCGTGCACGGGGCCAGGCTGGCCGCCGAGCTGGCGAGGTGCGGGGCTTGTGTGGAGGAGAACAAGGTGTGCTTGTGTGACGAGGAACACACTGGCAGCAGTAGGGTGCGCAGTTTGGAGACTGGCTGCAGGCAGCAGGCCAAGCCCAACAGCTCTTTTGCTCATTCAGTCATCAACATGGCAGGAATGCTTATTGGTAACATGTCAAATCATTTTTAACTCCAAAAACTCTCTTTAAAGACACTCTGGACGTTAATAAATGGTGGGTTTGGGTTGGCTCTAACGCGTAAAAGACAAAGTGATCGATCTTTGTCACGTGGGCCATCCATCACAGCTCGTGGATGTTCCCGAGAGAAAAACAAAATAAAATAAAATATGTTTTTGTGGACCCCATCACAAAAAGTATTTTTTTTTTCTTCTCATTGGGCAACCCACAATCACGTGATCCTTTACGCGTTGCAGTCAACCCGCTCCCTAATACGGTTATCAAGGTAATTCAAGTTTAATTTCCACTCGATGTATATTTTAAAATCGAATTACAGAAGAAAAAAAATATAGTGTTGCGAGAAAAAAAAAAAAACCTTACATAAATTACAGAAAACCCCTGCACCTATTATATTTTCATAAAAAACTCCCATGTATTATTGAAATGAGTAGAAATTAGAAAACCTCCACTGTATTATCAAATTTAATAAAAATTAACCTATATTATTATAAGATTTTATAATAATTTTTTTCTATTGAAATTAAGGAAGAGCGCACTATACTATCTAAAACATGACAAAATAGTGGCATCCATTATCTTAAATTTGATAGAAATTATAAAATATTATAAAAATATTTTCTACTGAAGATCAACAAGTTTCAAAATCCTCCTCAGACTGGACCAGGAAAGGCAAAAATGAATGTAAAAGTGCAGGTTGGTTTTCTGTTCATTTTATTAGTAAAGAACGGTCCTTTTAGATGACAGTTTCAAAAGAGTTTCTACAATTTAACCCATAAATATATAGTAAGAAACATGCATCCTTTATTTGTTCTCTCATTTAATTTGTCACATCAAACTTTGGATTCTCCACTCAGGCCTAGGCCAACTATCAACCCCCTATGCTCTTGAGAACGGAGGTTGGGCCTCAGCATTTCTCCTAGTGGGCCTTGGCATCATGTGTGCCTACACCTCCCACATCATAGGAAAATGCCTTGAAGAAGATTCCAGCTCAAAATCCTACCAAGACATCGGAGGGCAAGCCTTTGGTGCCAAAGGGAGGATCGTAGCCTCCACCTTCATCTACTTGGAGATCTTCTTCGCCCTCGTCTCCTACACCATCTCCCTCAACGACAACCTCGCCCTGGTCTTCGCCGGAGCTCACATCGACCTCCCTTGGCTCCACCTCTCCACCCCTCAGATACTGACTGTGATCGCAGTCATGGTGGCCCTCCCTAGCCTTTGGCTGAGGGACCTCTCCTCTATATCGTTCCTCTCCTTCGGTGGAATCCTCATGTCGCTTCTTATCTTCTTGATGATAGCATGGACCGCGGCTTTTGGGGGGATCAGGAGTGATCAGACGATACCCGTCCTTGTTCTTCGCAAGATACCGGGGATTTCAGGGCTCTATATCTTCAGCTATGCCGGGCATATAGTGTTTCCCAATATATACAAGGATATGAAAGACCCTTCCAAGTTCACAAAGGTATCTATTCTTCATGTTAGTGGAATATGCATGTGCTTATATAGATATCTCTCTTTATGCCCGATTAAATTTTCAGAATCTGTCATGAAAGATTATATGTGCCCACTCACTATGTTAGAAAAAGATACATGATTCGGTTTATAAACCGAACATTCATGATAGTTTCTATTAACTTGGATAGATATAGAGATACGTATGCATGTGGATAGATGACTTTCATAAATATCTAATCTTTATGCAGCTAAATTCCAGAAGCTATCATGAAATATGATATATGTCTACTTACTTTGTTAGAAAAGAACAAAACAGGTTAAAGTTTATTTTCAACTTTTGTTTTCTATAAAGTTAAGAAAAAATTCATAGTAGTTATTGGTTACTGACAATAAAAACAGTGAATACATGATACAGTCTCTTATAAACCGAAAATTCATGATAGTTTATGATAATTTAGCCTTCTCGCTCTGTCACCTACAGGTCTCGATCACAAGCTTCACCCTGGTGACTATCCTCTACACTTCCCTCGCCTTCATGGGGGCGAAGCTCTTCGGTCCTACCGTGAGCTCCCAGATAACCCTCAGCATGCCCCCTCACCTCATCGTCACCAAGATCGCGCTGTGGGCGGTCGTGCTGACCCCGATGACCAAATACGCGCTAGAGTTCGCCCCCTTCGCCATCCAGCTGGAGCACAGCCTGCCTGCCTCAATGAGCTCCAGGGCCAGAACCATCACCAGGGCACAATAGGGTCCCTGCTGCTGCTGCTCATCCTGGCGCTGGCACTGTCCATCCCGTACTTCGAGCACGTGCTCAGCCTCACCGGATCGCTCGTCAGCATCGGCATCTCGGTGGTGATCCCCTGTGTGTTCTACCTGAGGATCTGCTGGCCTAGTGTGTCAAGGCCTGGGGTGGTCTTCAATGGAGCGCTCATAGTTGTTGGGGTTGTGTCTGGGGTTGTGGGGACTGTTTCAAGTTTTAATTCACTTGTGCAAAGTATGCAGAGAGGTCATATGTAAGGTTGAGAGAGAGAGAGAGAGAGAGAGAGAGAGAGAGAGAGGGTTTGTTTGACTTGACTTCTGATTGTATGCACAAGGGTTATGGGGGCATTGAGCATAGGGCACTTTGCTAGTAAAACAGAAGAGTGTAACAAGTATGTTCATAGCAAAGCACACTATACATCTACTTGGAATATTGTCCTCGTTATATAGTACAAATTGGTGGATTGGGTCTTATTTTTGCTTTTGTTAGGACTAAATTTATAGATTAACTGAGTATATGAGTGATGTGACAACATGGTTTTGCTCTTACTCTAATTAACATTTGTTCATGTATTTTTTTGAGAAAAAGACGGGAGCCAAAAAGACCCTCTGCGCTTCATTAAAAGAATTAATGAAAATAATTTCAAGAAAGTACATGAATCTGAAGTCTCATAGAAATATAGAAACTGTGCACACGCAGGTGCCCAGAGGTAACTAAAGGAACCCAAAAAAAAAAAAAAAAAAAAAAACTCTCACTATCTCATTCCCTAATGATGCTCTCAGACAATAGCTATGCCGCCAGATCGGCGCAAAACCCCTCCGGTCCTCAAGAAGAAGCTCGACGGGCACCACCAAACCTCACGGATCCTCACTCAACTCAAGAAGAATTCCTCCAACAAAGGAAACTTCTATACTAGAGCATGAGTCTTAGCTTTCCCTATATACATCTTCGTCATTTTCTGTCGAGCTGGTCCGCTGGAAGGAAACTGCACCAAGAAGTTCTCAAACTCCGTAGCAAAGGCCCCCCTTAAGACCCATGCTCACGACGTTCGTCAAGAACTCCATATCTATCATTGAGCCAAGACCCGACCCTCCAAGGTTCATCCCACCAAGAGGTACTTCCTGCCCCTACTTACGCGGCAAAGATAGCTCAGATACCCCACCATTAAAAAATCTCCGTTTAGACATAGGGGCGAAGCCTCCTCTCTCAAAGTCCTCATTTTTAAGAAATTCCCATTTAAGTAGTGAGGCTTTGTCATTCTTCTTGGAGTTAGAAAGCCCATCCCGCAGCCCTAGCACATGCCCAACATTTGTTCATGTATTATGCACAAAATTAAATGCATACATATATTAATTATCCTCTTAAACACTGCAAAAGAATCCTTCTTTCCTGCCCTACATGGTAACATGTTGGTATTATGTGATCTTTAATATGTCATTCATTGACCAATCTTTTTCTTGAGTATCAACTCTTTTCAAGTTCCTCTTTTAAAAAGGATAAGTGGTACCATCAATTAATTGACAAAGTTGATTCTATTAATAGCACTATCAATTATTTGTTTTGTTTATAATAAAAATCATCGTTGTTTTCCGGACAGAGAAAGAAGAAAGTGAAGTAATTGATCGAGAATTCATTACCTCAGTGAGAAATTGAATGTTCGATCACTAGTAATGCAAGAGAAGAAGACCAATGGGGAAAAAAAAAAAAAACTAGAGTGAAAACAAGATCACAGGTCTAAGAAGAGTTGAGAGTTAGCATGAATTCGAGCACTTCTTTTAATATTTTAATTTGAAAATATCGTATTTTTTTTTTTTGGTAGAATAATGCTTTTCTAGCTCAAATTATGACTTGTGACTTGTGAGGTTTCTCCTCCATTAAATTATATATACGAACACACATGTAACATTTTCTACCAATTTCAGATTTTTTTTTTTTTTTTGGGTAGAGTATTTATATTATACTTTACAGCTAACTCCCCAACACAGGCGAAGCATTTTCCATCCAAACTACATAAACAAAAATAGGTTTTGAAAGACATTGGTAACCACATTTCAAAAGGCAAATTATAAATACCTGTTGGGTATATAACAGTACTTTTAAATTTTAAATCTTAACCATGCAACAAATTAAAACATAATTCTTTTAATTAAATCAAGTACTTGTCCTAAGCATGAAACTAACATAAAGCAATTAAAAATAAGAAAATAAATTTGATGGCCTCGAGTGACAGTCGTGCAAAAACACTGCCCTAAAAGATATATGGTCGGCCCCTCGTCCTAATCAATGACCTCCTCTCCTAGCGGTAAAAACCTCCGGTAGATCACCAGCATCCAGCTCAGGACGATGAGCCAGACCTTTGCTCAGATGAAAATTCGCTGCCCGCATGTAAAAGAAATCCTCGGAGAAATCAGCAAAAAGTGAACTAGATTTTGTAGTAAGAAATATAGAGGAGGGAGACAGAAAGTTGTAGTATTGCTTTGCAGGTAACAGACTGAACTGCAACAAGCTATTTATAGATTCTCAAAGTTCATATGTTGTAACAGTTCCGCTCCAAATCTGCACAAAATCGTGCGGTTCGCAAGCAGATCCGGAGAGTGGGTCAAAGACGAACAGAAAATCTCAAAAAATCAAAATAGAATTTTAAATAAAAATTAAAATAGAAAAATTAGAAAAAAAAATTCAGGTCCAAGAGCCTCCTAAATCGAACTGCATTCGTGTCTGCAGGTCATGGGCGCGCGCATCCGAACCGGCCCGGCCCGGTTCAGTTCGGCGTGTGTGCGCGCGTGTGGGGATGTAGACCATGGCCCAACACTTATAGCAATAGGTATGGGAGGAGTTGATATATATATTACCCAACCTCTCATCTCCTATCCAATGTGGAACTAAAACCAAAGCCAAATAAGAGGAAACTCAAGTTTTCCCTCCATCTCAAAACACATCCAACAGCCCCTCCCTCCCAACCAAACTTGAGTTTCAGGAAAGATAAAATAAATCAACAAAAATAACAATCAAATCATCAGATCATAAAATACGAGTGAAATTGGGCAACATCATACTGTGAATTCGGGACAGGTGGACGACGCGTGGAACCTTCCTTAGTGAATTCATCGCCAACTGAGAGACATAGTGGATTACGCCTGGAATTAGCCTCTTTTACAAGATATTGATAGAATACATATATAGTAAGTCTTCATCTATTGAGCGAGCAGGTTAAGCATTAAAGGCCATGTTAAGAATAACTGACTCATGAGAGTTTCTAGGGTCAGCCCTGCCCCCCAATCACGGCCATCACGATTCCTCTCACGTAGGTAAGTCCTCCAAGTGTACTACAGCTGGATAGTATACCCTCCACACTACATACGTTGGACTTATTAAGAGTTAAACTCATCCTTACCTAGTTGTATCATGAGAGCATCGTCACCATAGAGAAGAGATAGTAGCTACAATGCTAGAGATATGATATAAACATTCTGGGTCGATGCTCCACACGAGTACACCAGTGTAGCTTGTTTCTACCGCATTGAACCTCTTTCATAGAATCAACTCCCAATCAAGTAGGTTGGGTTCCCGCTATTGGTGAACTCTACTATCGGCTTAGCTCCATCTCCCTCGATGATTCGAGGACCACACTCTTAAAAAGACCCTTAGTCGATAGGTCAGCAATATTCTTCTCAGACTTTACAAAGTCCAAAAGCACAACTTCACCTAATAAGTGCTGAACAGGCTTAAATCTGATTTGAATATGTCTGTTCATCTTCTTATTGGCATTATCTTGCTTTAGAATCTCATTAGTGGATCTTGAATCATTATGATCTGAGATTGGAAGTATAGGTTAGGCACGATAGAGAATTCAGATAAAAAATCCTTTACCATTCAGCTTCAGAGCAAGTTGTGTCCAGAGCAATGAGCTCGGAGTCCATGGTGCGTCCGGGCAATCACTGTTTGTTTGCAGGATTTCCATGACACATCGGCACCACCGAACATGAATACATATTTGTAGTAGACTTAACACTGTTAGAATCAGTGACCCAGTATGCATCACTATAACCTTTCATAATATTAGGATATCTAGTGTAAGTCAGACAATAGCCAATTGTGCCTTTAAGATATCTGAAAACTCTTTCTAGTGCAGTCCAGTGTTCTCTACTAGGGTTACTAGTATAGCTACTCAATCTGCCACTGCATAAAATATGTTAGGCCTAGTCATGTTGGAAATGTATAAAAGTGAACCTATTAATTGAGAGTATTTCAGTTGAGACACAGGCGCACTCATATTCTTCTTCAAAGTAATTGAAAAGGGTGTAGAAATTGGTTTAGAGTTATATAAATCAAATTTATGAAGTATTCTTTCAGTGCTATGAGGTAGACTCAAAGAAATTTCATTAGAAGTTTTAGATATTTTCATCCCCAATATCATATCAGCAGAACTTAGATCCTTCATATCAAAATTTTAGGAAAGATAATCCTTTACTCTTTAGATTGCATCAAGAGAAGTTTCAAGGATAAGGATATCATCTACATATAGCCAAAGGATAATATACTCATTACCAAAGTTCTTAGAATATATGCATTTGTCATGTTCATAGACAGTGAATCCAAATTGTGTAATAACTTTGTTAAACTTTTAATGCCATTATATGGGTGCTTGTTTAAATTCATACAATGATTTCACAAGTTTGCACACTTTGTTTTCTTGTCTCTTGGCAATGAATCCTTCTGGTTGGTCCATATAGATCTCTTCTTCAAGATCGCTATTAAAAAAAACAGTCTTGATATCCATTTGGTGAATGAACATATTATGAATTGATGCAAGTGTTAGAAGGATTCTGATAGAGGAGATCTTGGTAACAGGAAAATATGTGTCAAAGAAGTCAATATCCTTTTGTTGGGTGAAACCCTTGGCAAGTAATCTGGCTTTGTATTTGTCGACAGTGCCATCAGGTTGGAGTTTCTTCCTGAAGATCCATTTAAAAGCTACAGATTTGCATCCTAGAGGAAGGTTAATGAGTATCCAAGTGTTATTCTCTATTATAAACTTGATCTCACTGTCAGTGACTTCTTTTCAGAAAGGAGAGTCAGAAAAGTCCATTACTTACTTGAAAGAGCTAGGATCACCTTCCACAATGTAGGTAAAGAAATCTTCAACGAAAAATGTAGGAGTTCTTGTTCTTTTGCTTCTTCTAGGTTCAAAATTAGTTCCAGGAGTAGAACTAGAAGAAGGGATATCAGAGATAGAAAGAGTGAAAGAAGGATCACTAGGGATTCTAGACTTGAAAGGAAAGATGTTTCAAAGTAAACAGCATCCCTAACTTCAATGATGGTGTTGTTGGATATTTCACTGACCTCAGAATTGACCACTAGGAATCAGTTAATATTGCTATCTAGTGCATATCCAATGAAGATAGTATCAACGTCTTAAGGCCAATTTTTCTTTTCTTCAGTTCTGGTATTGAAACCTTAGCCAAGCAACCCCAAACTTTGAAGAATTGAATGTTAGGAGTTCTTTCTTTCCAATGTTTATTGGGAGTAACATCAAAGTCTCTTTGGGGAACCCTATTGAGTATAAAACAGGCAGAAAGGAGAGCTTCACCGCAAAAGTTTTCAGGTGCACCTGAGCTGAGTAACATGCAATTCACCATGTTCATCAGTGTTCTATTCTTTTTTTCAGCTACACTGTTGGATTGAGGTGTGTCTAGAGCAATTACCTCATGAATAATGTCATGTTCTAGGCAGAATTCTATCATATCATATGAGGTATACTCCCCCCGGATTAGATCTTAGAATTTTGATCTTCATTTCATGTTGGTTCTCAGGTTCTGCTTTATAAACCTTAAACCGATCAAGGACTTCATCGAGAAGATAGATGTGACAGAATTTGGAGTAGTCATTGTAGGCCCAAAGGCCCATCACCCTAGTTTTGATGATGATCAACTCATGAAGTTATGTTTACTAATGATCTTGTGTTTAATTAGTGACAGATTCATTATCAAGATCTTAGTAGGTGCATAGCTCAATAAAGGATAAAATGTCAAGATTTGGAGCTAGCATGGTGTGATCCAAGGAGCTTTTGGATCAAGCTTGGACCAAGTCAAGAAGATGAGAAGCCTTCAAGTGAAGACTTCAAGAAGATGAAAACTTGTGTCTAGGTATTGTTGGCCCAAAGGCCTATCACCCTAGTTTTGATGATGATCAACTCATGAAGTTATGATTACTAATGATCTTGTGTTTAATTAGTGACAGATTCCTTATCAAGATCTTAGTAGGTGTGGAGCTTCAACAAAGGATTTAAAGACTAGTTGGAAGCTAGCACCGGTTGATTCACGAGCCTATGCATCAAGAACACATCTAGAGATGAGCTCGGTGGATTGCATTTGGACCAAGTCAAGAAGATGAGAAGCCTTCAAGTGAAGACTTCAAGAGGATGAAGACTTGTGTCTAGGTATAAGATTTTTATTTGTTTTAGTTAATATGTAAAGGATAAAATAGATTGGTGGATTGCTCAAGTCATATCACACACACACTCTTGAGATTTAATTGTCTTTTCATAAAAGAATTTTTAGTTAGAAAAGACTCTTTCTTTTTGGTAAAAAGATTTTTCATTGGACAAAATACATGTTTTGGTTTTTGATGTTACCTATATATATATCTTTCAAAACCAAGTTTAGAGCCTTATGTCAAAAACTAGATATTCATCTTATTTGTGTAGTGGATCATATCCATACACACTATGCTTTAAAAGTATATCTTGTTTTTGTATTTGATGAGATTTTCCTTATGACAAAATATCTACTTTGGGTTTTGGTAATTTCTTATATACATATCTTTTAACCAAAACAAGTTTAGTGCTTTATGTCAAAAACTAGATATTTTATCTTGATTGTGTGGTGGATCATATCCATACACACTTTGCTTTATAAGTTCAAAATATCTTGTTTTTGTATTTTGTGAAGTTATGGAAAAACAAGTTTTAGAAAAACATATTTCTAGAAAAACAGTTTTTATTTTGATTGAAACTATTTTTCTGGATTTACTGTGAATTTCTGGGATTTTATTAAGCCAAAAGACCAATCCTTAATCCCTATTTTCTGGTTCTGCCAGTTCTGATTTTTCAGAACTGACAGAGGCCGGTCGACCGGACGTGCACGACGTGCACGCCAGTGTGCACTGGAGATCGGTCGACCGGGCCGGTCGACCGTTTCAGAGAGCTTTGCTCTCGGGAATTATCGGTCGACCGGGCCGGTCGACCGACAGAGAGTTTACTCTCTTCTCCAGGTGCGCGGTCGACCGGGCCGGTCGACCGAAGGCTGCAACGGTCGGATTTTTGACCGTTGCCGGTCGACCGGACCGGTCGACCGGTAGCTCTGACAGAGCCCAACGGTCAGATTTTTCTGGCCTCTATAAAAGGGGGTTTTGTCATTGTTTTAAGCCAAGATTTTTGGAGACCTTAGAGCTAGTTTTTCCCAGTCTTTCTGAAGGGTTTTTCTCCACAAAATTAGAGTCAATACTTCCAATAAAAGGAGAGTTTTATCAAAGAGTGTAAAAGAGATTTCTTGTGTTTTTCATCAAAAGTTCTTTCCTTGATTTCTCACACTACACTTGAGCATCCATTGAGCTATTCATCCTATAGGAGAGTTGTAGTGAGAGTTTGTAATTGGTGATCAAGTGTTTAGATCACCAAGAGATCATTTCTTGTTCTTTGAGAAGGCGAACGGTTGTGTTCGCGGTTTGTTTCGGGTCCTAGTGAGGACTTGGTGTTGTTGGGTCCTAGTGAGGACTTGTAGCTTGAGGTGCGGCCTCGACGAGCCGGTGGGCTTGTGGTGTGTAAGGGACTTGGGAGTCCGAGGGCTTGTAGGTGTTGCGGCACCAAGGAGAGATCCGGTTGGATCTTACATAGTGGAAATCCTTCGTGTGTCGAAGGCGGGGATGTAGAGCAAGTGTGCTCGAACCTCGAAACAAACCCTTTGTGTTTACGATTGCTCACTCTTGCTCTCTTTCTCTTTTTGTCTCTATTTTACATCTTGCATTCAATTATTGTGTTCATCTTATATATGCATTATATATTCCCTTGTGCTCATAATTGATATACATACTTGCTTGGGATTGTTGTTAACACTAGTATTCAACCAAGAGAGCCAACGCGGCACCTCAACCCATTCAAGGGGAATCTAGAGGAGTTTGTCCAGAGCCTCGCAAGGGGAATTCGGCAACACTCTTGTGTTATACATAAGTGTTTAATTAAAAGAAGTTTAATTTGGTCAACTTAGTTTTAATTCCGCATTATTTGTCCATAAGTGACCATTAGATTAGCCATCACCTATTCACCCCCCCTCTAGGTGATCTTACAATTGGTATCAGAGCTAGTGCTCTTGATATTGGGTCTAACAACCTAAGAGTTAAAGATCCTCCTTTTAGGCTAATCACTTTATTTGTACACACACCATGGACTTTATGTCACCACCCACCTTTGACATCCTTAACATCCAAATTTGGAAGGTTAAGATGTCTTTGTTCCTCAAAGGACTTGGCCTTAGTGTATATCTTGCCTCTACTAATAAAGAATATTGCTTAAATGGTAAGAACATTGAGGCTAATGCAAAGGCCCTACATGCTTTAGTATCTAGCTTAGATGATGATTATTTGTCTAAGTTGACTAATCTTGACTCGGCTTTTGTAGTTTGGAACACCCTCATCTCCCTTGGCGAGAAAGATCAATACTATGCGGGGAGCGATTCGGACGTTGGAAGCGACATCTCCAACGTGTGCTACATGGTCCAAGGGGATAACCCCCTTGAGGTAACTACCGAATCCGAGGATGAGGATGTTAATATGTCATATGATGAGCTTAATACATTTTGCCAATTATTGCTTGAGAAATATGACATGATTAAAAAGAATAATAAAAATTTGAAAAAGGAAATTGCTTGCATGCATAAGGAACATGACTCATATAGAAATAACATTGCATGCTTAGAAAAAGATAATGAAAGTTGGAAAAAGAAATTTGATTGCATGCATGTAGAAAATGATTCTTTTAGAAATAAACTTGCATGTTTAGAAAAAGAAAATGAGGATTTGAAAAATGAAAATATTTCCTTAATGTCTAAATTGAATGTTTTATGTGAAGAAAATATGATTTTGAAAAATAAGAATGATTTGGTGGAAAAACAAAAAGAAGTTGTTTTTCAAGAAAATAAATCTTTGAAAAGAAAAATTTGTGAAAAAGAAAAAGATTTTGTTTCACAAAAGAAAAAGAAAAATGATCATATATCTCACCATGCTTTACATGCCACAACTAATGAGATTAAGAATTTGAAAAATAAGATAGAAAATTTGAGCTCTAATTTGAGCACATGTGCATTCAATCATACTAAATTGGAATCCTTGTTTCAAAAGAAACAAGTTCCTCATACTCATGCACATTCACATCATGCACATGCTTATGATGCACATCATGCTCACACTCCCACTCATAAGTATGCTAAGGTGTACATATGTACACATTGTGGCCGCAAAGGCCATCTAAGAAAATTTTGTTATGAAAGGTTAAATGTTCTTATTTTTGATAAAAATAAAAATGCTTGGGTTCCTTACATGACTAACCCCATAGGACCCAAGAAAATATGGGTACCAAAATCCCCACCTTGTGTATTTGATGTAGGTGAGGAATCTCTCAAAACGTGAGAGATTTGGTGCCTTGATGGTGAGTGCATTTGAACTAAAATGACACATACTTGGAGCACCGCTATCAAGGAATTTTGGTGGGTCAACCACCATGCTAGGAGCTTTGGAGTTGGTAACAATTTCTAAACTCCTATTTCATTTATGTACATGCTTTTATTTTCATAATATCATTCATAGCATGTTCATGTTTTTATGATTTATGTGCTTTCATGTGGCATTTACATGCTTAAATGTAGAATGTGTCAAAACTTGCATTTATACATATATGAATAGTGAACTACAATTGACTCATATATATTTGAACTTCATGCTCATTTGTATCCACTATATGCATGTGTATAGGCTAGTTTTGATGATTCGGTCATTTATACTTGTTATGCCCATCTTTGATCTTACCTCATGTATATGTGTGTTTAATTCAAATCTAATAAATATACATGTATACCCGTGAGTCTCTAGCTTTCATGCAAATATTTGATAGACTCTTTTACAATTTTGGGATATGTATGTGTATTGTTAGATTTGTATAATTCATACATATACCATGAAGATTGTAGTTTTTAATAAAAATGATTTTGTTTTGATAACAATGATTTCTATGTGATTTGAGCTTCAATGACAACTTTCATGAAAATACTATTTACATAACTTTTGAACACTCATCTTTTATTCAAAAATATATTTATGAGCTTTATGGACTATGAGTGCTTGGATTTTTATGTACTTAGTCTCATTCATGAAAAACATATGATTTGACATATTTGAAGGATCTTTAACTAGTTTTCAAAAACAATTTATACTAGTTATGTATTCTTCAAATAGTTTTTAGATTGTCACATGATTCAATTTTTCTTAAAATTTAATGCTTCGTGATTTGAATATTAGTTTATATGTTAGTTTTTGTCAACACTAGGATTTATACTTGAACATATCATGGGCCTTAAAAAGATCTATTAGTAAGTGTGCTTAAATGCTTATTTGAACCCTTGAAATGTACTTGTATTGCTTAGTTTTGATGATTCATACATATTTAAACTTATGTTCACCTTTTGGATTTGATTTATGATCATGTGCCTTTTATTTCATGTATATGTGTATTTTGCCAAACCTTAAAATATACATGTATAACTCTTGAGTCTTTTGCCTTCAATGCAAATCCATTCATATAGACTCACTTGAGTTTAAGAGATATGTATGTATATTTCATGTATTGTCAAAACATACATATATCTTGACATATAGATTTTGTTTTCAATGATTTAATAAAAAATGTGAGATGATTTTGATGTTTATGATTTTCTAAGAAATATTGTACCTTATTGCCATTTTCATGATGCCATGTTTCACATAACATTAGTACACTCACTTCTTTTGAAACTATTTGGACTTTATAGATTAGAGTGTTTGAGTGTTTTGTGTTTCATTGCTATTTCATGAAAATCCTTAGATTTATTCCTTGATAGAAGGATTTCGTACTAGTTGTTAAACACTCTCATTTAACTAGTTCGAATTCTTCATGTGTTGTTAATGCTAAGCTTAATTCAAATCTTATTTTTCAAGCTTATGCATTAGATTTTAAAATGGTATCAATATTTTTTATTTGATATCAAAGAGAAAATTCAAAATTTGTTTTGATAAAATAGAATTAATGATTTTGTTTTGATGAGAAAAATTCAAAATTTTTGATTTGTATTGCCCCTCCTTGACTTCTTTATTTTTGACATAAAGGGGGAGAAAATTTGTTGATTTGATTTTACTTTGAACCCTTTGTTGATGATTGACAAAAAGGGGGAGAAGTATTTGTGTTTTTGTTTTGATATATATGCATGATTTCCTTGCTTAAGGGGGAGAAGTATTTGTCCTTCTTACTTAAGGGGAATTAAGATTTGTATTTATGCATATGTGTTTTGATTTATGCAAATAGGAGTAAAAAGATTTTGATTTATGCTTGTTGCATCTCCATATTTGCATCCATATTCATGTGCTTCATGATCATATTTATTATTTATTTTGTATGCATGAGTTAAGGGGGAGCTTCTTTGAAGCTTTACTTTAATCCATGCATATATAACGTCATGAGTTTTGTCATCATCAAAAAGGGGGAGATTGTTGGCCCAAAGGCCTATCACCCTAGTTTTGATGATGATCAACTCATGAAGTTATGATTACTAATGATCTTGTGTTTAATTAGTGACAGATTCCTTATCAAGATCTTAGTAGGTGTGGAGCTTCAACAAAGGATTTAAAGACTAGTTGGAAGCTAGCACCGGTTGATTCACGAGCCTATGCATCAAGAACACATCTAGAGATGAGCTCGGTGGATTGCATTTGGACCAAGTCAAGAAGATGAGAAGCCTTCAAGTGAAGACTTCAAGAGGATGAAGACTTGTGTCTAGGTATAAGATTTTTATTTGTTTTAGTTAATATGTAAAGGATAAAATAGATTGGTGGATTGCTCAAGTCATATCACACACACACTCTTGAGATTTAATTGTCTTTTCATAAAAGAATTTTTAGTTAGAAAAGACTCTTTCTTTTTGGTAAAAAGATTTTTCATTGGACAAAATACATGTTTTGGTTTTTGATGTTACCTATATATATCTTTCAAAACCAAGTTTAGAGCCTTATGTCAAAAACTAGATATTCATCTTATTTGTGTAGTGGATCATATCCATACACACTATGCTTTAAAAGTATATCTTGTTTTTGTATTTGATGAGATTTTCCTTATGACAAAATATCTACTTTGGGTTTTGGTAATTTCTTATATACATATCTTTTAACCAAAACAAGTTTAGTGCTTTATGTCAAAAACTAAATATTTTATCTTGATTGTGTGGTGGATCATATCCATACACACTTTGCTTTATAAGTTCAAAATATCTTGTTTTTGTACTTTGTGAAGTTATGGAAAAACAAGTTTTAGAAAAACATATTTCTAGAAAAACAGTTTTTATTTTGATTGAAACTATTTTTCTGGATTTACTGTGAATTTCTGGGATTTTATTAAGCCAAAAGACCAATCCTTAATCCCTATTTTCTGGTTCTGCCAGTTCTGATTTTTCAGAACTGACAGAGGCCGGTCGACCGGACGTGCACGACGTGCACGCCAGTGTGCACTGGAGATCGGTCGACCGGGCCGGTCGACCGTTTCAGAGAGCTTTGCTCTCGGGAATTATCGGTCGACCGGGCCGGTCGACCGACAGAGAGTTTACTCTCTTCTCCAGGTGCGCGGTCGACCGGGCCGGTCGGCCGGAGGCTGCAACGGTCGGATTTTTGACCGTTGCCGGTCGACCGGACCGGTCGACCGGTAGCTCTGACAGAGCCCAACGGTCAGATTTTTCTGGCCTCTATAAAAGGGGGTTTTGTCATTGTTTTAAGCCAAGATTTTTGGAGACCTTAGAGCTAGTTTTTCCCAGTCTTTCTGAAGGGTTTTTCTCCACAAAATTAGAGTCAATACTTCCAATTAAAAGGAGAGTTTTATCAAAGAGTGTAAAAGAGATTTTCTTGTGTTTTTCATCAAAAGTTCTTTCCTTGATTTCTCACACTACACTTGAGCATCCATTGAGCTATTCATCCTATAGGAGAGTTGTAGTGAGAGTTTGTAATTGGTGATCAAGTGTTTAGATCACCAAGAGATCATTTCTTGTTCTTTGAGAAGGCGGACGGTTGTGTTCGCGGTTTGTTTCGGGTCCTAGTGAGGACTTGGTGTTGTTGGGTCCTAGTGAGGACTTGTAGCTTGAGGTGCGGCCTCGACGAGCCGGTGGGCTTGTGGTGTGTAAGGGACTTGGGAGTCCGAGGGCTTGTAGGTGTTGCGGCACCAAGGAGAGATCCGGTTGGATCTTACATAGTGGAAATCCTTCGTGTGTCGAAGGCGGGGATGTAGAGCAAGTGTGCTCGAACCTCGAAACAAACCCTTGGTGTTTGCGATTGCTCACTCTTGCTCTCTTTCTCTTTTTGTCTCTATTTTACATCTTGCATTCAATTATTGTGTTCATCTTATATATGCATTATATATTCCCTTGTGCTCATAATTGATATACATACTTGCTTGGGATTGTTGTTAACACTAGTATTCAACCAAGAGAGCCAACGCGGCACCTCAACCCATTCAAGGGGAATCTAGAGGAGTTTGTCCAGAGCCTCGCAAGGGGAATTCGGTAACACTCTTGTGTTATACATAAGTGTTTAATTAAAAGAAGTTTAATTTGGTCAACTTAGTTTTAATTCCGCATTATTTGTCCATAAGTGACCATTAGATTAGCCATCACCTATTCACCCCCCTCTAGGTGATCTTACAATTGGTATCAGAGCTAGTGCTCTTGATATTGGGTCTAACAACCTAAGAGTTAAAGATCCTCCTTTTAGGCTAATCACTTTATTTGTACACACACCATGGACTTTATATCACCACCCACCTTTGACATCCTTAACATCCAAATTTGGAAGGTTAAGATGTCTTTGTTCCTCAAAGGACTTGGCCTTAGTGTATATCTTGCCTCTACTAATAAAGAATATTGCTTAAATGGTAAGAACATTGAGGCTAATGCAAAGGCCCTACATGCTTTAGTATCTAGCTTAGATGATGATTATTTGTCTAAGTTGACTAATCTTGACTCGGCTTTTGTAGTTTGGAACACCCTCATCTCCCTTGGCGAGAAAGATCAATACTATGCGGGGAGCGATTCGGACGTTGGAAGCGACATCTCCAACGTGTGCTACATGGTCCAAGGGGATAACCCCCTTGAGGTAACTACCGAATCCGAGGATGAGGATGTTAATATGTCATATGATGAGCTTAATACATTTTGCCAATTATTGCTTGAGAAATATGACATGATTAAAAAGAATAATAAAAATTTGAAAAAGGAAATTGCTTGCATGCATAAGGAACATGACTCATATAGAAATAACATTGCATGCTTAGAAAAAGATAATGAAAGTTGGAAAAGAAATTTGATTGCATGCATGTAGAAAATGATTCTTTTAGAAATAAACTTGCATGTTTAGAAAAAGAAAATGAGGATTTGAAAAATGAAAATATTTCCTTAATGTCTAAATTGAATGTTTTATGTGAAGAAAATATGATTTTGAAAAATAAGAATGATTTGGTGGAAAAACAAAAAGAAGTTGTTTTTCAAGAAAATAAATCTTTGAAAAGAAAAATTTGTGAAAAAGAAAAAGATTTTGTTTCACAAAAGAAAAAGAAAAATGATCATATATCTCACCATGCTTTACATGCCACAACTAATGAGATTAAGAATTTGAAAAATAAGATAGAAAATTTGAGCTCTAATTTGAGCACATGTGCATTCAATCATACTAAATTGGAATCCTTGTTTCAAAAGAAACAAGTTCCTCATACTCATGCACATTCACATCATGCACATGCTTATGATGCACATCATGCTCACACTCCCACTCATAAGTATGCTAAGGTGTACATATGTACACATTGTGGCCGCAAAGGCCATCTAAGAAAATTTTGTTATGAAAGGTTAAATGTTCTTATTTTTGATAAAAATAAAAATGCTTGGGTTCCTTACAAGACTAACCCCATAGGACCCAAGAAAATATGGGTACCAAAATCCCCACCTTGTGTATTTGATGTAGGTGAGGAATCTCTCAAAACGTGAGAGATTTGGTGCCTTGATAGTGAGTGCATTTGAACTAAAATGACACATACTTGGAGCACCGCTATCAAGGAATTTTGGTGGGTCAACCACCATGCTAGGAGCTTTGGAGTTGGTAACAATTTCTAAACTCCTATTTCATTTATGTACATACTTTTATTTTCATAATATCATTCATAGCATGTTCATGTTTTTATGATTTATGTGCTTTCATGTGGCATTTACATGCTTAAATGTAGAATGTGTCAAAACTTGCATTTATACATATATGAATAGTGAACTACAATTGACTCATATATATTTGAACTTCATGCTCATTTGTATCCACTATATGCATGTGTATAGGCTAGTTTTGATGATTCGGTCATTTATACTTGTTATGCCCATCTTTGATCTTACCTCATGTATATGTGTGTTTAATTCAAATCTAATAAATATACATGTATACCCGTGAGTCTCTAGCTTTCATGCAAATATTTGATAGACTCTTTTACAATTTTGGGATATGTATGTGTATTGTTAGATTTGTATAATTCATACATATACCATGAAGATTGTAGTTTTTAATAAAAATGATTTTGTTTTGATAACAATGATTTCTATGTGATTTGAGCTTCAATGACAACTTTCATGAAAATACTATTTACATAACCTTTGAACACTCATCTTTTATTCAAAAATATATTTATGAGCTTTATGGACTATGAGTGCTTGGATTTTTATGTACTTAGTCTCATTCATGAAAAACATATGATTTGACATATTTGAAGGATCTTTAACTAGTTTTCAAAAATAATTTATACTAGTTATGTATTCTTCAAATAGTTTTTGAGATTGTCACATGATTCAATTTTTCTTAAAATTTAATGCTTCGTGATTTGAATATTAGTTTATATGTTAGTTTTTGTCAACACTAGGATTTATACTTGAACATATCATGGGCCTTAAAAAGATCTATTAGTAAGTGTGCTTAAATGCTTATTTGAACCCTTGAAATGTACTTGTATTGCTTAGTTTTGATGATTCATATATATTTAAACTTATGTTCACCTTTTGGATTTGATTTATGATCATGTGCCTTTTATTTCATGTATATGTGTATTTTGCCAAACCTTAAAATATACATGTATAACTCTTGAGTCTTTTGCCTTCAATGCAAATCCATTCATATAGACTCACTTGAGTTTAAGAGATATGTATGTATATTTCATGTATTGTCAAAACATACATATATCTTGACATATAGATTTTGTTTTCAATGATTTAATAAAAAATTTGAGATGATTTTGATGTTTATGATTTTCTAAGGAATATTGTACCTTATTGCCATTTTCATGATGCCATGTTTCACATAACATTAGTACACTCACTTCTTTTGAAACTATTTGGACTTTATAGATTAGAGTGTTTGAGTGTTTTGTGTTTCATTGCTATTTCATGAAAATCCTTAGATTTATTCCTTGATAGAAGGATTTCGTACTAGTTGTTAAACACTCTCATTTAACTAGTTCGAATTCTTCATGTGTTGTTAATGCTAAGCTTAATTCAAATCTTATTTTTCAAGCTTATGCATTAGATTTTAAAATGGTATCAATATTTTTTATTTGATATCAAAGAGAAAATTCAAAATTTGTTTTGATAAAATAGAATTAATGATTTTGTTTTGATGAGAAAAATTCAAAATTTTTGATTTGTATTGCCCCTCCTTGACTTCTTTATTTTTGACATAAAGGGGGAGAAAATTTGTTGATTTGATTTTACTTTGAACCCTTTGTTGATGATTGACAAAAAGGGGGAGAAGTATTTGTGTTTTTGTTTTGATATATATGCATGATTTCCTTGCTTAAGGGGGAGAAGTATTTGTCCTTCTTACTTAAGGGGAATTAAGATTTGTATTTATGCATATGTGTTTTGATTTATGCAAATAGGAGTAAAAAGATTTTGATTTATGCTTGTTGCATCTCCATATTTGCATCCATATTCATGTGCTTCATGATCATATTTATTATTTATTTTATATGCATGAGTTAAGGGGGAGCTTCTTTGAAGCTTTACTTTAATCCATGCATATATAACGTCATGAGTTTTGTCATCATCAAAAAGGGGGAGATTGTTGGCCCAAAGGCCTATCACCCTAGTTTTGATGATGATCAACTCATGAAGTTATGATTACTAATGATCTTGTGTTTAATTAGTGACAGATTCCTTATCAATATCTTAGTAGGTGTGGAGCTTCAACAAAGGATTTAAAGACTAGTTGGAAGCTAGCACCGGTTGATTCACGAGCCTATGCATCAAGAACACATCTAGAGATGAGCTCGGTGGATTGCATTTGGACCAAGTCAAGAAGATGAGAAGCCTTCAAGTGAAGACTTCAAGAGGATGAAGACTTGTGTCTAGGTATAAGATTTTTATTTGTTTTAGTTAATATGTAAAGGATAAAATAGATTGGTGGATTGCTCAAGTCATATCACACACACACTCTTGAGATTTAATTGTCTTTTCATAAAAGAATTTTTAGTTAGAAAAGACTCTTTCTTTTTGGTAAAAAGATTTTTCATTGGACAAAATACATGTTTTGGTTTTTGATGTTACCTATATATATATCTTTCAAAACCAAGTTTAGAGCCTTATGTCAAAAACTAGATATTCATCTTATTTGTGTAGTGGATCATATCCATACACACTATGCTTTAAAAGTATATCTTGTTTTTGTATTTGATGAGATTTTCCTTATGACAAAATATCTACTTTGGGTTTTGGTAATTTCTTATATACATATCTTTTAACCAAAACAAGTTTAGTGCTTTATGTCAAAAACTAGATATTTTATCTTGATTGTGTGGTGGATCATATCCATACACACTTTGCTTTATAAGTTCAAAATATCTTGTTTTTGTATTTTGTGAAGTTATGGAAAAACAAGTTTTAGAAAAACATATTTCTAGAAAAACAGTTTTTATTTTGATTGAAACTATTTTTCTGGATTTACTGTGAATTTCTGGGATTTTATTAAGCCAAAAGACCAATCCTTAATCCCTATTTTCTGGTTCTGCCAGTTCTGATTTTTCAGAACTGACAGAGGCCGGTCGACCGGACGTGCACGACGTGCACGCCAGTGTGCACTGGAGATCGGTCGACCGGGCTGGTCGACCGTTTCAGAGAGCTTTGCTCTCGGGAATTATCGGTCGACCGGGCCGGTCGACCGACAGAGAGTTTACTCTCTTCTCCAGGTGCGCGGTCGACCGGGCCGGTCGACCGGAGGCTGCAACGGTCGGATTTTTGACCGTTGCCGGTCGACCGGACCGGTCGACCGTTAGCTCTGACAGAGCCCAACGGTCAGATTTTTCTGGCCTCTATAAAAGGGGGTTTTGTCATTGTTTTAAGCCAAGATTTTTGGAGACCTTAGAGCTAGTTTTTCCCAGTCTTTCTGAAGGGTTTTTCTCCACAAAATTAGAGTCAATACATCCAATTAAAAGGAGAGTTTTATCAAAGAGTGTAAAAGAGATTTTCTTGTGTTTTTCATCAAAAGTTCTTTCCTTGATTTCTCACACTACACTTGAGCATCCATTGAGCTATTCATCCTATAGGAGAGTTGTAGTGAGAGTTTGTAATTGGTGATCAAGTGTTTAGATCACCAAGAGATCATTTCTTGTTCTTTGAGAAGGCGGACGGTTGTGTTCGCGGTTTGTTTCGGGTCCTAGTGAGGACTTGGTGTTGTTGGGTCCTAGTGAGGACTTGTAGCTTGAGGTGCGGCCTCGACGAGCCGGTGGGCTTGTGGTGTGTAAGGGACTTGGGAGTCCGAGGGCTTGTAGGTGTTGCGGCACCAAGGAGAGATCCGGTTGGATCTTACATAGTGGAAATCCTTCGTGTGTCGAAGGCGGGGATGTAGAGCAAGTGTGCTCGAACCTCGAAACAAACCCTTTGTGTTTGCGATTGCTCACTCTTGCTCTCTTTCTCTTTTTGTCTCTATTTTACATCTTGCATTCAATTATTGTGTTCATCTTATATATGCATTATATATTCCCTTGTGCTCATAATTGATATACATACTTGCTTGGGATTGTTGTTAACACTAGTATTCAACCAAGAGAGCCAACGCGGCACCTCAACCCATTCAAGGGGAATCTAGAGGAGTTTGTCCAGAGCCTCGCAAGGGGAATTCGGCAACACTCTTGTGTTATACATAAGTGTTTAATTAAAAGAAGTTTAATTTGGTCAACTTAGTTTTAATTCCGCATTATTTGTCCATAAGTGACCATTAGATTAGCCATCACCTATTCACCCCCCCTCTAGGTGATCTTACAGGTATAAGATTTTATTTTTGTTTTAGAGTAAAATGTAAAGGATAGATAGTTGGTGGATTGCTCAAGTACATATACACACACACTCTTGATAGAATTGTTTTCATAAAAGATTTTTTAGTTTAGAAAAGATTTTTCATTTTTGAAAAATACATGTTTGGCTTTTGGTGTTTCTCATATACTTATCTTTTAACCAAAATCATATTTAGAGCTTAATGCCAAAAACATAGATATTTCATCTTGATTGTGTAGTGGATCATATCCATACACACTATGCCTTAAAATGAATTATAATATCTTATTTTTGTATTTGAAGATGTTTTGGAAAAACAAAGTCTAGAAAACATGTTTTGGAAAATACAGTTTTTATCATGAGCCAAATATTTCCAAGTTACAAAAATAGCCCAATCTTTTATAACATGCCTTGATTTTGTGCAAGCATATTTGTATATCAAAGTATATTGGTTAAACTATTTTTGTAGATTTTTATGTATTTTATGAGATTTTATTTGAGCCAAAAAGACAAACTTTTTAATCCCAGAAAACTGTTTCAGGCTTCGGATAAGTCAACTAGTAGCCTTTATAAGTCGACTAATCCTGGAGTCGGCCGACCGGACCGGTCGACCGACGTGCACAAACGTGCACGCCTTTGTGTACTGGAGGACGGCCGACCGTGCCGGTCGACCGCTCCAGAGAGTAGAGCTCTCTGGAAAGTTCGGCCGACCGTACGGGTCGACCGACAGAGAGTTGGACTCTCAGCTCCAGTGGGTCGGTCGACCCTGGTGGTCGACCATGGCTCCAAGGGTCAGAAATCCGACCGTTGGCGGTCGACCGCACGGGTCGACCGGCAGTTCTGACAAAGCCCCAACGGCTAGTTTTTGACAGCCTATATATTTGGGGGTTTGTGGACTGTTTTCACCAAGATTTGGAGATAGTTTTAGAGCCAGTTTTTCCCACTCTTTTCAGAAGTTTTTCTCCACAAAATAGAGAGCAAATATTTCCTATCTAAAGGAAAGTTTTATCAAGAGTGTAAAAGAGGATTTCTTGAGTTTTTCACCATAGTTCTTTCCTTGCTTTCTCACACAAACACTTGAGCTTTCCATTGCTATATCTACCTATAGGAGTGTTGTAGTGAGAGTTTTTATTGGTGATCAAAGTGTTAAGATCACCAAGAGATCATTTCTTGTACTTTGAGGAGGCGGACGTGTGTGTCCGCGTTGTTTCGAGTTCGGGTGCGAACTTGTTGTTCGAGGTGCGGCCTCGGCGAGCCGGTGGGCTTGCGGTGTGTACGGGACTAGGGAGTCCGAGGGATTGTAGGTGTTGCGGCACCGGGGAGAGATCCATTGGGATCGTGCATAGTGGAAATCCTTCGTGTGTCGAAGGTGGGGATGTAGAGCAAGTGTGCTCGAACCTCGAAACAAACCCCTTGTGTTTGCGATTGCTCACTCTCTCTCTCTCTCTTTGTCTCTTTTATATCTTGCATAGCTTTTATTGTGCTCATCTTTATATGCTAGATATTCATTGTGTGCTTAATTGATATACTTGCGTGGGATTGTTGCTAACACTTGTATTCAACCAAGAGAGCCAACGCGGCACCTCAACCCATTCAAGGGGAATCTAGAGGAGTTTGTCCAGAGCCCTTCACGGGGAATTCGGCAACACTCTTGTGTTATACATAGTGTTTAGTGTAAAAAGATTTTATTTGGTCATAATTGTTTTTAGCTTCCGCATTATTTGCATAATTCATCATTAAGTGACCATTAGATTAGCCTTCACCTATTCACCCCCCCTCTAGGTGAACCTTCAATTGGTATCAGAGCTTGGTACTCTGATTTTGGTCTAACAACCTAGAGTAAAAGATCCTCATTTTTTGGCTAATCACAATATTTTTGTACACACACCATGGACTTCATGTCACCACCCATGTTTGACATTCTTAACATCCATATATGGAAGGTGAAGATGTCCTTGTACCTCAAAGCCTTAAGTATTCATGTTTATCTTGCCACAACTAATAATGCATATTGTTTATATGGTAAGAATTTTGAGGCTAATGCAAAAGCCCTTCATGCTTTAAAGTCTACCCTAAATGATGTTTATTTATCTAGAGTTTCTGATGTTGATTCGGCTTTTGTAGTGTGGAACACCCTCCTCTCCCTTGGCGAAAAAGAACAATACTATGCGGGGAGTGACTCAGACGTTGGAAGCGACATCTCCAACAAGTGCTACATGGTCCAAGGGGATAACCCCCTTGAGGTAACTACCGAATCCAAGGATGAGGATGTTAACATGTCATATGAAGAGCTTTCTACATTTTGTCAATTATTGCTTGAAAAATATGACATGATTAAGAAAGAAAATAAAAATTTGAAAAAGAATATTGATTGCATGCATAAAGAACAAGATTCATTTAAATCTAACATTGCATTCTTAGAAAAAGAAAATGAGTTTTTGAAAAATGAAAATGTTTCCCTCATGTCTAAGTTAAATGATTTATGTGAAGGAAACACTATTTTGAAAGATAAAATTATTTTGGTGGAAACTCAAAAGGAAATTGTTTTAAATGAAAACACTTCTTTGAAGAAGAAAATTTTTGAAAAAGAAAAAGAAAAAGAAAATGTTTCTAAAAAGAAAAAGACTTTTGATCATGCTTTACATGCCACCACTTCTATTGATCAAAATGAAGTAAATGTTTTGAAAAATAGGATTAATTGTTTAAACTCAACTTTGAGCAATTGTGCATTTAATCATAAGAAATTGGAGTCCTTGTTTGCAAAGAAACAAACTCCTCATGTTCATGCACATCACTCTCATCATGCATATGCTTATGTTGCACGTCACGATCATACACATTCACATAAGCATCCTAAGGTGTACACATGTACACATTGTGGCCGCAAAGGCCATTTAGCAAAGTTTTGTTATGATAATATTAATTCTCTAAATTTTGCTAATTATAAAAGATTTTGGGTTCCTTACAAGTCTAACCCCAAAGGACCCAAGCAAAAATGGGTACCAAAACCCCCACCCCATGTTTTTTATGTAGGTGAGGGATCTCTCAAGACGTGAGAGATTTGGTGCCTTGATGGTGGGTGCACTTGAACTAAAATGACACATTTTTGGAGCACCGCTATCAAGGATGTTTTGGTGGAAAGGCCACCATATTTGGAGCTTTGGAGTTGGTAACAATCTCTAAACTCCTACTTTTTATGTACATGCTTCTTTCATTTGATTATCATATAGCATGTTCATGTTTTATGTATCTTTGTGCTTCATGTGGTAAAAACATGCTTAGATGTAGTTTTTATCAAAACTTGTATTATACATGTACAAATAGTGAGTTACACGTGATTTATATATGTTTGCACTTCATGCTCATTTGTACCCACTATATGCACATGTATAGCCTAGTTTTGATGATTCTCATTTATACATGCTTTGCCAATTTTCATGTTTTACTTCATGTATATATATTTTTAATTCAAATCTAATAAATATACATGTATACCCGTGAGTCTCTTGCCTTCATGCAAACATTATTAATAGACTCTTTTATGTTTGGGATATGTATGTGTATTGTTAGGATTGGATAAACATACATATACCTAGAAGTGTGCTTTGTTTTTTTTAAAAAAAATAAAAATTTTTATGATTTAAAAATGTGACTTATGATCTTTTTGAGCTTCAATGTCTATTTTCATGAAAATGCTATTTACATAACCTTTGAACACTCATCTTTTACTTTTCAAGATAATTTTGAGCTTTATGGACTATGAGTGCTTGAGCTTTTATGTATTTAGTATGATTCATGAAATATATATGCTTTGATTTCATGTTTTTGAAGGATCTTTAACTAGTTTTTCAAAAAAATTATTTTAACTAGTTAATTGTTCTTCATTTGGTAGAGTTTTTCAAACAAAGCTTATTTTTTAAATCTATTTTTGAAAACCCCTACCATTCATGGGAGGATGGATGGGCGATTATGCCTTGTATGCTTCATTGAAAATCTTTTACCTTGTGCATATGAAGGGTGGTAGGTTATGAGATATACACTTGATCTTATTGTTATGTCTATTGGTATCTTTGAATCGTTTCAATTGGTATCAATATGAACTTATTTTGTATATACTCATATTTTGTTTCTTATATATGTATGTATCAATTTCACTTGTATACTCATTTTTCATACATATATATGATTTTTATGTGCTTAACTTTCAATTGGCTCACATTTTTAAAGAGCACAAAGCTTATGATGAAAAATAAAAATTTTTTGGATCATTATGTTTACCATTGATATCAAAATTCTTCAACTTCATATTTGTTAAAAAAATTCTATTGGTATCAATATGATTTACAATAATGATTATTTTCAATTTGGTATCTTAAAAATTTGTTTGTTTTACAAGAGCTATGATACCTTCAAAATTTGTTTTATTAAGAAAAATTCAAAATTTTGTTTAAGAAAAATTAAAAAAATTTCTTTATTGATTTGTATTACCCCTCTTGATCTCTTTGTTTATGACAAAAAGGGGGAGAAAAATTTGTTTGTTTTGATTTTACTTTGAACCCTTTGTTGATGATTGACAAAAAAGGGGAGAAGTATTTGAGTTTATATGCATGTCTTCATTGCTTAAGGGGGAGAAGTATTTGTCTTCCTTGTTATTTATGTATATAAGTTTTGTATTGCAAATAGGAGAAAAGATTTTGATTTATGCTTGTTGCATATTTTATCTCCATACTTGCATGCATGTTTATGAGCTTCATTGTCATATATTATTATTTATGTCTATGCATGAGTTAAGGGGGAGCTTCTTTGAAGCTTTACTTTAATCCATGCATATATAACCTCATGAGTTTTGTCATCATCAAAAAGGGGGAGATTGTTGGCCCAAAGGCCCATCACCCTAGTTTTGATGATGATCAACTCATGAAGTTATGTTTACTAATGATCTTGTGTTTAATTAGTGACAGATTCATTATCAAGATCTTAGTAGGTGCATAGCTCAATAAAGGATAAAATGTCAAGATTTGGAGCTAGCACGGTGTGATCCAAGGAGCTTTTGGATCAAGCTTGGACCAAGTCAAGAAGATGAGAAGCCTTCAAGTGAAGACTTCAAGAAGATGAAGACTTGTGTCTAGGTATAAGATTTTGTTTTTGTTTTAGAGTAAAAATGTAAAGGATAGATAGTTGGTGGATTGCTCAAGTACATATACACACACACTCTTGATAGAATTGTTTTCATAAAAGATTTTTTTGTTTAGAAAAGATTTTTCATTTTTGAAAAATACAAGTTTGGCTTTTGGTGTTTCTCATATACTTATCTTTTAACCAAAACAATATTTAGAGCTTAATGCCAAAAACATAGATATTTCATCTTGATTGTGTAGTGGATCATATCCATACACACTATGCCTTAAAATGAATTATAATATCTTGTTTTTGTATTTGAAGATGTTTTGGAAAAACAAAGTCTAGAAAACATGTTTTGGAAAATACAGTTTTTATCATGAGCCAAATATTTCCAAGTTACAAAAATAGTCCAATTTTTTATAACATGCCTTGATTTTGTGCAAGCATGTTTGTATATCAAAGTATATTGGTTAAATTATTTTTGTAGATTTTTATGTATTTTATGGGATTTTATTTGAGCCAAAAAGACAAACTTTTTAATCCCAGAAAACTGTTAGGCTTCGGATAAGTCGACTAGTAGCCTTTATAAGTCGACTAATCCTGGAGTCGGCCGACCGGACCGGTCGACCGACGTGCACAAACGTGCACGCCTTTGTGTACTGGAGGACGGCCGACCGTGCCGGTCGACCGCTCCAGAGAGCAGAGCTCTCTGGAAAGTTCGGCCGACCGTACGGGTCGACCGACAGAGAGTTGGACTCTCAGCTCCAGTGGGTCGGTCGACCCTGGTGGTCGACCGTGGCTCCAACGGTCAGAAATCCGACCGTTGGCGGTCGACCGCACGGGTCGACTGGCAGTTCTGACAAAGCCCCAACGGCTAGTTTTTGACAGCCTATATATTTGGGGGTTTGTGGACTATTTTCACCAAGATTTGGAGATAGTTTTAGAGCCAGTTTTTCCCACTCTTTTCAGAAGTTTTTCTCCACAAAATAGAGAGCAAATATTTCCTATCTAAAGGAAAGTTTTATCAAGAGTGTAAAAGAGGATTTCTTGAGTTTTTCACCATAGTTCTTTCCTTACTTTCTCACACAAACACTTGAGCTTTCCATTGCTATATCTACCTATAGGAGTGTTGTAGTGAGAGTTTTTATTGGTGATCAAAGTGTTAAGATCACCAAGAGATCATTTCTTGTACTTTAAGGAGGCGGACGTGTGTGTCCGCGTTGTTTCGAATTCGGGTGCGAACTTGTTGTTCGAGGTGCGGCCTCGGCTAGCCGGTGGGCTTGCGGTGTGTATGGGACTAGGGAGTCCGAGGGATTGTAGGTGTTGCGGCACCGGGGAGAGATCCATTAGGATCGTGCATAGTGGAAATCTTCGTGTGCAGAAGGCGGGGATGTAGAGCAAGTGTGCTCGAACCTCAAAACAAACCCCTTGTGTTTGCGATTGCTCACTCTCTCTCTCTTTGTCTCTTTTATATCTTGCATAGCTTTTATTGTGCTCATCTTTATATGCTAGATATTCATTGTGTGCTTAATTGATATACTTGCGTGGGATTGTTGCTAACACTTGTATTCAACCAAGAGAGCCAACGCGGCACCTCAACCCATTCAAGGGGAATCTAGAGGAGTTTGTCCAGAGCCCTTCACGGGGAATTCGGCAACACTCTTGTGTTATACATAGTGTTTAGTGTAAAAAGATTTTATTTGGTCATAATTGTTTTTAGCTTCCGCATTATTTGCATAATTCATCATTAAATGACCATTAGATTAGCCTTCACCTATTCACCCCCCTCTAGGTAAACCTTCAGTCATCAATGAATGTCACAAAATATCTTCTACCGTCTCAGGTGAGAACTCTGTTCAAGTCACACACATCACTATGAATAAGTTCGAGGGGTTCAGATGTCCTTGTGGTGGAAGGAAATAATTTTTGAGTTTTCTTATCTTGAACACAAATTTCACATCTAAAAGATGCGTCAAAAGAAGATTTAGGAATGAGATTCAAATTAATCATTTTCTTGATAGATTTGAAGTTAACATGTCCCAGTCTTTCATGTTAGATATCACAAGACTCAATATACAAAGCAACAGGAATAAAAATTTCATTATCAGAAGAATTTATTACATTGAAATAAAAAAATTCATCACAAATAAAGCCTTTTCCAATGAAGATATTAGATTTAGAGATTACAAACTTATTGGATTCCTTGACAATCCTATAACCAGCTCTAAGAAGTGAAAACTCGCTGATCAGATTTCTTCAAAGTATGGGAACATGTAGGACGCCCTGAAGAGTCAGAATTTTCCTGAGGTCATTCTAAGATCAATATGTCCAGTTCTCTTTATCTCTCTAATAGAGTTGTCTGTGAGGTTCACGCTTCCTCCACGTTATTCCTGATAAGATTTAAACTATGGGTGATCAATACAGATGTGAATATTGGCTCCTGAGTCTAACCACCAGTCTGAGGAGAAGGTGATAGAGTTGACAATAGGAAGAGAAGAATCTGACCTAAAAGACTTGGAGTTCAGTTTCACCATGTTAACCTTGTGTCCGCCATTTTCTCGATTTCCTCTTGGTTGAGCTTTGACAAGTTCTTTCTTCCAGTTAAACCATTGAGGCACCATGTGAATTATTCTTCTGCAGAAGTAGCAGAATTTTCCATCAGTCTTCTAGCCAAAGGTTTTGGGTTTGAAGGAGGAAGATTGAGATGATTTAAAAGAAGAAGAGTTTGCATGGGGAGAAGAATGAAAATGATTGAGTTTTTGGAACTTCTTGCCCTTGGGATTCATTAATTTGCGCTTAGGCTTTTCCTCCATCAAGTTCACTTTAGCTTTCATTTTGATTTGATTTTAGATTTCTGCCTATGCTAATCTTCTATGGAAATCGCTTTTAGGGCTTGACTAAAGGTTAGGTTACCTTGCTTGTGACGGAGGTCTCCAGTAAAGGTTGATCATGAAGGAGGGAGCTTGTCAATAAGACAAGATACCTTTTAATCATCAGAGAATTAATTTCCTTTTGATTAAAGGTATCAGATATAATCTTTAAATTCATGAAGTTGATCATTGATTGGTTTACTATCAGCCATTATGAATTTGTTGAAGGAAGAGGAGGTGAATCTTTTGATTTCAGCATCATCGAGGTCATATTCATCCTTGAGTGCTGTTTATAGTTCTTTAGCACTCTTATATTCATAATAAATGTCATATAGACTATCAAAGAGTGCACTAAGAATCCTATGGAGACAATTGTTGGATAGGAAAAATTGAAGATCGAGGAGTAAATTCTTTATTTGATAGTAAAGAAAATTACCGCGGATCAATAATCCTCTTACAAGAGAGGGGAGATATTCAAGCTTAGATCTCCCCTTTGTTTAAAGCCGGGTTCTTGATGTGGCGATGGAAAGTCAATCTTATTTTTTGTTGACCGGGTGAACGTTAGGACCTCTTGGGAATCCTTTCTATGGATAGTAGACGAAGTAATGATTGCTAAAATGAAAGAACAATCAAAGAGTTAAGAAATTACTATGTAGCTTGTGGCTAACGGGTCGTGTCCACGAGGAGGAATGCGATGAAAACTTTTCGGTGTTTCATTTAATAACAAAGAATTGTGCTCATTTTTTAATTGAAAAGAGAATGGAAAGAAGGAGATGATTAAAAGAGAAATTGCAACTTTAGAGAAGGCTTTGGAGAAGGTGATTTAAAAAGCTCAAAAATTGTTTCGCTGATTTTAATAAAGAAGAAAATCTGGGTTCACTATCTCACTACTCAACCGTTTATTCTTCTATTAAAATCCTTAGTGCCTCAACCTGATCATAGACCAAACTTAAGGTTGACTTTAGAAAGTTTGAAGTAAAGCATATAACATGGTTGGAAAAGTTTACTCTTTTCTTTAAGAAACCGTTTTGAATCGAATGTTAAATCATCAAGAAGTCAAGTATGAGATAAAAACAAGTTCAAGAGACGTTCTTAAAAGGAGTAAGAGTTTAAAAATCCAAACCCATCCTCATGTGCCTTCATGAACACTTTCAAGAAGAAAGGCTTTAAGTTAGGCATGCAAATGATTCATTAGGTCTTTTTCATTAAAATCAGAAGAGAAGAAGAATTGGAGAGAGGTACAATAGTGAGCCCAGAAAATCGATTTAGCTACTCATGAAAGACAAAGAAAAATGCAAGTAAATAACACAAGACATACCGTAAATGAGTGAAAGAAAAAGTAGCTCAATTCTTATATTGATATCACTTCAATCTTCAAGTACAAGCACTCAATTCCTCTCTCTCACAAGTATTTGTACTGAACTACAAATTGCAAAATAAAAATACAACTTTTGTACTATCTAACAAAGAGCCTAAACTTTAAGGTAAAAATAAAAATTCTAATCCTAGTCTTCGCTCATTTTGCTCTGTTGAAACTGGTATTTATAGGGAAAAACCAGAGGGGGAGATCCTAAAAAGATTGGGGGAGCAAACGCTCCCCCACCTGACACAACAAAGCCGCGGAAACGTGACTAGGGCCGCGTTTCCATGGCCCTAGTGTGGCCAGTTGGCCACACCCAATTGGGTGGCTCTCCTGATTTGGTGATTCTCCTGTATCTTCTTCTGGTTTTCTCGTTTCTGCTTTAGGATTTGACCAAATAGCCTTTGATTGTTGGCTTCAATCGTGTGATTTAGGAGGATTCTTTTCAACCGGTTTTCAACCTCTCTGATATGCCAAGATTTTACCCTGATTCCTTTATTTCGAATTTATTCTGAATTAAATCAAAATTTTGTGGGCTTTTGGGCTTGTTTCTCTTTTCTTTCTTTTAGCAATTGGGCCTATATTAAACAAAGAAGAAGAAGACTTATTAATAAGATTTATTAGCTAAAAAGTATGGTAATATGATAATGTATATGCAAAATATGTGACTGATCACACCCCCACACTTATCTTTTGCTCTCTCTCGAGCAAAACATCAGACTAATTCTAATATATTATTAGACCACTTTCATAGGTCACTCGATTGTACTGAGCATGTGTAACAAGCCGTTAAACCTCTAATTTACCCCTAGAGGACGAGATTTGTCTCGTGAGGGTTTTCAGTGGATTGCACCCACAAAATCTATAAAAATTGTTAGTATTTTCGAAAAATATTTTTAAAGGAGAAAATATTTGAAGTATATTTGTAAGGCTTTAAGTAATCTATAAGTTATAGGAATATCAAATTTTTCATTCCGAAACTCAGTTTCTATTCAAAAACATGTCATCAATCAAAATAAGGAGTCAATTTGTACCTCTCATCTAGTCTATTAATTTACCCTGAGTCGTATGCACCATCGTGACTGTGAAGTTGACTAAGAGTTCTTTAACATTAACTCATATGCCTTATTTATATTTATTTTTGGTGGAGTTTATTCCTCAATTTCATTAGACTTTCTAATCTGCTCATGTAACAAGCCTTCAGTCGGTGACACTCGAACCGGACAGTTTTAGGGCACCAGGTGAGAAAACTGAAAGTACACCTAGAGGGGGGCGAATAGGTGTACGGCTAATCTAGTGAACTAAATGCGGAATTTAAAACTTAAATAGCAACTACACTTAATGCAACCAATGAGTGCAGCCGAATTCCCGGTGAAGGGCTCTGGACTAACTCCTCTTGATTCCTCTGAATAAGAGTTGAGGCGTTATATGAACCTCTCGTGGTTAAGCACAAGTGAGGCACACACAAACAAGCCAAGCATATAATGAATGTATGACAATATGAATGATGCAAGGCACAAAAGTAAAGAGAGATTTAAAGAGACAATGGATCAAACGCAAACACACGAATATGTTTCGAGTTTCGAGCACACAGCTCTACTTCCCCGCCTTCACACAGAAGGATTTCCAATCCACTTGTCCACACAGGACTCCCACACAGGGAACCTCTGTTGGCCCAGAGGCCTTCCACTTTAGTTTTGATGATGATTAACTCATGTAGTTATATTTACTAATAATCTTATGATGTTTAGTTTCAGATTCTTAACCAAGATATTAGTAGGTGATTAGCTTCAATAAAGGTGCATTAGAGCTTCTCACATGGTGATTCAAGAGCCCGAGCATCAAAGATCATATATAGCACTCATTGGAGTCAAGCTTGGTGGATCACGGTTTGGATCGAGTCAGCTTGAAGTCGGAGTTCTACAAGAAGACTTCGGTACCTTTAGTTTTGATCCATTTGTAAAGATTAGATAGTGTGATATGCTCAAGTTCACAAAACACACAAGTCTCATGTTTTGGATATTGGTTTTCGGTTTTTGGTTTAACCAATCTTGGTTTTCATGAATAGTTAATATCAAGCAAGTTTAATTGGTTTAATGTATATTAGATATGTTCTATATATATGTATGCTTTATATCTTAGACAAACTTATCTTGATATGCATATTCATGTATTTGGAGTTTAGTGTTTTAAACAAAACATATTTTCGGATTTAATATCAAAAACAATCATATATATATCTTTTATGTATATTGGATTATATCCATATACAACATGCTTCATGTAGTTTCTATATCATGTTTTTGTATTTGAATGAGTTTTGAAAAAATCGAATTTTCATTTGAAAAATCCAAGTTTAGGAAAATACAGTTTTTGGTTTTCGGCAAAATTTATAAGTCACAAAAATGGTTCAAAAAGTTTGAAATTTGTGTTGAAATTTTTCACACGATTTTATATATCAAAGTATTATGTTAAAACTATTTTTGTGGATTTTTAGAGTTTTTATGAAATTTATGTGGCAATTAAAAGCTAAGTGTTTCAGCCCCTTAATGCTGCCTGCCAAGCTCTGGCGGTCGACCGGACCCAGAGTCGGTCGACCGGACCAGTCGACCGACGTGCACACAAATGTGCACGCAGCCAGCCTTTTGGATCGGTCGACCAAGCGGTCGACTGACTAAAAGCAACCCACTCTCGGGTTGCTCCGGTCGACCGGGCAGTCGACCGGCCAGAGAGCTGTTGCTCTCTGGTTCAGGGCCCGGTCGACCGGGCGTTCGACCGGTAGTTGGCAACGGTCAAAATTCGACCGTTGGCCGGTCGACCGGAAGGTCAAAACTGGCCATAATTGCTGCCAACGGCTAGTTTTCTAAAGAACTACAAAATGGGTTTTCTCTTAATAGTTTTCAACAAGTTTTTAGAGAGAAAAATTTCTAATCTTACTAGTGTTTTTACAGCAATCAAAAGAAGTTTTTGGGCTCAAAAGTTTACATTTAATTTGGTGTTTTCTAGGGTTTGAAAAATCAAAGAAAAGTATTTTTGGGAAAAGTTTTTTGATTAGCTTCTTCATTCTTATTTCTAGTTTTTCCCAAGAATTTTCTTTGAGTATTTATTTTCCATTCCTTTGGTTTTTCTCACACTTGAGCTTCATTCTATCCGATCTATAGAATCTTTGTGTTTGTGGGAAAAGAAAGTGGTTTGTGGTCTTTTGATCACCAAGTTGTAAACCCTTATCATTGCTTGGCTTTGTGCCTTTCCCTCTTAATGTAGAGGAGGTTGTACAATTGGGTTGTATCCCTCAAGTTGTGAGGTGATCCTTATTTGGCTTTGTGCTTATCCCTCAAGTTGTGAGGTGATTGATATTGATGGCTTTGTGCCTAACCTCTAAGTGTAGAGGTGGTGTTTGTAAAGAGAGGAGTTCGTACTCCCGGTTGTTGTTGCCCTAAATCCTCGGTGGAGGTTCCCTATGTGGGAGTCCTGTGTGGACAAGCTAGTGGATTCGAAATCCTTCTGGGTGAAGGCGGGGACGTAGAGCTGGGTGCTCGAACCTCGAAACAAATCTTGTTGTTTGCGCTTGATCCATTGACTCTAACTCTCTCTCTCTCTCTCGTTATATTGTGCCATTGCATCATTTCATATTGCTCATTCATATTATATACTTGGCTTGTTGGTGTGTACCTCACTTGTGCTTAACCACGAGAGCTTCATATAGCGCCTTAACTCTTATTCAGAGGAATCAAGAGGAGTTAGTCCAGAGTCCTTCACTGGGAATTCGGCTACACTCGTTGGTTGCATTAAGTGTTATAGCAATTAAGTTTTAAATTTCGCATTTAGTTCATTAGATTAGCCTTATCACCTATTCACCCCCCTCTAGGTGATTTCAACCTCCACTGAGGATTTGGGACAAATACAACCGGGAGTACACAACTCCTCTCTCAATTACAAACACCACCTCTACACTTAGAGGCTAGACACAAAGCCACACAAATCAACCTCACAAATGAGGGATAGGCACAAAGCCTTGTGAGGGATAGGCACAAAGCCAATACAAATACAATCCATCTCTTCACTAAGAGGGATACCAACACGACCTCCACTATCAACCTCTCACTAGAGGGATATCACAAATAAAGGAGGGGTCCAACACTTGGTGGTCTATCTCAACCACAAACAAATTTTTTTCACAAATAAAAAGATCCTAATAGATAGGATAGTAAGATGTAGCTCAAGTGTGGAAAAACAAAGAGTTTGGAAATCAAAAACTCAAAGAAAATTATTGGGAAAAACAACTAGGATAAGATTAAAATGAAGATCAAAAACCAATCCCAAAGTTTCTCCTTTTTTCTTTAATTTTTCAACCCTTTAAAACAAATAAAAATGAATCCTTTTTGGCTCTAAAAACACTTTTGAAAACTTGTTTAAAATACTTATAGATAGGAGAATTTTTGTTTTTCAAAATCTTACACAAAACAGCCCTCAAATGGGGTATTTATAGCCCCTTTAAAAAACTAGTCGTTGGGGCAATTTTTCAGCCAGATGGCTTGTCAGTCGACCGGTCTGGTCGACCACCAACGGTCAAAAATCCGACCGTTGGAGCCTCGGTCGACCGGCCCGGTCGACCATAGCCTGGAACAGAGAGCAGAGCTCTCTGCCGGTCAACCGACCCGGTCGACAGGGGCTTTCCAGAGAGCAGAAGCTTTCTGGCGGTCGACCGACCCGGTCGACCGGCCCTCCAGCCAGAGCTGGCGTACACGGCTGTACACGTCGGTTGACCGACTCGGTCGACCGACTCCTAGCTAAGTCGACCGGTCCGGTCGACCGGCAGAAGCCAGAATAGGACTAATAAGGGATTGAAAACTTGGCTTTTATTTGTCAAATAAATCCCATAAAATTCTCTAAAAATCCTCAAAAATAAGTTCAGTATAATACATTGATATACAAACTTGTGTGAAAAATTCCAACACAAATTTCAAACTTTTTGAACCATTTTTGTGACTTACAAATTTTATCGAAAACTAAAAACTGTATTTTCAAAAACTTAGAATTTTCAAATGGAAATCTGATTTTTCCAAAACTCATCCTAATACAAAAATATGATATTGAAACAACATTTAGGCATGTAGTATATGGATATAATCCAATATACATATAAAGATATATATTAATGTTTTTGATATTAAATCCAAAAATATGTTTTGTTAAAACACAAAACTCCAAAAACATGAATAGGCATATCAAAATAAGTTTGTCTAAGATATGAAGCATACATGTATATAGAACACATCTAATATACATAAAACAATGTAAACTTGTATTGATACTATCTATTCATGAAAACCAAGATCGGTTAAACCAAAAACCGAAAACTAAAACATAAAAACTTAAACAAGTGTGTGTGTTGTGAACTTGAGCATATCACACTATCTAGTCTTTACAAATGGATCTAAAAATATAAACTAAACTATGTACCGAAGTCTACTTGACGAACTCCGTCTTCAAGCCGACTCGATCCAAACCGTGATCCACGAGCTTGACTCCAATGAGTGCTAGGTATGAACATGTCGCTCGGGCTCTTGAATCACCAAGTGAAAAGCTCTAAAACTCCTTTGTTGAAGCTAATCACCTACTAATATCTTGGTTAAGTATCTGAAAGTAAACATCACAAGATTATTAGTAAATATAACTACATGAGTTAATCATCATCAAAACTAGAGTGGAAGGCCTCTAGGCCAACAATCTCCCCCTTTTTGATGATGACAAAACTCATGGTGTTATATATGCATGGATTAAAGTTAAGCTTCAAAGAAGCTCCCCCTTAACTCATGCATAGCAATAAACAATAAATATATGCAATAAATACTAAACATGAATATGCATCAGCATGTATAAAAACAATGAAATGAACATGCTCTTGATACCAAACATGAAATAAACACACTCTTGATACCAAACTTTTAAAATAAATTCCTTTACCTTTTTAAAATAAACATGTTCTTAAATAATTGCTTTTGATACCAATAAAAATTTCAATGAAAAAACTTAAGCTCTTGATACCAATCAACAAAACAAAATTCTTGATACCAATTGGAAAGATAATCACTAAAAGCCTTTTGATACCAACAATAAAAAAAATTATCAATATGAATATCAATAATAGACAATAAACATGCATATTAAACAATAAACATGCATATAAACTCATATACTTCTCCCCCTTTTTGTCAATCATCAACAAAGGGGTGAAAGAAAACTATAAAAATAATGTTCTCTCCCTTTTTGTCTTAAACAAAAATCACAAAATATATCAATAAGGGGTGAACTCAAAACAAAACTTTATAGATACCAATTATAAGGAAAAAATATATCAATTGAGTGCATCATGATATCAATAAAACAAAACATACCAATTGAAAGTACATAATGTGGTACATAAAACAAACATAGATTTAAATACCAATTGATACCAATTATAAGTAAATACTAATTAAATACCAATTGAAAGTAAATAAATCATTTTAAACAATTCAACTAAAAATTTTGATATCAATAAAACATACCAATTTTAAGTAAACTTATAGATAATCTTGATACCAATTTGTAAAGATTAGTACCAATTGAAAGTAATTTTTCATTAAAAAACATGTGATATCAAAAATAATCAATATCATTTTTTAAATCATTTTAACCATAAGTGTGGGAGTAGAATACCAAAACCAATTGAAAGGTGAAATATAAATTTTTCTCCCCCTTTATGAAATACTAAACAAAATGATGCATAAGCTTGTATAAGAAACCAATTGAAACATAATCAATTGAAATATAATAGTCATTTGAAATCAAGCTTAGCATGACTAAAATTTGTGCTCAAAGATATAGAGATATAGTAAGCACAAATAAAACATATATATGAGTATACAAAAAAAAATGTCAATAGTGATACCAATTGAAATGATCTAATGATACCAATTGAAACACAATAAGGTTAAGTGTATAACTCATATTATCTTCCGCCCATTTCATGCACATGTTTTGAAAAGATTTTCAATAATAAGCATACAAGGCATGGTCGCCCAAAAAACCGCCCTTAAATGGGTAGGGTTTTCAAAAATAGGTTTGAAAATATAGTATATTTGAAAAGATCTACCTTAATGAAGAATACGAACTAGTTTTAAGAAAAATTTGAAAACTAGTACGAAATTCTTCAAGCAAGAAATAAAACAAAAATATATTTCATGAAACATGAAAATCACTCAACAATTGACATTTAAAAGATATAAAGCTCATATAGGATTCATGAAAACAAAATCATGAGAAAACATCAAATAATGTGAGTATACAAGTTTTGTGTGAAAGACATAGTCATGAAAATAGTCAATTAAGCTCAAATAAGAAATTCCTTAAAACATGAAAATCATCAAAACAATTTAATCTTCAAGGCATATGTAAGTCCTGTACGAACTAAAGAATACATACATATCCAAACATAACGAGTCCACAAAAGTATATGCATGAAGGCAAGTGGCTCAAGGATGTATATGTATAACAATTAGTTTGGACAAAATAGACATATATATGAAGTTAAATATTTAAACATGAAAAATATGTAGAAAATGAGAATACAAATCAAATGCATGAATCATCAAAACTAGGCTATACTAGTACATCTAATGAGTACAAATGAGCGTTCAAGCACAAACATATAATAGTCTATTTGTAGCTCACTAGTTGTACAAGTATACATCCAAGTTTTAATGAAAACTAATATCCAAACATGTAATCAAAACATGAAGCATAGAAATCAAACCAAAAACTCATAAACATACATATGATCATTATGTACATGCACATACATAGATCTAGGACATACATATCAGTTAAAAACAAATGTGAGAACACAAAGATATAAATTCATATTAAACATGGGTGTCTCAAATAACTAAACATGTATATCACTAAACTAAATCTCATGACATATAACATACTAATCATAAAACATCAAGACATGCTAAAAAAATGAATAATATGAAAGCATGTAAATATAAATGAGGAATAAGAGATCGTTTCCAAAACCATGAAGGCAACTCTCCAAGTCTCCAAAACAAGGTGGTTCTCCCACCAAACTCCCATTGAAAGTGATGCATCCAAATTGTCCTCCTTAAGCTCAGAACGCATCCACTTCAAGGCACCATTACTCTCACGTCATGCGAGAGCCACACCTACATCAAAAACAATAGGGGTGGTCTTTGGTACCCATACTCTTTTGGATCCATGGGGGTTAGTACCTTTCCTAACCCAAACAAATTTAGTTGCTAAATTTACATCATGAACTCTATCATAGCAAATTTAGCAAGGTGGCCCTTACGTCCACAATGTGTACAAGTGTACACATGAGCATACAATGTGTGATGTGCATGAGCGTGCGAAGCATGTGTATGCCGTGGATGGTGTGCATGCAAAGATGGAACTTGTTTCTTTTGAAACATAGATTCCAAACATCTGTGGTTCAAGGCACATTGGCTCAAGGTGGAGCCCAAACAATCCACATTTTTCTTCAAAACATTTATATCATTATTAATACTTGAAGATAAAGTGGAGCATGCAATAGGTGAGCTAGAATGTGAAGCTACACTAGCATGGTAAAGATGTGTGTCTATATCATTTTGCAAAGAAATATTTTTCTTTAAACAATCTTTTAATTCTTGTGAAATCAAATTTATTTTATTTTTCAAAGAATTATTTTCTTTTAATACAATATCAAGTTTTAAAGTTAAATCCTCATTTTTCTTCAAAACATATTCACAATCATTTTTACTTTTCAAAATTTTGTTTTCATTAAGTGCAAGATCAAGTTGGGATTTAAGCGAGTCACTTTCACTTGAAATCTCATCCCTTTCTTGCAAAATAATCTCAAGTCTAGAAGATAAATTTTTATTTTCTTCTTTTAAACCAAGACTTTCCTTTTTCAAAAATTTGTATTTTGAAATCAAATTTTCACAATTTTTAGCAAGTTCATCATTCATGGCTTGTGCCTCTAAACACTCATTGCAATAGGAACTAGTGCTAGTATCTAATTGAGTGTCCGAGTGTACCTCAAGGGAGTCATTTCCTTGGACCATGGAGCAACGTTCATCGGACTCGTCTCTTCTAGATCTCCTCATCTTATTGATAAGCGTTGGTAGTTCGAGAGAAGTCAAAATGCTCCATATTGCAAAAGCCGAATCATAGTGAGAAAATACATGTAAATATTCTTTATGAAGAGATGCTCTAAGTGCCTTTAGGGCTAGTGCATTGGCCTCTATATGCCTGTTATCACTAAGGTAGGATTCCTTGATAATGGCAAGGTAAACTTTATAACCTAGGGCTTTTAAATGACAACTCATCATAACCTCCCATATATCTAGTCTAGAGAAATCAAACATGGGAGGGCTATCCATGAGTGCAAACTATATGTGTGCAAATGCAAATGTAGATTAGTAAAATCAAGATCACACTCCTAGGTGGTTAAACCAAATATCAGGAGCGTAGGCTCTGATACCAATTGAAAGTACACCTAGAGGGGGCGTGAATAGGTGTACGGCTAATCTAGTGAACTAAATGCGAAATTTAAAACTTAAATAGCAACTATACTTAATGCAACCAACGAGTGTAGCCGAATTCCCGGTGAAGGGCTCTGAACTAACTCCTCTTGATTCCTCTGAATAAGAGTTGAGGCTCTATATGAAGCTCTCGTGATTAAACACAAGTGAGGCACACACAAACAAGCCAAGCATATAATGAATGTATGATAATATGAATGATGCAAGGCACAAAAGTAAAGAGAGAGAGTTAGAGAGACAATGGATCAAACGCAAACACACGAATATGTTTCGAGGTTCGAGCACACAGCTCTACGTCTCCGCCTTCACACAGAAGGATTTCCAATCCACTTGTCCACACAGGACTCCCACACAGAGAACCTCCACTGAGGATTTGGGGCAAATACAACTGGGAGTACACAACTCCTCTCTCAATTACAAACACCACCTCTACACTTAGAGGCTAGGCACAAAGCCACACAAATCAACCTCACAAATGAGGGATAGGCACAAAGCCAATACAAACACAATCCATCTCTTCACTAAGAGGGATACCAACACGATCTCCACTATCAACCTCTCACTAGAGGGATACCCACAATCACCTCTCACTAGAGGGATATCACAAACAAAGGAGGGGTACAACACTTGGTCGTCTATCTCAACCACAAACAAATTTTCCCACAAATAAAAAGATCCTAATAGATAGGATAGTAAGATGTAACTCAAGTGTGGAAAAACAAAGAGTTTGGAAATAAAAAACTCAAAGAAAACTATTGGGAAAAACAACTAGGATAAGATTAAAATGAAGATCAAAAATCAATCCTAAAGTTTCTCCTTTTTTCTTGAATTTTTTAACCCTTTAAAACAAATAAAGATGAATCCTTTTTGGCTCTAAAAGCACTTTTGAAAACTTGTATAAAACGCTTGTAGATAGAAGAATTTTTTCTCTTCAAAATCTTACACAAAACAGCCCTCAAATGGGGTATTTATAGCCCATTTAAAAAACTAGCCGTTGGGGCAATTTTTCAGCCCAGACGGCTGTCGGTCGACCGGCCCAATCGACCGCCAATGGTCAAAAATCTGACCGTTGGAGCCTCGGTTGACCGGCCCAGTCGACCGCAGCCTGGAAAGAGAGCAGAGCTCTCTGCGGGTCGACCGACTCGGTCGACCGGGGCTTTCCACAGAGCAGAAGCTCTCTGGCGGTCGACCGACCCGGTCGACTGGCCCTCTAGCCAGAGCTGGCATGTACGGCTGTGCATGTTGGTTGACCGACTCGGTCAACCGACTCCTAGCTCGGTCGACCGGTCCGATCAACCGGCAGAAGCCAGAACAGGACTAATAAGGGATTGAAAACTTGGCTTTTATTTGTCAAATAAATCCCATAAAATTCTCTAAAAATCCACAAAAATAAGTTCAGTATAATACATTGATATACAAACTTGTGTGAAAAATTTCAACACAAATTTCAAACATTTGAACCATTTTGTGACTTACAAATTTTACCGAAAACCAAAAACTATATTTTCTAAAACTTGGATTTTTCAAATGGAAATCTGATTTTTCCAAAACTCATCCAAATACAAAAACATGATATTGAAACAACATTTAGGCATATAGTATATGGATATAATCCAATATACATATAAAGATATATATATCAATGTTTTTGATATTAAATCCGAAAATATATTTTGTTAAAACACATAACTCCAAACACATGAATAGGCATATCAAAGTAAGTTTGTCTAACTAAGATATGAAGCATACATGTATATAGAACACATCTAATATACATAAAATAATGTAAACTTGTATTGATATTATCTATTCATGAAAATCAAGATCGGTTAAACCAAAAATCGAAAATCAAAACATAAAAAATTAAACAAGTGTGTGTGTTGTGAACTTGAGCATATCACACTACCTAGTCTTTACAAATGGATCTAAAAACATAAACTAAACTATATACCGAAGTTTACTTGACGAACTCCGTCTTCAAGCCGACTCGATCCAAACTGTGATCCACGAGCTTGACTCCAATAAGTCCTAGGTATGAACATGTCGCTCAGGCTCTTAAATCACGAAGTGAAAAGCTCCAAAACTCTTTTGTTGAAGCTAATCACCTACTAATATCTTGGTTAAGTATCTGAAACTAAACATCACAAGATTATTAGTAAACATAACTACATGAGTTAATCATCATCAAAACTAGAGTGGAAGGCCTCTGGGCCACCAAAAACACCCCTAAGGACTTAAACACTCGAGCAGACAAGGCCACGAAATCAAGGTTTTTATTTATAAAATGTACCCCTTTTAGGCGTGAATACTTATACTTCATGAGGCACAAATACCCAGCTTAATCAAAGGATTTATATATATTTTTTCAAACTTATCTAATTATCTTTTGCATAAATACCAAGGCTTGCTTAGGCCAAAGCACCTAGATATTCAATAATTAGATTTGTTTATTATTTTTTTTTACATATATTTTTTTAAAAGGCATAAGAGTCTTTATTTTTAAACCCTAAGTGTGTAAGTGTATTTAGTGTGCATATTTCATCAGTAAATATCAAGACTAAATTACTTTCACAAATTTCCTTCCTAACCCTAAAAATCAAACAAGTTATCTGACTTTGACCAAGTATAAGAAATCCTAATTATGATTTTCCTATTCCTTAAAATTAACTTAATTTCTTACAAAAAATATATCAAAATATTGTTCTAACCTTTCAAAAAGTTTTTTTTTGTTATATTTTTTTTTTGTTGTTATATTAGTCATGTTAACCCTCCCCCACGCATATATCATGCATTGTCCCCAATATATGAAAGAAATGTATAGATGCATGAAATAAAATAGAAAAGAGGGAAGTTACCGATACACGGGGTCAAAAAGGCTCATAGCCGTTTCATTTACCGGCACCGATTCTAAGAAAGGTTTAAGGCGTTGACCATTTACCTCAAAGTCATTTTCATTCTTGGTGTCACTGATCTCAACTGCACCGTGTGGAAACACGATTTTTATAACGAATAGCCCAGTCCATCTTGATTTCAATTTTCCTGAAAAAAGATGAAGCCTAGAATTATAGAGTAAGACTTTTTGTCCAGGGACAAAGGTTTTTCTTATGATGTGTTTATCATGAAAAATCTTAACTCTATCTTAGTGATCCTAGCATTTTCATAGGCCTCATTTCTTAACTCCTCTAATTCAGAAATTTGTAACTTCCAAAGGTCATCGGCCTTAGTCAAGTTGAAATTCAACTGCTTGATTGCCCATAAGGCCCAGTGCTCTAACTCAACGGGCAGGTGACAAGCTTTACCATAGACTAACCTATAAGGAGACATTCTTAGAATCGTCTTGAAAGTGGTCCTGTAGGCCCATGGGGCATCTATAAGTTTGATGGACCAATCTTTCCGGTCTTGGTTCACAGTTTTCTCCAAGATAAGTTTAACTTGTCTATTGAAAACCTCAACCTACCCACTGGTTTGAGGATGATAAGGTGTGACAACTTGTGAGTTATGGCATACTTTTGCATAAGAGCTTCAAAGGATCTATTGCAAAAGTGAGTGCCATTATCACTGATGATAGCACGATGGGTTCCGAAGCATGAAAAAATGTTCTCTTTCAAAAACTTTATGACAACTTTGCTATCATTAGTTTTACAAGGAATGGCTCTACCCATTTGGACACATAATGCACAACAACCAATATGTATTGGTTTCCAAATGAATTAGGAAATGGACCCATAAAGTCGATGCCCCAAACATCAAAGAGTTCTATTTCTAGAATTGGGTTGAGGGGCATCATATTTCGTTTTGAGATTCTTCTACCATATGGCATCTATGGCACGTCTTGCAAAATTCATACACATCCTTGAACAAAGTGGGCCAATAGAACCCGCTTTGTAGCACTTTTTTAGCAGTCTTGCGGGGACCAAAGTGTCCACCGCATGCAGGTTCATGACAGAAGGATAGAACACTCTTAACCTCCTCATCGGGAATGCATCTCCTAATAATTTGGTCAGAACAGTACTTAAAAAGATATAGTTCCTCACAAAAGAAATACCGGACTTGGGATAAGAATTGGTATATATCATTTTTGGACCAATGAGACGGAGTTTGGTTTGTGACTAAGTAATTCACTATATCAGCAAACCAAGGTTCACTAAAGATAGCTAAGAGATTTTCATCAGGAAATCCTCATTTATGGGTAATTCGTTGCATGGAGAATTAGGGATTCGTGAGAGATGGTCAGCAACGACATTTTCTACGCCTTTCTTGTCTCGAATCTCGAGATCGAATTCTTGAAGAAGGAAGATCTAACGAATGAGTCGGGCCTTGGCATCCTTCTTCATCATGAGGTACCTAAGCACAGAATGATCGGTGAAAATGGTGGTTTTTGACCCTAGTAGGTAGGGACAAAATTTCTCTAAGGCAAACACTACTGCCAAGAATTCCTTCTCAGTCGTAGTGTAGTTCAATTGAGCATCGTTGAGAGTCCTACTAGAGTAGTAAATCACATGCTGCTTGTTATCAATGCGTTGTCTTGGGACAGCGCCTATGGCAAAATCGAAAGCATCGCACATAATTTCGAACGGCTTAGACCAATCCGGAGCAGATATGATTGGTGCAGAAATAAGCTCACTCTTAAGCTTCTCCCAAGAATTCATGCATTCAGTATCGAAAGTAACGGACACATCCTTAGCTAACAGATTAATCAAGGGCCTAGAAATTTTGCTAAAATTCTTGATAAATCTTCAGTAGAAACCAGCGAGTCCTAAGAAGGATCTAATGTCCTTAACGCATTTGGACATGGGAAGCTTAGGAATAGCCTCATTTAGCTCTGTCCACTTCAATTCCTTTCTTGAAAATTTCATGACTTAAGACAATTCCATATTTTACCATGAAGTGGCATTTCTCCCAATTCAGTGTCAGATTTTTCTCAGCACAACATTAGAGGACAAGTTCTAAATGGTGGAGACATTGAGTGAATGAATCTCCGTAGATGGAGAAATCATCCATAAAGATCTCTAAGAATCGTTCTTACATATCAGAGAAAATACTCAACATGCTACGTTGAAACGTTGCTGGGGCATTACATAAGCTGAAAGGCATTCGACGATAGGCAAATGTCCCACATGGACATGTGAACGTAGTCTTTTCTTGGTCCTCAAGAGCAATAGGGATCTGATTATACCCCGAGTAACCGTCCAAGAAACAGTAATACTCGTGACCCGCCAAACGTTCAAGCATTTGATCAATGAAGGGAAGTGAAAAATGGTCCTTACGAGTTGCAGCATTAAGCTTCCTATAGTCAATGCAAACTCGGATCTTCGTGGGAAGTCGAGTTTGGACCAACTCTTTGTTCTCGTTTTCCACTACGGTGAAATCGGATTTCTTTGGAACCGCGTGGACAGGACTGACCCATTGGCTATCAGAAATGAGATAAATTATCCCATTGTCTAAGAGTTTTACAATTTCAGCATGAACAGCCTCTTGCATTATAGGGTTTAACCTATGCTGCGGGTCTCTTTTAGGTGTGGCATCTTCATTGAGATGAATGCAATGTTGAACGATGGTCGGACTTAATCCCTTTATATCAGTCATAGTCCAACCAATGGCTTCCCTATGTTTTCTTAGAATTACTTTAATATATTCTTCTTCCCTGTCATTTAAATGGGAGGCAATGATGACAGGAAAGGTCTCTTGTTCGCCTAGATAGGCGTACTTGAGATACGCAGGTAAGGCTTTCAATTCTAAAGAAGAGGATGGCTGGTTGGAAGGACTAGTCAAATTTGTTGGCTCCATTATTGGTGAAATAGGGTTCGAGGCCCAATTCACATCAGAATCGACAACCTGATCAAGATTGAAGTCGTCAGACTCTAACCCGAAGTCACACTCAGTTTCTAGTCCAATTCTTCCCTATGTTCACTTGTTAAGTTCTCAATTAGGTTGACTTCAAATGTTTGGTCCTCAAGATCGCGGGATTGTTTTCTTAAATTGAAGACATTGACTTCTCTAGTCATGTCCCCAAAGGTTAACCTCATGGACCCATTCCTACAATTGAAGATGGCATTGGAAGTAGCAAGGAATGGTCGCCCTAGGATAATAGGAGTTTGAGCCCTATGATTGGAGTTGGACACAGGTTGTGTCTCCAGAACTATGAAATCGACAGGGTAAATAAACTCCCCTACCCAGATCAGGACATCATTAATCTCTCCTTTTGGAACTTTTACTGAACGGTCAGCCAGTTGGATAGTGACTCGAGTTGGACTAAGATCGCCCAACTCGAGTTGTTGATAAACTGAGAATGGAAGCAAGTTGATACTTGCTCCCAAGTCAAGAAGTGCACGACTAATCTCGGCTTGTCCTATTGTGCAGGCAATGGTGGAACTACCTGGATCCTTGTACTTGACAGGGATCAGAATCGATAGTAGCTCACTAATGTTAGTGGCTAAGAAGAGCTTTTTTGGTACATTAGTCTTTCTCTTCTTGGTGCACATGTCCTTAAGAAACTTAGTATAGGAAGGGACTTGTTGGATGGCATCAAGAAGTGGCACATTTATCTGCACTTGATTAAATATCTCAATTATCTTGTCCATGTGTGAATTTTGCTTGTTGTTTTTCAGCCTATTAGGAATGGTACTATAGGTTGGTGCACCTGACTGGTTGACTTGTCTTTTTCAGATTCGTCAGAATTAGAAGGATTTGGATTAGATGAGGTGGATGCTTGATTGTGGTTGCGCTGAATGGGATTGGTTCGCGTTGACACTTGATTATCAACTCTCTTTCCTGACCTCAATGTATGAATAACATTACATTGATTTAATGAAAGATCCTCAGCCAAATGAGCTTGTTGAGAATTCCTAGAATTGGTTATTGACTGACTAGGCAGGGTACCCTTCTGTCTCTCATTCTGTGGAGTGGCTAGTTGGCTCATTTGAACCTCTAACCTCTGTATAGTTTGCATGAGAGAATCTTGATTTTTCATGTATCTTTCCATGTTTCTTTCAAAGTCAGTCATTCTCCTTTCTAGTTGAGGATTCTGGAAGGAGGATTGTGTAGCTTAGTTGGGAAAGTTTTGTTGATAGTTTGAAAAGTTAGGTGGATGGTTGGGAGAATTATTATAGAAATTGGAAAAGTTGGGTTGATGATTGGAAGAATTATTGGCATGATGGAAGTGGCTAGCATGATTTGATCATGAATGGTTATTGTTATTTTGGCTCCATGAGAAATTAGGGTGATTTCTCCAGCCAGGATTGTACGTTAGTGCGTAAGGATTATTGTTCGGCCTTAAAAAGACCGCATTCATCGGTTCATGGTATTGTTGCTGAGCCTGAAACACAGGGCACTCCTCGAATACATGATTCATGGCTTGACAGTAAGTGCAGCCCGGAGTTGAAAATTGGTTTGGGCTAACTTGATTGACTGGACTTGGTTCCTTCATTTCTAGAGCTTCCAGTCTTCTTTCTAGGTTAACTAACTTAGCCTCATTAGATATGGATGATTCGATAGAATGGAAACCTCCTTTTGAAGAGATGGAGTTTGAATTCCTAGAAGTCTCACTAGTAGGTTCCCATTGGATGGTCTTTTCAGCTAGGTTTTCATACAAATCCCATCTTTCATTTTCATCCTTCTGCAAGAATTCCCGTTGGCATATACTTTCTAAGAGGGTTTTGGTAGAATAGTCTAAATCATCATAAAGAATTTGGCATTGTCTCCATTTCTCTATTCAATGATGTGGACATTGGACAAGGAGGTCTTTAAAGCGTTCAAAGTACTTCCAGAATGGTTTACTCGGTTCTTACTTGAATTGCATGATTGTCTTCCTAATGAGAGCGGTTTTATGAATTGGATAGAATTTCTTCAAGAAGACCTTGATAAAACCATCCCAAGATATGATAGAACCGGCCGCTAAGCTGTAAAGCCATTTCTTTGCTAGGTCCTTAAGAGTGAAAGGGACAAATCTCAACCTAATAGCATCATCTACAAGGTGTGAGATTTTCATCATTATACATACTTCCTCAAATTCTCTTATGAAAAAGTAAGCATCTTCAGACTCTAAGCCATGAAACTTGGGGAGTGTGTTGATGAATTGAGGCTTGAGCTCAAAATTGTATTTACCAACCGATGGAAGTAGAATGCAAGATGGAAGTGAGGTTCTAATGGGATAGAACCTATCCTGTAATGATGTTGATTGAGCCATTATCGGATCTGGTCTTGGTTCAAACTTGGGTGGTGATGTGTTTCTAGTCAACCTAGATGAATTAGGGTCTCTTGACCAAACTTGCATACACAAACCCAATCACAATCACAAACAAGTTTACCAACAGTCAACAAGAGAAATCAACTAAGCCTAATCTAAGGTAACCTCGACCTAGACAACTCCTAACTGGTTGATTGTCCACAGGAGGTATAATGTAGACTTTGACTACAAGCTAATCAGCCAGGTCAGGGCAAGATTGGTGGGAGGTTATCCATCAAAGACGTTCCTTAATTAAGTAACCACCAACCTTCAGGCATTCGGCCCTCAATCCCCTTCCTAGACACTGATTTGGCAGGAGTCAAATTCCAACACCTTCCCCCTTAGGATAATCTCCTAGTGAGTTCGAGATGTCCCTAAGGCCAACGTCTATTAGATTTTACTTAGGCTTAGGTTGTGTGTACTTGGAGATGGTTTGTAGGCTAAGGAAGGGTAATGACTTTCCCACCTTATCTTGAATTGGGTTTTGCCCTTAGAGTTAATTGTGCAAAGTGTGCAAGATATAGAAAAGTAGCATTCAAAAGCAAATATCACCCAAGAATGTTTCCTAAGCTATATGTTATGCATACGTACCTTGTCTCCAGCTCTCTTCAACAGTAATTGTAAAATAAATGTAATTAGACAAATGCCTAGAATGCAAGTCTAAATGTTTTTTAAGCAATTAACAATCACTCAAATTACTGTTGGATTAAAAAAGGGATGGTGGATAGCAGAAATAGCAAGAATATAACATATAAAAACTTAATTTTTTGCGAGCAATATGTCCTGCAAAAAAGAGTTTTAGTAGTCCAATGAAATTTTTAACTTTTACAACGCAATTTCTTAAAATTCTGTTTCCTAATTTCGAGAGCAGGGTCACAGAATTTGTAAATCTTCTCTTGCAAAGCTTGAATGCTAGATCTGAATCTGCAAGTCCCTAAAACAACACACCAAACTTGTTAAAAAATAAATACACCGTTCCCTCCCCGGCAACGGCGCCAAAAATTGATTGCTAAAATGAAAGAACAATCAAAGAGTTAAGAAATTACCGTGTAGCTTGTAGCTAACGGGTCGTGTCCACGAGGAGGAACGCGATAAAAGCTTTTCGGTGTTTCATGTAATAACAAAGAATTATGCTCTTTTTTTAATTGAAAAGAGAATGAAAAGAAGGAGATGATTAAAAGAGAAATTGCAACTTTAGAGAAGGCTTTGGAGAAGGTGATTTAAAAAGCTCGAAAATTGTTTGGTTGATTTTAATAAAGAAGAAAATATGGGCTCACTATCTCACTACTCAATCGTTCATTCTTCTATTGAAATTCTTAGTGCCTCAACATGATCATAGGCCAAACTTAAGGTTGACTTTAGAAAGTTTGAAGTAAAGCATAAACATGGTTGGAAAAGTTCACTCTTTTCTTTAAGAAACCATTTTGAATCGAATGTTAAATCATCAAGAAGTCAAGTAATAGATAAAAACAAGTTCAAGAGACGTTCTTAAAAGGAGTAAGAGTTTAAAAATCCAAACCCATCCTCATGTGCCTTCAAGAACACTTTCAAGAAGAAAGGCTTTAAGTTAGGCATGCAAATGATTCATTGGGTCTTTTTTATTAAAATCAGAAGAGAAGAAGAATTGGAGAGAGGTACAATAGTGAGCCCAGAAAACCGATTTAGCTACTCATGGAAGACAAAGAAAAATACAAGCAAATAACGCAAGATATACCGTAAATGAGTGGAAGAAAAAGTAGCTCGATTCTTGTAATGATGTCTCTTCAATCTTCAAGTACAAGCACTCAATCCTCTCTCTCACAAGTATTTGTACTGTACTACAAATTACAAAATAAAAATATAACTTTTTTACTATCTAACAAAGAGCCTAAACCTTAAGGTAAAAATAAAAATTCTAATCCTAGTCTTCGCACCTTTTTGCTCTGTTGAAACTGGTATTTATAGGGAAAAACCAGAGAGGGAGATCCTGAGAAGATTGGGGGAGCAAATGCTCCCCCAACTAACACAACAAAGCCGCGAAAACACAGCTAGGGCCGCGTTTTCGCGGCCCTGGTGTGGCCAGTTGGCCACACCCAATTGGGTGCTCTCTTGGTTTGGTGTTTCTCCTATATCTTCTTATGGTTTTCTCATTTCTGCTCCAGGATTTGAGGAAACAGCCTTTGATTGTTGGCTTCAACCGTGTGATTTAGGAGGATTCTTTTTAACTGGTTTTCAACCTCTCTGATATGCCAAGATTTTGCCCTGATTCCTTGATTTTGAATTTATTCTGAATTAAATCAGAATTTGGTGGGCTTTTGGGCTTGTTTCTCTTTCCTTTCTTTTAGCAATTGGGCCTACATTATACAAAGAAGAAGAAGACTTATTAATAAGATTTATTAGCTAAAAAGTATGGTAAGGTGACAATGTATATGCAAAATATGTGACTGATCAAGTAACACAGCTTCTGTCCACCAAGGATCTCAAAGAGATTGTAGGCAAAAATGAACTTGTACACAGCAAGTTGTTAGAAGAGTTGAACTCTCTCTTTCTTTTCAGCTGGAAGTCTTGGTTCTTCTACGACTTACAACCGATGTTCTTTTTTAACCAAGAATTTTTCCGACCCCTTTTCCAAGCAAACTGGGCTATTTATAGAGGTTTCAGGGGGGTAAACGTGTCCCCTAAAAACACTCCATAATGGGGGTTAACTCTCTCATTACGTGGGTAGTAATTGACCCAGTAATGAGAGCAGTTATAACCAAGACGTAGGCTTTGGGCCTCGCATTTTACCATTGAAGTGATGCTTGAGAAAAGAGAGCTTCCAATTTTGCGTCAAGCTTCCCGTGAGACGCGGGCTTTGGACTCCGCGTCTTGGTACTGCAATAATGCTAAGACGCGAGTTTTAACCCTCGCGCCTTAGTCCTTACAGTGATGTCGAGATACGGGTTTTAACTCTCGCGTCTTGGTACTGCGCTGGTGACAATAATTAGCCTTACTTCTGGATTTGGATTCTGCTTTTGGATGACTTGTCTTTAGTGATTTTTAGATAGCCTACAGAACCCCTCCAAAGTTTTTGATATTCCACGGTTGACTGGGACGGATTTTGAAATACTTTAGACTCTAATTGAATTCATACTTCTCATGATTGGACTGACAATCATTTGAGATACTCTGAGCTTGATTTTGTCTGGAGTATGGTCTTCGTGAGTGTACTGTAAAACCCTTTGAAGCCAACAGAGATAATTAGGGTGAGTGTCTAGATACGAAGTCCAGATCTCTTGAGTACTCTTAGCTGGTTGTTGGTGTACTATTGAACCAGGGGTGAACAGTCGTTTGCTTGTGCCAGTGTACTGTTGAACTAATTTGCAGAAGTAAAGACTGAATGCAAGTCTTATAGATATAGGGGTCATGTTGCTCTAGAGACACAGTCCTCACTCGGAGTGGGGACGCATCTATTAAATTGCTGAAGAAACGTGCCTGGAGGGACGCGATCTTTGAAGTGAAGACGCAGCTTTTACTCTGTTGACTAGGCGCGTCTTTGGCCTTGCTGAAGAAACGCGACTTTTGGAGGGACGCGGTTTTTGTCAAGCGTTAGTTCGCATTTGGGCGCGTTGCCACATGTACGGCGGAGTTGAAGGGACGTCTTTCCTTTGACGTGCGAAATTCGCTTCACATTTAAGACGCACGCCATGCCTCGGGTGGAGATTAGGCCTCGAGCCATACGCCGCGTATCTCTGTGGATCACTGCGCCTATAAAAGACACCAGTTTTTTAAGAGTCATCATTAGATTGTTCTTCTTCTTCTCCACTGAGCATTATATCTAGGGCTAAGAAAAGCTTGAAGCTTTTTCCATTTTCATCGTCTTCAACACCGATCTCACGGTCAAAATGGCACCGAAGACCAAGTTGGTTTCCTCGTCCTCGAGTGCTGTCGCTCCGAAGATTCAAATGGGTGATCCTTCCACGCAGGAGGCCCCCATTTCAGGTAGTAAAACCATTTGACCTGGTTTCTGCCATTGAAGAGGCTTACAGAGTTCTTTAGCTCTTAAGTCTCTTTTAAATTTGAACCGCCAATGCGAGGCTCATGCCCGTGTTTGATTTTCAGACACAGCTTTTGAATTGGTAGGCAAGACTCAAGTTTAATGACTTTTGTGTCTTTGCTTCATCAAATTGAGTTCGTATCTATTTGTTGAACGCAGGCCTCGTTGAGCCTTGCGTTTTGGACTCAATGCTCAGAATATTTCTAAGTGTGGGGAGTTCAGACTTAGACTTCTTGTGATTCTCGCGTCTTGTAAGATCAGACGCAAATTTTATTGAGTCTCGCATCTAAGTCCGATACCTAGAAATTTTTCTAAGTTATGGATTTTGACATGCGGGCTACATGCAAGCCTCACATTTTTTAGCCTGGGCGCGATGCTGATTTTCGTGTTTGGGTTCATTTTTCTTTTAGATTTCTGACTAGAATGTTATCTTCCTTGCAGTGCGATACTCTTCTAGCACTCTGTCCAAGAAGTGTCATTTTGGGCACGTAGGTGGCACTGATCGTAATTTGACCTTTGTGCTTCAGAAAATCGCTCCTGTGGTAAGTCAAAGGAGCGGAAAGAGAGGATCTCCAAGGCCAGCATGGTGACCCTTCGGGAGATTATCTCTGATGGGCTGCTCCAGATGGATTCCCGCCCTCTGTTACAGAAGCCTATTTTCCTCTTCGGTGACGCCAATGTCGAGGATGACAGGATTCTGCATGATGGAGATTATAAATGGCTTCGTTAGATAGGGGACAAGAGGTTCATTCTTCCCAATATGGAGAGGATGTATACTCTGTCCTATCTTCAACACATATCCGTTCACCATGCGATGGATTGGGATCTTTCCCATTTTGTCTCTGGCGTCTCTCTCGGCAGTTTAGGTGCCAAAGAAGTATACTCTGCTGGCCACCGAAAAGATGTTCTCGGTTTATTTCCCATGTTAGTTAGGCCTGAGTATCGGAAGGGAGAAACCCCTCAGCTTGGCGCCACCTTCATCAATCAGTTTTTGAAAGTTAGGGGTGATTTTCCCATTGACTTTCGTCCGCTTGGGTGGATCCATTCTACCGACAAATCATGGTGGGATAGAATGGTTGGATTTGTTCTCGTCGAGCTCGGGGATCTGCTGCAGCAGGTGGGTTATATCACTTGGTCAGGGCCGTCCAATATGGCCTCCTGTAGAGTTCCTACAATTTTTATGGCGTCCTGGAGCATTATAATCCTCTGACGGGCACATTTTTTTACCCCAGTCAGAGAGATGGGGCTACTCTTCATGAGCTATACGAAGTCTCTGGGCTAGTTATGGGAGATGCCCCTTATGAAGAATACATCCCAACTTCTGAGGAGTTTCACCTCCTGAAGAAAGAGGACCCTCAGATGTATGAGATATACTGGGAAGTGTTATGCCACTTCCATATCTACGATCAAGTATCCTCCTGGAGGAACGGGGGTGTCAAGTAGATGTCCTGGGCGAGCTATCTGTTTAATACCATAAATGAGAAGGATAGCCTAGTGACTAGTCTGGCTCCTTACACTGACGAGGAAATTGCTAAGAGGATCAATGCCTCTGCAAGCTCCTACACCACCGAGTCAAATGAGGACACTTTCAGACTTGATACAGTCTTTGAAAGTTTTCATCATCAGGCCTGAGTTCCCATTTCTGACCGGGCTCTATTGGCGGGCTTTCTCATGCTATGTCTGAAGCGTTGTGTGGTGCCAACGCTGCCGCATGAAGTAATCGTTGTTGATGTGGTATACCCGGCGGCCTTACTTGCCTACAGTAAATCTATCGCTCTCCTTCCAGTGATGGTAGTCGGAATACAAAGCGGTTTACGGGCTCTAATCAAAAGCCTGTGTCAAGTGGAGGCCGTTGTAGATTCCGTAGGCAGGCCAGTGGTTGATTCGGAGGGAAGGCCGAGAGTGAAGACCTCTAACCCCAGGATCGAGCTTCCATATATATACCTGATGGTCTGGCTCGTTATGCACTGCCCTTCACTGATGACGACGGTGCCTCTTTCTGCAGGCTTTGTTCCCTTCGTGCAGAAGCTGGAGAATTCGAGCTGGACTCATTACTATATGTTCTATGTTCGGAAATCCATTCTGAACATCTCGAACTATCAGCTCGACCGTTGCTTCCCTGAGATTGCTGATGTGTCTTACGGGGATAAGTTTGCCGACCTTGCGTGACAAGATGATTTCACAAGTCTGCCATCGGGAGTCTTCTGGTGGCTGATCAATTTTCAGCCTGGATATCTGATCTTCCAGCAAGGAAGTTCGTGTACGATCAAGCCTGACATGCCCAGTCGCTTTGCTCGGCAGTGCGGTTATAATCAATTATATGTCGGCAACCCCAACGCTGGCCTCTGCTTCAGGGAAAATTTATTTAAAGGTGCCCGGGTTTGGTACTATAGTGTAGCTAGAGGGACAAAAGCTATTTTCAGCTTTCCTCACAAGACGCCCAATTGTTATACCAGCCTCAGTTTCTGCACCTGGAACCCCTGGCTAGTACGATGCCTGGTTTCAGAATAAATGCTTCTTGCATTAAGAACATCAAGGCGTCTTATAAGGACAAGTTAGAATCCAACAAACATATGCGAGGCATGGACGAGTATCAGGCAGCCGAGAGGAAAACAGGAGGGGAAGTAGGGATGGGACCAAGGGCAGCAGCACCTAAAGGGCAGCCTGCTAAAAAGAGTCGACAGGCTGTGTCCAAACGTTTCCACGGCTCTGCTTCCAAGGGTGAGCCTATCCCAAAGAGGGGCTAGGAGGGAATCAGAGGTTGAAGTTTCGATGCCCGAAGTAGTTCTTTCTGGTGTTAAGGAACAGGGGGAGGAAGAAGAAGAGGAGGAAGAAATATCCGTCTTTCGCTCTCGCGGTCTACGCAGCAGGGGCCCCGTGATCTTAGAAGAGGGGGAACTCGTGGGTGAACCTGTCATGGCTGAAGAGGTCGAGCGACCCAAAGTTGACTTGGTAGGGAGTGATGGCGTTGAGATTTCGGGAATCTCGGCCCAACCTGAGTCTTCTTCAGCTCATGGGAGAAGGGTGGAGGTGCAACAGCCTGGGTCTCTCGATGCCCACCTCACGGATTATCGATCCCAGCCCTACTACTGGGGTCCTTAGCGGTAAAGCTTCGATTGCTGAGACCTCCTGTGTTGAGTTGTCGTCTTTCTCGTCTGAAGAACATGGATATTATTCAGGCGAGGAAGTCAATTTTGGCGACGAACCTGCTCTTCCTGACACAAGCAAATTCACGCACATCTCAGAGGAAGAGATACAGGGATACGACCCTGTGACGCTTCACCTATAGCAATGATTGCTGCTACTGAAGGTATTTTTTTTTGTCTTCGTGAACCGGTTCCCTATCAAGTTAGGAATGAGTTCTAAAATTTCCTGTTGACTTTCTTCTACAGGGTTGGTTGCCGGTAGTGAAGCCACAACTTCTTCTCATATTGAGGAGATGATCTAAAAGTTGGCCTAACAAGAGAGCCTTTAGGTTTCCACTACCGGGACGTCTCATGAGGGTGCACCGCCGAGGTCGGAGAGCCCTCATCCCCAAATGGCTTATCCAAGGATTTATCACCTTCAGATCCTTAACTTTTTAAGAGAATATTGATCTATTGGACACTCTCCCTTTGTTTTACCATTACCACTAACATTTAATGTCTTGGTTTGCAGAGAGCACTGGGATAGCTCTAGAGGATATTGCGGCAAGTATCGACGTAGAAGATAGCACAGTCCAAACTTTGGCCGGGGAACCTAGTGCAGTTTATTGTTGCTTCTGTTGCACTGGAAGCTGCTATACCAATAATTGTCCCGAAGGTATCGGTGACTACCTCAGCATCTGATGAACCTATTGTCGGCCTCATCCTGCACAAGTTGAACTAGTTTCCATCTCTCATCCTGTCATGGAAAGGGAGTCCGGGAGTACATGAGTAGGGTTATCTCCAGCTAACGATATCATGGAAGAGCTAGCACGTCAAATGGTGCAACAATTTTTTGCTTCCATGAGGTCTTGTATTGATTTGATACTTTCCGGGGGCAGTTCTTTTAAATTTACCCGGATACTTCTCGAGAATCAGATCGAGAACATTGATCACACTGAAAGTCCTTCGAAAGCTAGGGCATGCCTTATGCTGGTTGAACAGCTACGAAGTTACCTTAAGGAGCTTAAGACCCTGGAGAATGCTGGCTCAATAGATGAGGCTCGGTCGGTACTGAGTAAGCTTCTTGCCGCTCAAGAACATGAGCGAAAACAAATAGAGGAGCAATGGTCGAAGAAGCCCGCCATCTCCAGCACTTTCAAGCTGACTACCAAAGACTGATTGGTGATTCAAAGGAATCTGAAATCGTCATCCTGAGTGCAGAGCAAGTTATCACCACTGCTCGAATTACCATTGCCAGCGCGCAAGCCTTGATTGAGGCCAATGAGCAGAAACTTGTTGCTGCTAGAGAAAGGCTGGAAGAGCTGAAAACTGCCAGGACACATGTTCAAGAAAACCTTTATGCTCATTCACTACTGGCTACGAAGAGATTTTCGTCCGAGGAGAGTTGCGGGTCCAAGCTCTGGTGGAGGCTGAAAGAGCATGTCAGCACGAGATGCATCACTTTCGGGAACAAATCTGTTCTTTGGAGAAGCAGGATTATTAGTCTTCTTCTCCTTTTGGTATTGTCCCCTTTTTTTTGTAACACTCCATTTGTCAAATAAGAGTGTCTGTATTTTTTTATCATTTTTGAGTCAAATAATAAAATTCTTCAAAATTTTATCTCATCTTTATCCCTTCAGATTCTTTGTTGCCTGTGAATGAACTCAGTTTTCATAATCGTACTCCTTGACTGTTTGTGGAGATGCAGTCCTTTAGTCGTTTTGATAGGGTACGGCCATGAATAATAAACTCAGGTTGAACTGAGTTCTTGAGCGAGACGCGGCTCTCATTCGTAGCGGAGATGCGGTTCTGAGGGATGCGACTCTGACTCATTAATGGAGACGCCGTTCAGGTTCATCAAGGAAGACGTGCGAACCTTTCTTTTTGATAAGGACGCAGCTCTGATTTAAAGACAAAAAGGCGTTATTCTGAGACGCGAATTTGTGTTCTTCAATAAAGGAGACGCGATTTTGGGCTCATCAAGATTGACGCACGGGTCTTAGATGGTTGATGGGGACGCGGCACCGGCTCAATAGAGACGCGGCTCTAGTCCCTTGACAGGGCGCAAACTCAGGCTATACTGAGTTTATAATTGAGACGCAAATGTCATCTGCAGTAGAGGCGCAATTTTGGGCAACTCAAGAATGACGCGAGAGCCTCAGCTGGTTGATGGGGATACGACACTGGCTCAATAGAGACGCGGCTCTGGTCCCTTGATAGGGCGCAAACTCAGGCTATACTGAGTTCATGATTGAGACGCGAATGTCATCTGCAGTAGAGGCGTGATTTTGGGCCCCTCAAGAATGACGCGTGAGCCTCAGCTGGTTGATGAGAGCGCGACTCTGATTCAATAGAGACGCGACTCTAGTCCTTTGAGAGGGCGCAACCTTGAAGCGCGAACCTGCATTCTTAATAAAACAGACGCGATTGTTGATTGAGTTCTTACCTGCACATAAAATACAGAATTTCAAATCTAAGAATAGGATGTGTAAGTTACTCAATTCTATCGCAATAGCAAGTGCCTATGCGGGTCGTGATCCACAAGGAGGGACTAGCGATAGAAGCTTTTTTAGTAAGTTTTCTTTTAAGATACAAAGTATAGTTAAAGTTCTTCTTTAGTTCTTTAAAAGAAAAAGGAAAAATTGTTAAAGTTGAATTAGGAAGAAGATGGTAGATTAAGAAGATGGAAAAATGAAAAATAGATTATATACAAAGAAATGGAAAAGAGTGATAAAGATGGTTGGAGCTTGTGATATTGAAACTAAAGAATAAAAGAAAACACAACCTAAAAATTACTTACCTCTTCAGTTCTCATATACCTTAGATCCATTGCGACGACTTACGTTGTCTTTGAAGGCAATCAAGCATGGCGTATAGGATCTTCCCATTCTCAATCTACACTACGAATAAAATGGCAAACTATACTAGCAAGAGAAGGGTTGTTCATCACCATAGGCCATCAAGGGCACTTGCAACGGCTAAGCAGTCTCGAGGCTATCGGATTCTCTTGGATTGCAACACATCAGAGAAGAGTAAAAGAAAACAAGAGTAAAGAAAGAAAAAGAAACTTTGATTCGATTCAAATAACAATGAAAGAAGAGATCATTTACACTGGTGTCACTGATTAGTCTACGATTATGCATTATTATATCGCATTTTCCCACCGATTTATGAATAAATTGTCGGTATAAACCGTGTTTTGGTCTCTATTAAAGGTAAATCAAGAGTTTAAGGGTAAAGGAGTAATAAGAGCTTAATTAAACCCCTTTTAGGGTAATTAAATCCGCATTACTTGGAGACCAAGCAAGGGATCATCTAGAAGATACATTGAACCTAGACTCTTGCGCACGTCAGACGAATATTCGGATGAAACTACCAGAAAAGGGATATACCAGGAAGCTGCTAGAACCAATGGGGACCCACTAACAAAAACCAGGGACCTAGGTCCCTAGTATTGCTGCGAAAATGCGACAATTGCCACGTTTCCGCGGCAATGGAGTGGAGCCACGCATCAATTTCGACACGTGGCCCCGTCTCGTCTTCCAGAAGGCTCCTATGCCTATAAATAGCCCTACATAGGTCCAGAACGGGGGAGTTTTCATTTTTAGGCTAGGGTTTCTATGTTTTAGTGTAGTGTAGGTAGGTGTTCTTCATTTCTTATATTTTGTTATGCTATTTCATTTTTACATCTTGTAGCAGGGCTGAGAGATTCACAGAGAGAGAGATAGAGAGGGATTGATGTAATAGATGGTGACAATCTATGTAAAGGTGCCTCCTTTCTTCTCCAATGTAATCTCCTCCATCTTCTACATGTTGCTTGGCTAACTTTTCTTCTTCTCATGGCAATCTAACTACTGACCACTAACCATCTAACCACTTACTTGATAATCCACATGAATTGAGTAGCCTCTATAAGGCCTTGTTCTTGCAAGAGCCATTGATGGCTCATGATGATGGGTTCTAAAATCTAACTTGCTAACTTGCTAACAAAGCTAACTCTCTCTTATTTCATGCTTTTTTCTAATGGTCTGATGATTTAATGTTTGTATTAGCTTGTTTATGACGCAAGTTTGAATGTGAAAGAACCATCTCATTTGCCATGCTTTGTATCGTCTCTTAAAGCCAAGGATTAGTGAGGGTCGAGGATCAATATGTGAGGCAACTATCATTAAGAGGTTAGCATGGTTAGTGGATCAATTAATAGTTAGTAATCATGAGTTTTCTTTTATCTTGTTTTAGAAACTATTTTCAAAACTCTTTTATCATTTTTCTATCGATGTTTTCACCGCCTTCTTAGTTCACCTTTATTCCATCTTCTTTTCTATTTGTTTTACAAACCACTTCTCTTTGGTTTTTCACATCGACGTTTTCATCGCTCTCCTCACCTACCACATTCTGGATTTCCTTTACCTTCCCTTTTCATTTTCTTTTTTAATTCTTTTAACAAAGAAGAACTGTTAACAAACAACGTGAATAAAAATTGTCAATGCTTCTATCGCCTCCCTTCCCTGTTGATTCGACCCGTTGAGCCAATGCTATAATGGAAGTATCGAGGGTACATTAGCACACATACATATTTTCATTGATTTCATGAATACACACTTTTGAGTACTAGTTTCACCCCGATCAAAATTTTTGGCGCCGTTACCGGGGAAGGGAATGGTTTGTTTTGGTGTGCAGGACTATCTTTACAGGAATTTAATATTGCAGAATCCCAACTAGCATTGTAGCTCCGTGCTCTTGAAAGCAGGGACCCAGCTTCTAAAGAAAAGCCACGCAAACGTGACATTTGCCGCGCCAACGCGGCTATTTTGTAAACATTGTGTATCTTGTTGTGCTGGGATGTGCGAATTGTAATAGCTAGCGGATCTGTATTGTTACTTTCTTACTTTGATTGCCTAAACACCACAATAAATTAAAGAACTAAAATACGGTATTTTGGACGCTTTTAAAATGGTTTAGACATTTGCATTTAGGCACGTGTCAATTCAATTCCAATATACTGTATTTTGTTCTGTTGTTGTGATCTGGACTGAGGTGTACATATGGCATTGCATATAGCATAGGAAAACACGTGGGTGATTTATCACTTTGTGTTATACTATTGTCGATATTGCACACTTGCACAAATTGAAATTAAGGGCAAAACCCATACAAGATAAGGTGGGGATTTAATCACCCTTCCTTAGCCCAAAAAACTACCTCCCCACTCACACAACCCAAACCCTAATAAAATTTGATAGACGTTGGCCTCTAGGGACATCCCGAACTCATTAAGAGATTGACCAAGGGTGGAACTTGTTTTGAATCTTACTCTTGTGAAATCGGTGTCTAAGGTTGGGAATTAAGAGGTTACGCCTCGAAGATACCGTGGTTTGGCGTAATTAAGGCCCGTTGCTTACGCACGGATACCTCCCACCTTATTTTGCCCCTACCTGGCCGATTAGCTTGTGGTCGGATTCAAGCAACAACCTCCCCCGGGTAATCGACCAGTTAGGAGTCGTCTAGGTCTAGGTCAACCCTACTATAGGCTTGGTTTTTATTTTGTTTTTTCTTTTTTTTGTTGTTTGATTTTTCTATTTTTTGTTTGTGATTGTTTGTGAAATGGAATTCAACAATAACAATTCTTTCAATCCTAACATGAATCCATATATCACACCAATCCTATTCGATTCGGATAATTCCAACCCGGCTTTTTACAATATGCACCAACCAAATACACCGGGTTGGCTTTATCCGAATCAATACAACCCATACCCACATTCTTATGACTATAATTTCCAAAATAATTTCAACTCGTCACAGAGTCAATGGGGATTCACCTCCCCGAGTTAAATTTTCGACCTCCTTATCCCCCATGTTCACCTTGTCCACAATTTACATAATGTTCATTCCCCGATTTTACTTCCTATACTCCTTTTTCTGAACCACCAATTGAAGAAAAATCTTAGTTACAAAAGAGTATAGAAGCCAATCTACAAGATGCCGAGCAACAACTTCAGAAAACATTGGCCTCTCCAATTCCACAAATTTTCAAGAGTCTTACTCAGTTCCACCTCCTTATAATGAACAACCATCTTCCTGGGGAACGAGTAACGAATTCTTGCGTGAGTCCGAACAACAATCAAATCTGATGGACTCACGATTTCACCACCAATTTCAAAACAATACTTCATCTTTTCAATAAAATAATAAACCTATCAACTATGAAAAGATGCTTGAAGCCATGACTCAGGCTCAAAATGCTCGTAATCATGACATAGATATGATGCTCAAAAGTCTCTGTTCTCATCCTTTTACCATTCCTGATGTCACTAAACATTTTGTCAGAGCCAAAGAGTCATGTTGTTTTGAAAACCAAGATTCAATTTCAGCACACCCACCTGAACTTGTCCAAACTTCAAATCCCATTGATATTTTGGCAAGTTATCCTTTTCCTAAAATTGAACTTGAACATGAATATGATCATGAACCTCAAATTAGTGATTCAATTCTACTTCCTGATTCAATTATGACTCCGGTGTCTTCACCTGATTTCAATCCTTTTTCCGAGTCAGTATTGGATCTAGTGCCAGTCCATTGTGAAATTGAATCACTAATCATTTATGATGATCATATTGAACTTGACCAATTTCATACTTTTGAAAGTCCCATTGATAAATTGGCCAGTTCTCATTTTTGTGGAATTGAACTCAATGAGGAATGTGACTTTGATCCTCAAATTTGTGATTCAGTTTAAATTCCTGAATCAATATTGACTCCTATTTTGTTACCTAATTTGAGTAACATTTTAGAGTCAGTTTTGATTCCCATACCTGTCATTCTTGAGCTTGAATCACCAATTGTAGATAGTCACATTCCATCATGGGAAAATGAATGTGGACTTGAGCTTCATCTTCTTGATTTGGACCCACTTCCTGAACCAATCTCGACTCCCGAACCTTTACTTGATTTAAGTTTATTTTTTGAGTCGGTATTAGTTCCTGTATTTCCTGAGTCCAAATCAATCATTCCATTCTGGACAAGGGTCTTGACAAATTTGACTCTGAAATTATTTTGCAAATTGGAAATTAGATGGGGTAAAATTCTTAATAAAAATCATACATATAGACATCATTTTAGTGGGTTGTATTCTAGAGGTCTCTGGTGGGTTCCTCCGGATTCCACGCACATTGGATTGGGCTACATTTCGTGGACCAATCAGATCGCCATCGGAACCACCACCTTGAGGTGATTTTTCCTTCCCTCTCTATTTGTTTCATGCATACATACATCACGATGCATTGAGGATAATGCATGAGATAAGTGTAGGGGGGTTTATTAACATAGAATTTTTAAATTTTCTTTCTTTTACACTTCTTTTAGGATACTTTTAGAAATCTTCCCTTTTGTATAGGAATTTTTCTCTTTCTTTAAAAACTTTTTGAAACAAGAGATAAAGTTTTGGTCTATTTTTAAGAAAATTAAGATGATCTTAGAAATTAAGAAAGCCTTAATTATGACATCTTAAACCCAGTTGAAATAATGGATCTTGTTTAAAATTATAGGTTAAGTAAGATAAATTAGGGAGATAATTTTATCTTGAATTTTCTACCTTAGATAGTATGCACTTCATACTCACACATTTTTGGGATGGAAACAAAGACCTAAAATGCCATAAAATAAAAATAAATAAAAAGAAAAAAATATGTATATGGTCACTTATTAAGCTGGATAATTATGCCTCAAGAAGCATGATTATTCACGCCTAACGGTGATCAAAAGAAACAAATAAATCCCCCTTAGTTTTGTGGCCTTGTTTACTCGAGTCCTTAAACCCGAGGGATGTTTTCTCATCTGGTGCCCTAAAACCATCTGGTCTGGGAGTCATCGGTTATAGGCTCGCTACATAGTTGAACTAGAAACCTAAGAAAACTAAGGGAAGAAAAAAAAGAGAAAAAAAGAAATAAATAAATAATATATATATGAATATAAATAAATGGCTTGATGATTGGAGTTGAAATCTCAGAAATCTTCATTATCACAAAGTACATATTATCTAGGTTCTATGAAGGATAAAATATTCAATCCAATTTTGAATTCTTACCTTAATTGAAGACAAGATCTTGCATATAGACTAAGTTTAAGGAAGAATGATTTTTTGTGGACTTATGACCTTAGATCGCTTATATTTTTGCAAAAATATTTTGAAAACTTGTCTCTCTTTCAAAATGTGTTTTCAAAATACTAACATTTGTCTTCTTTCTTTATGAATTTTGTGGGTGCAATCCGCTGAAAACCCTCAGGAGATAAAACTCCTCCTCTAGGGGTAACCTAGAGGTTTAACGGCTTATTGCACACGCTCAGTGCAATCGCGTCACCTGCGAAAGTGGTGTAATAACATTTGTAGTATAGTTTTCTTTTCTTGTTTTGTTCGGGACGAGCAAACAATAAGTGTGGGGGTGTGATTAGTCTACGATTATGCATTATTATATCGTATTTCCCCACCAATTTATGAATAAATTGTCGGTCTAAACCATGTTCTGGTCTCTATTGCAGGTAAATCAAGAGTTTAAGGGTAAAGGAGTAATAAGAGCTTAATGAAACCCCTTTTAGGGTAATTAAATACGTATTACTTGGAGACCAAGCAAGGGATCATCTAGAAGATACGTCGAACCTAGACTCTTGCGCACGTTAGACGAATATTCGGACCAAACTACCAGAAAAGGGATATACCAGGAAGCTGCTAGAACCAAAGGGGACCCACTGACAAAAACTAGGGACCTAGGTCCCTGGTATTGCCGTGAAAACGCGGCAATTGCCACGTTTCCGCGGCAATGGAGTGGAGCCACGCGTCAATTTCGACACGTGGCCCCGTCTCATCTTCCAGAAGGCTCCTATGCCTATAAATAGCCCTGCATAAGTCCAGAACGGGGGAGTTTTTCGTTTTTAGGCTAGGGTTCTATGTTTTAGTATAGTGTAGGTAGGTGTTCTTCATTTCTTGTATTTTGTTATGCTATTTCATTTTTAGATCTTGTAGCAGGGCTAAGAGATTCACAGAGAGAGAGATAGAGAGGGATTGATGTAATAGATGGTGACAACCTATGTAAAGGTGCCTCTTTTCTTCTCCAATGTAATCTCCTCCATCTTCTACATGTTGCTTGGCTAACTTTTCTTCTTCTCATGGCAATCTAACTACTAACCACTAACCATCTAACCACTTACTTGATAATCCACATGAATCGAGTAGCCTCTATAAGGCCTTGTTCTTGAAAGAGCCATTGATGGCTCATGATGATGGGTTCTAACATCTAACTTGCTAACTTGCTAATAAAGCTAACTCTCTCTTATTTCATGCTTTCTTCTAATGGTCTGATGATTTAATGTTTGTATTAGCTTGTTTATGATGCAAGTTTGAATGTGAAAGAACCATCTCATTTGCCATGCTTTGTATCGTCTCTTGAAGCCAAGGATTAGTGATGGCCGAGGATCAATATGTGAGGCAACTATCATTAAGAGGTTAGCATGGTTAGTGGATCAATTAGTAGTTAGTAGCCATGAGTTTTCTTTTATCTTATTTTAGAAACTATTTTCAAAACTCTTTTATCATTTTTCTATCGATGTTTTCACCGCCTTCTTAGTTCACCTTTGTTCCATCTTCTTTTCTATTTGTTTTATAAACCACTTCTCTTTGGTTTTTCACATCGACGTTTTCATCGCTCTCCTCGCCTACCACATTCTGGATTTCCTTTTCCTTTTCTTTTCATTTTCTTTTCTAATTCTTTTAACAAAGAAGAACTGTTAACAAACAACGTGAATAAAAACTGTCAATGCTTCTCTCGCCTCCCTTCCCTGTGGATTCGACCCGTTGAGCCAATGCTATAACAGAAGTATCGAGGGTACATTAGCACACATACATATTTTCATTGATTTCATGAATACACACTTTTGAGTGCTAGTTTCGCCCCGATCAATCACCTGCAGTACAAGCTTGCTCTCATTCCTCCATGAAAGTCGTCTCTCCTCTCAGTTACATAAAGAAAAGTAAAAATTACATAAAAAGAAAACTAAAAATCTAAGTTACAAACTATAAATTATCCTAAGTTCCATTCTCTTCTTGGTCGTCTCCCTTGCCTTTGAGATTGCAGATATTTATAGAAGAAATGCAGATGTTAGAGGAGTATGAAGATAGGAAAATCTGGCTATTTCTGAATCTGAATCCTTCCTTATTTCCAAACTTGATTTGATGTGGATATTCAGTTCTGATCTGCAGTTTGTTAGCGTGTTGATTGCTAAATATCACTTATCAAATGACAGAATTAGAAATAGTGATCAACATAAGAGTTGTAGCTCTGTAAGTTTTCTTTCTGGATCATCTTAAATCATCAGATTTAAGATTCGGTATCGAAAGTTATGATTCAAATGCTGAAATGTATCCAGTCAGAATCTGAGTGAAACTTGCTTTATCTCATTCTTTGATCTTCTCTCTATCCATTTATCTCTCTGTATTTGATATTATCCTCAATTGATCTTTAGCTAACCAAAATGGATTTATAGAAATCTGAATTTTACTAGTTTCATTTGGTGTTATCTTTCTGATTTGCTCTGATCTTCAGCTGAACATTTACCCTAATCCATGATTTGTTCTAACTAGATCTGGGACATCCTCAGCTAACCAAATAGATCCAGTTAAATCTGATTTTAACTAGTATTTATTTAGTTTAATCCTCTTTCTCTTCATTATTATCTTCTACAAAATAGACATTTAAGACAAAGAAATTAGCAGATTTATTACACGATAAATGTAGGAGTATAATGAAAAGAATGCAAAATATGTGTACAATCATACCTCCACACCTATCTTTTGCTCGTCCTCAAGCAAAATAACAAAACTAAACCAAAGATTATTATATCACTTTCGCAGATCACGTGATTGCATTGAGCTTGTGCAACAAGCCGTTAAACCTCTAGGTTTCCCCTAGAGGACGAGTTTTGTCTCGTGACGGTTTTCAGTGGATTACACCCACAAAATCCATAAAGAAAGAGAAACAAAGAGTTAGTATTTTCGAAAAGCATTTTGAAAGAGAAAATTATTTGAAATATAATTGTAATATTTAAGTAATCTATACGTTATAAAAACTGAATTTTTCATTCCTAAACTTAGTCTTTATTCAAAAATTTGTTATCAATCAACGTAAGGAGTCAAATTGTACTTCTCATCTAGTCTATTACTTTACCCTAAGTTATATGCACCTTGTGATCGTGAAAATTTTGACTAAGGGTTCTTTAACTCTAACTCTTATGCCTTATTTATTTATATATATATTTTTTGGTGGTATTATTCCTTAGTTCTATTAGGCTTTCTAATCTGCCCATGTAACGAGCCTTTAATCGATGACTCCCAAACCAAACGGTCTTAGGATACCGGGTGAGAAAACACCCCAAGGACTTAAGATTCGAGCAAACAAGGCCACAAAACTAAGGATTTTATTATATGAACCAGTTTTAGGCGTGAATACTTATGCTTTATTAGGCACAAATACCCAGTTTAATTAGAGGACTTTTTTTTATATTTTTTTCTGAAACTTATCTAATCATCTTTCGCATAAATACCAAGACTTACTTAGGCCAAAGCACTTAGCTAATCAATAATTAGATTTGTTCATCTTTCATAGATATATTTTTTTTCTTTTTTTTTTATAAGGCATAAGAATCTTCGTTTTTTTGAACCCTAAGTGTGTAAATGTATGAAGTGTGCATATTTCATTAAGGTAAAGATGAAGACTAAATTACTTTGACAAATTATCATCCTAATCCTAAAAATCAAACAAATAATCTTATTTTGACTAAGTGTAAGAAATCCTAATTATTATTTTCCTATTCCTTAAAATTGACTCAATTTCTTACAAAAAATATGTCAAAATATTGTTTCTATTTTCAAAAAGTTTTTAAAAGTAAAGAAAATGTTAAATTTTTTTAATAAAGAGAAAAACCTAAGTTATGTTAGAACCCCCCCCACACCTATCTCATGCATTGTCCTCAATGTATGAATTAATGCATAGATGCATGAAAAAGAAGACAGGGAAGGAAAATACTACCTTAAGGTGGTGGTTCCGGTGGTGGTCTAATTGGGTCAAGCGTTGCTACCCAATCAAGATAATGTGGTAGTTCATGGAACCTACCTTTATTGACCTTTTTTCTATTTACATATTTACAGTCCCCAGTATGAATAGGATCATGAAAGATCCTATCGTGAAACTTACTTCCTTTACATGACCAGTCCTGAAAAATCATCACAGAGTCATCATGGTCTATACCTATGTCCAACAAAAGAATGTGACTCGGTGGAATGGTTGACTTGGACTCAAGAATGATAGGTTCAGGAACCAATACAAACTCGGGAAAATCGACTTAGGGTTCGAGAGTTAGTTTTGGTTCAAGTGTTGAGTCCAAGTCCAAGAATTGATATTCACATTCTTTTTCCATCAATAGAATGTGACTATCCAAAATTGGTGGTTCAATTTCAAAATCTATGGGTGCGGGAATAAATGTTGGCTCAGAAAATTGATCCAAATTGGGTAAGAATATCGGAGTCAACATAGATTCGAAGATGGAAACTGAATCACAAAGTTAGGGATCGGGTTCACATTCATGATCAAGTTCAATCTTATTAAAATGAAAACTTGCAATTCTTTAATGGATTGATATTGTCAAGTTCAAGGCTTTGTGATGAAACTGAATCTTGGTCAAAGTCTTCAAGATACCATAATTCTTGGTTTTCATCAATATGGCTAGAAGTGTTAGGAATAGTCAAAGATTGAATAGGGAGAGTTTTCTTATTTTTACGCATGTTCTCTAATCTACTAATTCTTACTTCTATCATATTGAGTGGATCATTTTGACATTGAATCATGGTTTCCATATTCTTTTCTAAGTCACATGTTCTCCTTGAAAAATAGAGTAAGGATCTGTGACTTGAAAATTTTTACGGAATTTTGAGTCTTCTAAAATTTGAATACGTCGCTCAAGCTTATCTGAGGCTTCCATCCTTATTTCCCAGTCAATTGATTCTTCTAATGGTTATTCGGGAGAAGGAGTATATGAGGCTGGATGTTGGTAAGGTAGTTGACAATATGACTCAGGGGAGTTGTATCCCCATTGACTCTGTGAAGAGTAGTGATTATTATTTCAGTCTTGTTCATAGTATTGGGACTGGGGCATGTAACGATTCAGATAAGACCAATCTGACATACTAGGTTAGTTAAAGTTATGATATGCCGGGTTGGTAAAATCTAAAAAAGAGGTCGAGGTGTAATATGGATTACCATTAAATTTAGAAAAATTGTTGTTATAAGCCATATCACACAATAAAACACAAACAAAGAAAAAAACAAACAAATAAGCAAAAAAAAAAAATTCTAGCTTAAGTTAGGGTAGACCTTTGATCTAAACGACTCTTAACTAGTTAGACTATCCATAGGAGGTATAATGCAGACTTTGATCACAAGCTAATCAGCTAGGTCAGGGCAAGATTGGTGGGAGGTTATCCGTCAAAGATGTTCCTTAATTAAGTAACCACCAACCTTCGGGCTTTCGGCCCTTAATCCCTTTCCTAAACACTGATTTGGCAGGAGTCAAATTCCAACACCTTTTTCCCTTAGGATAATCTCCTAATTGAATCCGATATGTCCCTAGGGCCAACGTCTACTCATTTTTAGTTAGGCTTGGGTTAGTGAGTGAGGAGATTATTTGTGGGCTAAGGGAGGGTAATGACTTCCCCACCTTATCTTGTTTATAGGATAAGCCCTTAAGTCAATTTAGTGTAGTGTGCAAGTATATAGAAAAAAGTAACATTCAAGCAATATTTCATACAAGAATGAACCTTATACTAAATGCTATGCACACATACCTTGGCTCCAGCACTCTTCAACAGTAAATAGAAAATGAAATAAACACGTGCCTAAATGCAAAGTCTAAATCATTTTTAGCATTTACAATTAACTTTTTACTATTGTATTAAAAATGTATATAGTCAAACAAGGAGGTAAATGCTACAGAAATTCAGATTTTCAATTCAGCCAACCTGTAGAAATACAGGTTAGTAGTTCACTCAGTTTTGCCATTGGAATGTAGCAAATCTGAGGGCTTCTAGGCTCTGCTTTCTTGAGCAGAGTTCAGGGCCACTTATATGTCCACTGCAACAGATATCCTTGTTGTTAAATCTGTACAAAAAATAAAGAAGAAAGTTAACAAAAAATGTAAACTTTTAAAGAGAGTAACTTACCGTCCCTCCCCGGCAACGGCGCCAAAATTATGATCGAGCCAAACCTGCACAAAAAAATATAGAAATTTAGAACAATGCTAGGTCCTCAATTCTACCGTGTAGCCTAGGGCTAACGGGTCGTGATCCACAGGGAGGGACAGCGATGGAAGCGTCATGTAAGTTTCTTCTTTTAATTTACCAAAACTAGTTAATACTTATCTTCTCAGTATAAAAAAGAAAAAAATGTTAAGTTAAGAATAAGATAGTAGAAGAAGAGATAGTGGTATCGTTGTTGTTTTATCTATAAAAGAAAAGGAACCAAAAAGAAATAAAAAAAGTGTTGATGCAAAAATCAAAAATAAAAAAGAAATAAAAGAAAAATATTTACCTCTACTGTTGAACCATAACAAAGACTTACCTCAGCATGAAGTAAAGCAAAGCAAATAGAAAAGAATAAAGAAAGTAGGGCTTCGGCGAGATCGAGCACAATGAAGAAAAGTGGGAAACCTCCATTGATTGTCACCTTCAATATAAGCTTCTTGAAGAAAAGATTACAATAGTGTCACTCTACAATAACTCTTCCTCTCTTTGATCATGTAACTCTCTCTAGCCTAAAAATAAAATAAAAATAAAAATTACATTGAAGAAGAAAAGAAAAACCTAAACTAAAGCTCTCTCTGAGATGGTCCTGCTCTACCTTCGAGGTATGATGGTGTTTATAGGAGAAAACCAGAGGGATAGAACGTGTATGAAGATAGGAAGAGTTGGATATTTCTGAATTGAATTCTTCCCTTATCTCCAAACTTGATTTGATTTATCCAGAAATTCACTTCTGATCTACAGGCTGTTGGAGTGATGATTGCTGAATATCACTTATCAACTGATAGAATTGGAACGAATGAACAACAGAAGTATTGTAGACCTTTAAGTTTTCTTTCTGAAGCATCTTGAATCATCAGATTTGATCTTCGGTAGTGAAAGTTATGATTAAAATGCTAAACTATATCCAGCCTGAATCCAAATTTAAATTGCTTCATCTCATCCGTTGATCTTCTCTCTATCCATTTATCCTCTTTGATTTTCAGTTTATCTTTTAGAATTGATAAGATATTCACTTATCTTCAGCGAAACAGATAGGGTCTTCAAACAATCCATTTTTTTTTGAAATGATATGATATTATCTTATCTGATATATCCAGTTTTCAGATAAGATAGCTTCTAGAACCTTTGGATTTGAATCGATCCCTTTCTTTTAAACTTTTGAATTAATTGGATAAATTTCATGATTATCTTCTCCCTATCATACCCTTCATGAATTAGGCCATTAAGACAAGTTATTTGCAATATTCATTACAGAATATATGTAGGGATGTAATAATATTTATGCAATATATGTGTCCAAAACACCCCCACACTTATCTTTTGCTCGTCCTCGAATAAAACAAAGAGAGAAGAAAAACTAAACTAACTCACTTTCATAGAAATCACGGTTGCACTTAGCATGTACAACAAGCGTTAAACCTCTAGGTTATCCCTAGAGGACGAGTTTTGTCTCGTGAGGGTTTTCAGTAGATTGCACCCACAAAATCCATAATGAAAAAGAAATAAAGTATTAGTATTTTCGAAAATGCATTTTGAAAGGAAAAAAATATTTGAAGTATTAATGTAAAATTTCAAGTAATCTATAAGTCATAGGATTATCAAAACTTAGTCATTCCTAACTTAGTCTTTATCCGAAAACTTGTTTTCAATCAAGGTAAAGATTAAAATTGTATTTCTCATCTAGTCCATTATTTTACCCTAAGTCATATGCATTTTGTCACCGTGAAAATTTAGCTCAGGATTCATCAACTCTAACTCTTATGCCTTATTATTTTCCTTTCTTTTTTTATTTATGGTGTTAATATCCCTTAGCTCTATTAGGCTTTCTAATTCGCTCATGTAACGAGCCTTAGTCGGTGACTCCCAAACAAGACGGTTTTAGGGCACCGGGTGAGAAAGCACCCCAAGGACTTAGGACTCGAGCAAACAAGGCCACAAAACCAAGGATTTTTATTTATGTGGATCACTTTTAGGCGTGAATACTTATGCTTTATGAGGCACAAACTTCCAGCTTAATCAGAGGATTTTTTTTTTGATATATGTATATATATATTTTTATATAAGGCATAAGAATTTTATTTTAGAACCCTAAGTGTATAAAGTATGCATATTTCATCAAGGTAAAAATTAAGACTAAATTACTTTTCCAATTTTTCTTCCTAACCTCAAAATCAACAAATAATTTTATTTTGACCAAGTGTAAGAAATCCTAATTATGATCATCTTATTCCTTAAAATTAACTTAATATTTTTACTAAAAAGAAGTCAAAGTATTATTTTCCATTTCAAAAAAAAAATTTAATGAAAGATTTTTTTTTAAATTAGTGAAGTAAGCATGTTAGTAAACCCTCCCCCATACCTAACTCATGCATTGTCCTTAATGTATGAATGAAATGCAATAATACATGAAAAAGGACGAAGGGAAGGAAATTGTCACCTCAAGGTGGTGGTTCCTGTGGTGGTCTCATTGGGCCAAGCGTTTCTGCCCAATCTAGATATTGTGGATTGTCATGAAACCCACCTTTCATCACCTCTTTCTTATTAACATTTTATAATCCCCAATATGAATAGGATCATGCAAGATCCTAGCATGAAATTTTTCCGGTTATATGACCAGTCTTGGGATATCATCACAGAGTCATATTGATCTAAACCTTGATCCAACAATGGAATGTGATTTTGTGGAATGGATGATTTGGGCTCAACAATAAAGGGAATGGGAACCGAATCGAACTCGGGAATAAAACTCAAATTAAGTTTAGATTCGAGGGTAGGAGTTGGTTTATGAGTTTGGTCCAAATCATAGAATTAAAGTTCACATTCATTTCCCAATAATGGAATGTGACTATCTAAAATAAGTGGTTCATGTTCAAGCTCTATAGGGATAAGAATCAGTGTTGGCTTCAGAATTAAGTCCGAATCGGGTAAGGATACCGGAGTCAACATAAATTCAAAAGTGAAACTGAATCACAATATTGAGAATCGGTATCACATTCATCTTCAAGTTCAATCTCATTGAAATGAAAACTTGCCAATTTATCAATGGGTTGATATTGGTCAAGTTCAAAATTTTGTGGTGAAATTGAGTCTTAGTTAAAATCTTCAAGATGCCATAATTTTTCGTCAATATGGCTAGGGGAATCAGGAGTGATTGAAAATGTGTTAAGTAGAGTTTCCTCATTCCTATCATTAATTGTTTTGACCAAATGGCTCACTTTTACTTCTAACCTATTGAGAGATTGGAGACGATCCATTTGGGATTGAATACAATCATTTTGGGACTGAATCATGAATTCTATATTCTTTTTTAAGTTAAGAGGTTCTTCTTGTTGTGGTTGGACTTGGAAATTAGAATAAGGATCTTGGATTTGGGAATTATTTCAGAGAATTGAGTCCGCTATGATTTGTACTTATCGTGTGGACTCAAGGAAGGCTTCAAAAGTCTTTTCTAAAGAAGATTTCTCTTGTATAGGTTGGTCTTAGTATGGATTATATGAAGCGGTTTGTTGGTAAGGTTGTTGATAGTAAAACTCGGGGGATTATATCCCCACTGACTCGGTGAAGAGTGGTGATGATTAACCATTCTTGTTCATAGGGATTGGGGCATATTTTGATTCGATAAGACCAATCTGGCATACTTGGTTGGTTAGAGTTATGTAATGTCAGGTTGGTAATATCCGAATTGAAGGAGGTTGGGGTGAAATATGGATTTGAGTTATAATCAGAATAATTGTAATTATAATCCATTTTCACAAGAACAAACAAATAAATAATCAAGAAAATAAAAAAATCTAGCCTATGTTAGGGTAGAGCTTAGACCTAGACGACTCCTAAATGTTGATTATCCACAGGAGGTATATTGCAGAACCTGACCACAAGTTAATCGGCCAGGTAGGGGCAAGATAGGTGGGAGATATCTGTGCCTAAGCAATGGGCCTAATTACGCCAAACCACCAGCCTTCAGGGTTTCGCCCCTCAATCCCCAACCTTAGACATCGATTTGGCAAGAGTCAACTTCTAACAACTTCCCCTTAGATCAATCTCTATTTGAGTCCGAGATGTCCCTAGGGCCAACGTCTACTCAATTTTATGTTAGGCTGGTTAGTGAGTGAGGAGATGGGCTAAGGAAGGGTAATGACTTCCCCACCTTATCTTGTTTAAGGATATGCCCTTAGATCATTTTGTGCTTAGATAATCGACTCTTCAGTAGGTATGAAAGGTCACGGACTTGTGGACACGACCTTTGAGTCTGCGCCTAATGCCGCTTCCTAAGCGTTACATGTAGCCCATCTTAAAGATCTTGTTGGATCTTTTAATGCCAGGTCGGCGTTGATGATTGGGGACTTGTGCCCTTCGATGTTTCCCGAAGCGACAATCCACACGTCAGCTCCTTATTGGACTTGATGCTCGTGTGGGAATTAAGGCTAATGGCTTTGATTTTTATGTCATTAATTACAGGCCTTATGGCTTGCCTATAAATAGGCCTCACCCCCTTAACAGTCGATTATCTAAGCTGTTTTCCTTTGAGAGTATGCGCTCTAAAGGTCTTCGTCTTGATTTGTCTATCTTCCCTTCAAGGGGATGTGTTACAATGAACAGCAAGAACTCAAAACTTTTATGCTTTTCTTCAATCTTCTGCAGAGATCATCACTGTCAAGTGATTTCAAGATCAAAAAGCATAGCTTTAAGTACTTTTTACGGCCGCGCCTTGATGCATAAAGTTCAACTTCTAGGGAGTTCTTCGGGTAGGAACCACTTATCGCCATGACATAATCAGTCCTGCTGAGCATTGTTCCTTGAAGAGATTCAATCTCTTGATCTTCTCTTGAAGTCTGGCTAATGCGCCCATATTCAGAAGTCGTGTTTTTTTAGACTTCTTGATGAAGCGCGAGTTGATCGACTTTGAACTTTAACTCACAACTCCTTGACTCGAGTGTGATAAACTCTGTACTCAGATCTTGCGACGCGAGCTTTGTACATAAAGCCCGCATTTGATGTTCTTGACTTGAAGAATTTTAATTCTTTCGAGATCTCTGGACTTAGATGTGGCAACCCCTATTTTTCAATCGCGGGTGCGGCGACCTCTGCGTCTGGGTTACATCGCATCTTTTATCTCGGACGCGGGTCTCAAACCAGACCACGTTTAGATCTGTGCTGGTTTAATCCGTGCCTGAAGTTCACAACTTCAACCGCGTCTGCCTTCAGCTTTTATGCTGCTGCTTGACAGAATTTTAATCCTTCTGAACTGGTCATCCCCGCGTTTGAAGTTTACAGCTTCAACTGCGTCTGCCCTTCAGCTTTTACCTTTTTGCCTTAACAGAATTTTAACTCTTTGGTTTCTTGCTTCTTGCAGGTTCTGGTAGCTCCAGTCAGTCTTTTCCATTTTCGCTAGGCTCTTGGGAGAATATTTCGACTAGCGAGCTTGTTCGATTGGCGAGCATTCGGGAAATCAAAGCTCTTGTTCATGGGCGAGGAGGATTCGCGTGGTTAATGAAATCCATCTAGGCCTTATTGGACATGACGCACCAGCAATGCCCCTGGGTTTATCATGATCATAGTAGGTATGGTGGCGGGTATGGACTCTTGCAGGTCACGGGAAAGAGGACGTCACCTATAAGGTCTAGGTTCCTCCCTTCACCAGTCTTATCCCCAAAAGTGACATCGACGAAAAACTCATATTCATTAGATGACCTTTTGGTGGTGGAGATGTTCATCAATGAAGGACTATGACCCACACCAGGTGGTGGGTGGAATCAGAATGTTCTTCTGCCCTTCGACCTCGAGAAACACCATTGTTCTCGGTCAGTGATGAGCTTCTTCAATGTTTACATCATGTATCATGATGTAATCAGCTCCGATCGTTTCAACACTGATCAGCCTTTCTTCAGCGCTCTTCCGAACATCTTGTATTGGAATGGTGTAAATGTCTTAAGGAGGAAGTGCAACCTTTCGCTAAGAGAAAGGGACTTCTTTGTACTCCTTTACTGTAACACTCAATCTTTTGTACAAGAGAGCGTCTTGTATCACTTTTATATATTTGAATATTAATAAAAGTGACACTTTCCTTGTCTTCTTATACGTCTTAAATTCTCTTTTTTTTTTTTTTGAAAATCAGACA
>JAVJIF010006513.1:0-239690 GCA_038442645.1 Agave tequilana
TGCGGCCTCGGTGAGTTTGCGGGTTCGCGTTGTGTAAAGTTATGAGGGAGCTCATTGTTGAGGTGCGGCCTCGGTTAGCTTGCGGGCTCGCGTGCGTTGTTCTTGCGGGAACAAGTGAGGGACTGCGGGGTCCAAGAGTTTTGAGGGATATTGTTATAAATGTTGCGCACTGAGTGGTCTTACAGGATCGTTACAGTGAAATCCTTCATAGTGGTGAAGGCGGGGATGTAAAGTAAGTGGCTCGAACCTCAAAATAATTCTCTTGTGTTTGCGATTGCTCATCTCTCTTCTTTCACTTGTGTTATATATCTTGTTTGCTTTTATTATTCATCTCTAATGCTTGATATATCTTGTACTAAATTGAATATATGTTAGGGATTATTTGCTCACACTAGTATTTAACCAAGAGAGTCATAGTGACACCTTAACTCTTAATCTAAAGAAATCTGAGGAGATAGTTCAGAGAGCTTCACCGGGAATTCGTTTTCGCTCTTTGGTTATACCTCGTATAGTTTTAGTTTGCAGTTTCTAATTCTGTATTGTTTGTGCATTTGATTAGCACGCCACCTATTCACCCCCCCTCTAGGTGACATAACCAATTGCATCATTATACCCTTCTATGATATCAGAATTTCTGGTGTAAGTTAAGCAATAGTCCATAGTGTCTCTAAGATATCTGAAAATATTTTTTAGTATAGTCCAGTGTTATCTATTAGGGTTACTGGTATATCTACTAAATTTACTGTTACATATGAGATGTCAGGCTTAGTCCTATTGAAAATGTAGAGAAGTCAAGATATTAATTGAGAGTATTCCAGTTGAGAAATAAGCTCATCCGTCTTCTTCTTCAAAGCATTGAAGAATTATAAGATGTAAAAATAGGTTTAGAGTTATAAAAATCAAACTTGTAGCAGCAGGTCCAAGAATCCCCCTTGATCAAAACTGCATTCTGTTAGCCAAAGGCCTTCCACCCTAATTTTGATGATGATTACTCATGTAGTTATGTTTACTAATAATCTTGTGTTGTTTAAGTTTCAGATCATTAACCAAGATATTAGTTGGTGATTAGCTTCAAAAAGGTGTTTAGAAGCTTTTCATGTTGATTCCAGGGCCAAAGCTTCAAGATCACACATTGACTAGCCCATGGATGGAGTTTTGGAGCAAGTCAACTTGAAAATGAAGATCATCAAGAAGACTTAGGTATCCATAGTTTAGATAGTGTGTTTAGATCCAATTTGTAAAGCTTAGTATAGTTGATATGCTCAAGTGTACAAACACAAAAGTTTTATGTTTTGGATTTGGTTTTCATGAATAGTAGATCAAAACAAGTTTACATGGTTTTTATGTATATTAGATGGGTTCAATATACATACATGCTTCATATCTTAAACAAAACTTATTTTGATATGTCTATTCATGAGTTTTTAGGAAAATCAGATTTCCTATTGGAAAAATTAAGTTGATAAAAAAAAATATAAGTTTTGGTTTTTGGTTTTCATGAATGGTAGATCAAAACTAGTTTACTTTATTTCTATGTATATTAGATATGTTCCAAATATACATACATGTTTTAAACTTGCTAAACAAACTTATTTTGACTATCCTATTCATGTATTAAAAAAATCAAGTTTGATAAAATACAAGTTTTATTTTTGATAAAATTTGCAAGACTCAAAAATAAATTGATATGATTGATATATGTCTTGAAATTTTTATCACTAGTTTGTGTTTAAAAAAAAATGATAAAACAAGTTTTATGGGATTTTCAGATAAGATAAAAGATTTTTAAAAATAATTTTCCCAGTTTTTTTGACCAGTTTTTGGTCCAGGTTTCAACCAAGTCGACTAGTAGCCTGACTAGTCGACTAAGGCTGAGGTCGGTCGACCGGGCCGGTCGACCGACGTGCACAATTCTGTGCACGTTTGGAGCCAACGGGACGGTCGACCGGGACGGTCGACCGGTCTGAGAGCAGAGCTCTCTGTTTGTTTGGGTCGACCGGGCCGGTCGACCGTGGTTGCCCAACGGTCATATTCTGACCGTTGGCGGTCGACGGGCCGGTCGACCGCTGCCTGTCAGAACTGCCAGCTCAGCTCTAACGGCTAGTTTTGTATTGAGCCTATATAAACCCCATCTCTTTGGGTTTTTGGCCAAGATTTTCAAGGAGAAAAATTTCTGGTTTCTAAAGTGTTAAAAACAAGTTTTTCAAAAAGTTTTTGGGCTTTAAACTTCTAATTTGATTTGTGTTTTGGGTTTTTGGAAAATCAAAGAAAACTAGTTTTTGGATTTTGATTTGATCTTTCATTTTCTATCTTTTACAAGAGACTTCCAATTAGTTTTTCTTGTTGCTTGTTTCCAAAAACACCTTGTTTCCACACTTGAGCTATCTTCTATCCTAATCTATTAGGATCATTTGTTTTGTGGAAAAAGAGAGAAAAAGAGAAGTGTTTGAGGTTAAGCCTCTAAGTTGTAAACCTCCTTGCTTTTGTTGTATCCCTCTTTGGTAGAGGTTGATCGGAGTGGTATTGTGGTTGGATCCCTCTTCGGTAGAGGTGATTGTGTTTGTATTGGCTACGGGCCTTATCCCTCTTCGGTAGAGGTGGATTGTGGTTGTATAGCCTCGTGGCTTTGTAAGGATTGAGAGAGGAGTTCGGTACTCCTATAGTGGATTGGAAATCCTACACGGTGTGTAGGCGGGGATGTAGAGCTAGGGTCTCGAACCTCGAAACATTTTCGTGTGTTTGCGTTTGATCCAATATCTCAACTCTCTCTCTCATTTATTTGTGCAAAGCATCATACATAACATCATATCATATTTGCTTGTGTTGAGCATAATTCATATCATACATATCTATTTGCTTGTGTTGCCTTGCATATATTCTTATTGCTATTCATCCTTATTTGCTTGACTTGCTTGTGTGTGTGCCTAACTTATACTTAACCAACAAGAGCTTCACATAGCACCTCAACCCATTCAAGGGGAATCAAGAGGAGTTAGTCCAGAGCCCTTCACGGGGAATTCGGCTACACTTGTTGTGTTGTATTAAGTTTGTGCAAAATTTGCATTAGCTTCGCATTTAGCGCACTTAGTTTTGCATTTAGTTTTAGATTAGCATAAACACCTATTCACCCCCCCTCTAGGTGTTTTTCTTTCGATTTGTATCAGAGCTAGTGCTCCTGATATTAGGCTTAACATCCTAGGAGTAAGATCCATTTGTTTGCTAATCTTTTATTTGCATTTGCTTGTTTGCACACATATAGTTTACAAGGCCTTCATGACCCCACCCATGTTTGACCCTTCCAACATTCATGTTTGGAAGATTAGGATGACCGTTTATTTACAAACCCTAGGTCATAAAGTTTATCTTGCCATTACCAAGGAATCTTTCCTTAGTGATAGCAATCATATAAGGGCCAATGCACAAGCCCTAGAGGCCATTAGAAGCACATTATCTAAGATTATCTTTTACGTGTTTCTAACCTTGATTCCGCTTTTGCAGTGTGGAACAAGTTAACAACAACAACCACCACCTCCGAGCTTCTATTGCCAAATCAACGGAGGAATCTAGTGGAGAATCTGATTCACAATGCTTCATGGTCCAAGGGAATGACTCCCTTGAGGTACATTCGAAACCCCACTTAGATGATAGTGATGATTGCTCTAGTTCTTCATGTGATGATTATGATGCTCATGCCTTAATGAAGAAACTATCTATTGTGTGTGAAAACTTAATAGAAAAATATAAGATTTTGAAAAAGAAAAGTCTAAAAATTGAAAAAGAAAATAAAAGTTTGCATTCTAAACTTGATTGTGTTTTGCAAGAGAAGGTTGAGGTCTATAATGAAAGGGATGCATTGAGATCTCAATTGGAACTTGCACTAAAAGAAAATGAATTTTTAAAATCTAAAAATGATTGCCATGTTATTTTGAAGAAAAATGAAAATTTATCTTCAAAAATTGATTTTGTTTTTAAAGAGAATGTTGCTTTGAAAAATAAAATTATTTCTATTTCAAATGATTTAGATATTTGTTTAAAGAAAAATGAAGTTTTGAAAAATAAGATTGATGAACATGTTTGTCATGCTAGGGTAGTTTCACCTAGATCACCCCTTGCATGCTCCACTTCTTCTATGATTAAAAATGATATAAACATGTTGAAGAAGAAAATGGATTGTTTGGGCTCCACCATGAGCCAATGTGCTAAGAACCATACACGCTTGGAAACCTTGGTTTGTAAGAAAACAAGTTCCAACTTTTATGCATGCACACCCTCCACGGCATACACATGCTCCACACGGACACCATCAACAGATGTATGCTCATGTGTACACATGTACACATTATGGCCGAAAAGGCCATCTTGCTAAATTTTGTTTTGATAGAATACATGTTTCCAATTTAGCAAAGAAGTTTGTTTGGGTTAGAGAAGGTACTAACCCCCATGGACCCAATAAGATATGGGTACCAAAGACCACCCCTCCTATTATTTTTGATGTAGGTGTGGGCTCTCACATGACGTGAGAGTGATGACACCTTGGAGTGGATGCGTTCCGTGCTTAAAGGAGATCAATTGGATGCATCACTTTCAAGGGAAGGTTTGGTGGAGAGGATCACCTTTGTTTTGGAGAAATAGAGCGGTGCCCTCATTGGTTTTGGTATCGAATCTCTAACTCCTTATGTTTACATGCTTTCCATGTTTATCTTTCATTGCATGATTTGATGTTTAGTGATCATCATGAATATGCCATGTTAATTAGATTAGTGCTATACTTATTAGTTGGTTGAAACATCCATGTTTTATATGGACTTATATTTTTGTGTTTTCACCTTGGTTAAACTAATTTGTATGACCTAGATCTAATGCACATGCATGTACATATTGATCATATATGATTTGTATTTCATATCTTTGATGTTTATAGCATGTTTCATTATTTGGTGATTATTATGATAATGACATGTTCATTAGATCCTTGACATGCATGTATAGCATTTTGAGACACCCATGTTTATATGGACCCATATTTTGTGTTCTCACCGTTTGTTTTAGCTATCATGTTTATCATAGGTTAATAACATGTGAATTTACATAGTAATCATGTTTTAGTTTTATCATGATGATTTCTATATTGTGTTTTGATGCTTCATGTTAAGATTACTTGTTTAGATGTTAGTTTTCATTAAGACTAGGTATATATTCGTGCATATAGTGGGCACAAATAAATCTATATATGTTTGAGTTGAATGCTTATTTGAACCCATTAAATGTGCTAATATAGTCTAGTTTTGATGATTCATACATTTTAAACTTGTATTCTCATTTTTGAATTTGTTTTATGAGTTTTTCACTTCATGTATATGCTTGTATTGCCAAACTTTAAGATATACATGTATACCCTTGAGTCATTTGCCCTTCATGCAAATCTATATATGGACTCAATTGTGTTTAGAGATATGTATGTATACTTATTGTGTTGACAATTCATACATATACCTTGAAATGAAATTTGTTTGATGTATATTTAGTTTTTCTTGATTTTGTGTTAATTGTTTAACTTCATGTATATGTCTATCTTGTTCAAACTATTAGATATACATGATTATCCTTTTGAGCCACGTGCCTTCATGCATATACATTTGTGGACTCGTGTTTTGGATATGTATGTATACTTTAGTTGTATTAGATATACATATGCCATGAAAGTTAAATAAGTTTTGATGATTTTCGTGTTTTCAATGTTTAAGGAATAATTGAGCTTAATAAAAAAATTTCATGATTATGATATTCACACTTTATTAGTACACTCACATTTCTTATTTACTCATGTGTTTGTTTTCATGAGTCATATTTATGCTTCATTGACTTGAGTGTTTGATATCATGTGGATTTCATGTTTTATGAAAAATTATTTTTGTTTTATTCCTTGCTTGAAGGATTTCGTACTAGTTTTAAAAGTTTTCCCCATTTAACTAGTTACGGTATTCTTCATTTTGGTAGAGTTTTTCAAACAAAACTATATTTTCAAATCTATTTTTGAAAACCCCTACTTCCATGGGAGGATGGATGGGAGATCATGGTCATGTATGCTTTAAAATGAAAATCATTTAAAACTTGAACCTTGATTGTGAGGTATTGTAATATGATGTATACACTTGAACTTATTGCTATATCAATTGGTATCATGGAACTATTTCAATTGGTATCATTTTGATTTTTTTTTGTATACTCATATGTTTATTGTGTATGTATATTTTCAATTGGTATCATTTATTGGTGATTGGTACTCATTCTATTTCATACACATATACTTGTTCAATTTGTGCTTAAGATATAAATTTTTTCACAAAATCTTGTTTATGTTAGTGCTTGAGCTTCAATTTTGTTTTAATTGATTACTTTTAAATTGGTATCAAGCCCATGCATCATTTTAGTTGGTATTTCATAAAGGGGGAGAATTTAATTTTGTCTTTCAATTGGTGATTTTTCAATTAGTATTTGTTTCTCACTCCCTTACTTTATGATTGAAAATTTCATATTGGTATCATATGTTTTATATGAAAATTATTTATAATTGGTATCAAAATTTTGTTTAAACATTCAAAATTTATTATGTTTAAAATCAATTGGTATCAAGATTTTTCATGTGTTTTTTTGTTTAAAATTGGTATCAATATTTTTCTTGTTTGTTTCCTTTCAATTGGTACCTTAATTGATTGTCACCCCTTATTGATCTTGTTTTTGTTTTTAGACAAAAAGGGGGAGAACATTGTTTTATTGTTTTGATTGACATAATAGGGGAGAAAGATTTTTATCCCTCATTATTATTTATTGTTTTGATTGTTTACCCCTTTGTTGATTATTGATAAAAAGGGGGAGAATAATTTGGTGTTTATATATGCATACTGATGTTTTTGCATATATTAAGTTTTATTGGTATCTAGAGCATCTAGTGTTTTTGTTAATATTTTATTAATTTAATTGGTAACTAGAGCTTCTAGAACATGTGTTTGTGTTTTATGCATATTGATGCATACATGTTTATGAACATTCATTGCATATATCTTATTTGTTTATGCTTATTTGTTTATGCATGAGTTAAGGGGGAGCTTCTTTGAAGCTTAACTTTAATCCATGCATATATAACTCCATGAGTTTTGTCATCATCAAAAAGGGGGAGATTGTTGGCCCAAAGGCCTTCCACCCTAGTTTTGATAATGATTAACTCATGTAGTTATGTTTACTAATAATCTTGTGTTGTTTAAGTTTCAGATCATTAATCAAGATATTAGTTGGTGATTAGCTTCAAAAAGGTGTTTAGAAGCTTTCATGTTGATTCTAGGGCCAAAGCTTCAAGATCACACATTGCCTAGCCCATGGATGGAGTTTTGGAGCAAGTCAACTTGAAAATGAAGATCATCAAGAAGACTTAGGTATCCATAGTTTAGATAGTGTGTTTAGATCCAATTTGTAAAGCTAGTATAGTTGATATGCTCAAGTGCACAACACACAAAAGTTTTATGTTTGGATTTGGTTTTCATGAATAGTAGATCAAAACAAGTTTACATGGTTTTTATGTATATTAGATGTGTTCAATATACATACATGCTTCATATCTTAAACAAACTTATTTTGATATGTTTATTCATGAGTTTTTAGGAAAATCAGATTTCCTATTGGAAAATCAAGTTTGATAAAAAAATTCCAAGTTTTGGTTTTTGGTTTTCATGAATGGTAGATCAAAACAAGTTTACTTTATTTCTATGTATATTAGATATGTTCTAAATATACATACATACTTTAAACTTGCTAAACAAACTTATTTTGACTATCCTATTCATGTATTGAAAAATCAAGTTTGATAAAAATACAAGTTTTGTTTTTGATAAAATTTGCAAGACTCAAAAATAAATTGATATAATTGATATATGTCTTGAAATTTTTATCACTAGTTTGTGTTTTAAAATAAAATGATAAAACAAGTTTTATGAGATTTTCAGATAAGATAAAGATTTTTATAAAATAATTTTCCCAGTTTTTCTGACCCAGTTTTTGGTCCAGGCTTCAACCAAGTCGACTAGTAGCCTGACTAGTCGACTAAGGCTGAGGTCGGTCGACCGGGCCGGTCGACCGACGTGCACAATTCTGTGCACGTTTGGAGCCAATGGGACGGTCGACCGGGACGGTCGACCGGTCTGAGAGCAGAGCTCTCTGTTTGTTTTGGTCGACCGGGCCGGTCGACCGTGGTTGCCCAACGGTCATATTCTGACCGTTGGCGGTCGACCGGGCCGGTCGATCGCTGCCTGTCAGAACTGCCAGCTCAGCTCTAACGGCTAGTTTTGTATTGGGCCTATATAAACCCCATCTCTTTGGGTTTTTGGCCAAGATTTTCAAGGAGAAAAATTTCTGGTTTCTAAAATGTTTAAAACAAGTTTTTCAAAAGTGTTTTGGCTTTAAACTTCCAATTTGATTTGTGTTTTGGGTTTTGGAAAATCAAAGAAAACTAGTTTTTGAGATTTTGATTTAATCTTTCATTTTCTATCTTTTACAAGAGACTTCCCAATTAGTTTTTCTTTGTTGCTTGTTTCTAAAAATACCTTGTTTCCACACTTGAGCTATCTTCTATCCTAATCTAATAGGATCATTTGTTTTTGTGGAAAAAGAGAGAAAAAGAGAAGTGTTTGAGGTTAAGCCTCTAAGTTGTAAACCCTCCTTGCTTTTGTTGTATCCCTCTTTGGTGGAGGTTGATCGGAGTGGTATTGTGGTTGGATCCCTCTTCGGTAGAGGTGATTGTGTTTGTATTGGCTACGGGCCTTATCCCTCTTCGGTAGAGGTGGATTGTGGTTGTATAGCCTCGGTGGCTTTGTAAGGATTGAGAGAGGAGTTCGGTACTCCTATAGTGGATTGGAAATCCTACACGGTGGTGTAGGCGGGGATGTAGAGCTAGGGGCTCGAACCTCGAAACATATTCGTGTATTTGCGTTTGATCCAATATCTCTCAACTCTCTCTCTCATTATTTGTGCAAAATATCATACATAACATCATATCATATTTGCTTGTGTTGAGCATAATTCATATCATACATATCTATTTGCTTGTGTTGCCTTGCATATATTCTTATTGCTATTCATCCTTATTTGCTTGGCTTGCTTGTGTGTGTGCCTAACTTATACTTAACCAACAAGAGCTTCACATAGCACCTCAACCCATTCAAGGGGAATCAAGAGGAGTTAGTCCAGAGCCCTTCACGGGGAATTCGGCTACACTTGTTGTGTTGTATTAAGTTTGTGCAAAATTTGCATTAGCTTCCGCATTTAGCGCACTTAGTGTTGCATTTAGTTTTAGATTAGCATAAACACCTATTCACCCCCCCCTCTAGGTGTTTTTCTTTCACATTCGTGTCTGCAAGTCGTGGGCGTACGTCACTCGCACCAAACCCGACCCGTTCGGCCTATGTGGAGAGTGTGGCCCATGGCCTAACACTCATAACAATAAGCTTAGGAAGAGTTGGTATATATACGACTCAAACTTCTTGACCTATTCAATATAGGACTAAATATCAAAGACAAATAGAGTGAAACTCAAATTTTCCTTCTAAAACCAAATACGCATCCAACAATGACCACATGTCACTCTTCTTTTTCTCATGTAGCCTCTAATTATTAGTAGAAAATTATTTGAGGATTAAACACTTGGATTTGAGTGATGGATCAGAAAGTAGAAGAAGAGGATGAGAGTTGGAGGGAAAAAATAGGAACTCTGCCCTAACCAAATCTCCTGGTCTCAACCAAATCGGGGCAAGCGAGTGGATGTCCTATTTATGGGTATTAGGGGAGTTGTGGAAAGCATAAAAGCAATAAAAAGAGACTCAAATGTTTTAAGATTCTCAGAGGGAAGACACATTTTCCCTTTAGACTACATTATTAAGAGTTATTATTGTATTGATAGGTAAACTTACATCAATGTGGTGAGTATATATGACTTGGGCAAAAAAGTCTAAGTGAGGTTTGTCCGGGGTTGGCAACCCTGGAGGAGCACATATTTATTAGGAAAAAAAAATTGATTCGTTTAGAGTTGTCATCCCCGGAAGAAGCGACCTTGAGCAAAAAAATGCCCAAGATATGTTCTAAAATGTCTATGAAGACAAAAATTTCTTATAATTTGTAAACAGCTAATTGGAGAGAGAAAATGACTCATTTAGAAGTTTGTCGGCCACTTGTGTTGCGGACTAATGCAAGAAAGTCGATCGTTCTGATTGTTGGGTTGGATTTGTTGGGAAATATGAAGAATTAAATGTGAATCTTTAAGTTGAATTACAGCGAGATCTGTTGATAGAATCAATTGGATAATGGTTGGAGTGTGTTGTCCTTCTATTTGGGATGAACGTGGTATATTCACATGTTCAATTCCGACTTCGAATGAATGAGATATTCAAGTCTAAAGTTTGACTAATTCAAATGTCAAAGGGGACTAAAGGTAGCTAAAAGCATTTAGTCCTACATTGAAGATGGGATGAAAGTTTGAAGTGTTTAAATAGAGAAAAATGGGAATAAAGAATGTGCCCTTGGGTACATAGAGTTTTCACACGCGATTAGGGAGAAACCATGCCCACACGCGCGCGCCACCGCCGGTGGCAGCTGACCGGCCGGCGCCCGTTCTCGGGCCCGGTTGATCGATCACATATATTGCATATATATTATTATCACATTACCTTGCTTATTATCTAATAAATCCTATTAATAAAGTCTTATTTTTCTTTCTTAAAATGCAGGCCCATTGCTAAAAGAAAGGGGAGAGAAACAAGCCCAAAAGCCCATCAGAATTCTGATTTAATTTAGAATTAATTCGAATCAGAAAATCAAGGTAGATCATGTTAAATCAAAGAAGTTGAAAACCGGTTAAAACAAATCTTTCCAAATCAATCAGTTAAAGCCATTGAAAACCGGTTAAAACAAATCTTTCCAAATCAATCAGTTAAAGCCAAAGATCAAAGGTCGTTTCATCGAATCCAGGAGCTGAACGGGGAAACCAGCATGAGATAAAGGTGAATTACCAAACGAGGCATCACCACCAACCAGGTGTGGCCACCTGGCCACACCATAGCAGCGAAAACGCGGCCAAAGCCGCATTTCTGCGGCTTGGTTGGATTTGTTGGGGAAGCATTTTCTCCCCTATCTTCATACGCCTTCTCCGTTAGGTTTTTGCCTATAAATACTGCCATTTTTAGAGAAAAAGGGACCAGAAGTTAGCTTAAGTTTTTATCTTTGTTTTTAGGGTTTAGGTTCTTTTTTAGATAGTATTGATATTTGTATCTCTATTTTTTTAATTTGTTGTTCATTTCAGATACCAATGAGAGAGAGAGATAGAGTGACTGTAATCTGAAATTGAAGTGACATTAATAAAGGATCAAGCTTTCTCTTCTTCTACTCCAATTCACGGGTATGTCTTATTTTATTTACATGTCTTGTTTTACATCATTCATGAGTAACTAAACTTGTTTTATAGGCTTACTATCGTCCCTCTCTTCGATCCATCTTGTTTTGAATGGTTTTGATGTAAAGAACCGAACGGAATCATATGTATGCCTTAAACTAAGCCTTTCTTCTTTGAAAGTGTTTTTGAAGGCACATGAGGATGGGTTTTAATTTCTAAACTTCTATTTCTTTTAAAATATTACTTGAACTTGTTTTTATTTCATACTTGAAAGAAAACTTGATGATTTAACATTCAATTCAATAGGATTTCTTAAGAAAAAGAGTTAAAACTTTTCCAAATAATCTTGTTTGCATTGCTTAGGACTTTTGAAACTAAAGCTTAAGTTTTTGCCTATGATCAAGTTGAGGCACAAAGAATTTCAAGAGAAGAGCACATCGTTGAGTAGTAAGATAGTGAGTTCAGATTTGTTTCCTATATTAAAAATAACCAAACAATTTCAGCACTTTTTAAAGATCATCTTTTCCAAAGCCTTCTCTAAGTTTTCAATTTTCTTTTAATCATTTTCTTACTCTTCATTCTCTTTTTCAATATAAAAAAGAAAAAAAACATCAACTCCATTCTTTGTTATTTAACAATTCATCAAAAAGCTTCTATCGCATTCCTCCTCGTCGACACGACCCGTTAGCCCAAAGCTAAACGGTAATTCTTATCACTTTCACTTTTCAATCAATTTTTGGCGCCGTTGCCGGGGAGGGAACAGTGTAATTATTTTCTAATAAGTTTGGTGTCTTATTTCAGGGACGTCAAGATTCATATTTAGCGCTCAAGCTTTATAGGAGAAGACTTCCTATTCTGTGCCCCTACTCTTGAAAGTAGGAAACATAATTTCAAGAAATTGCAGCGCAAAAACTTGAAATTTTTGGACTACTAAAAACTCTTTTTTGTAGGACATATTGCTTTGCAAAAACAATTTTTGTGTTTTATTTCTGCTATATCAGATATTTACACCCCCTGTTTTTAATCCAACAGTAATATGATTGATTATTAATTGCTTAAAAAAACGTTTAGACTTGCATTCTAGGTATTTGTCTAATTACATTTCTTTTACGATTACTGTTGCAGATAGCTGGAGACAAGGAATGTATGCATAGCATATAGTTTAGGAAACATTCTTGGACGATATTTGCTTGTGAATGTTACTTTTCTATATCTTGCACACTTTGCACAATAAATCTTAAGGGTAAAACCCAAATCAAGATATGGTGGAGAAGTCAATACCCTTTCTTAGCCCACAAACCATCTCCAAACACGTACAACCTTAGCCTAATTAAAAATCTGATAGGTGGCCTTAGGGACATTCGAACTTATTAGGAGATTATCCTAAGGGGGAAGGTGTTAGAATTTGACCCCTGCCAAATCAGTGTCTAAGGACAGGGATTGAGGGGTGAAACCCCGAAGGTTGGTGGTTTGGCTTAATTAGGTCCGTCTTTTGCGCAGATACCTCCCACCAATCTTGCCCTGACCTGGCTGATTAGCTTGTGGTCAAAATCTGCATTATACCTCCTATGGACAATCAACAAGTTAGGAGATGTCTAGGTCAAGATTACATTAGACTAGACTTGGTTGTTTTTTCTTGTTGACTATTGGTGAACTTGTTTGTGATTTGTTCATGTATGCAAGTGTGGTCAAGAGACCCTAATTCATCTAGGTTAACTAGAAACACATCACTACCCAAGTTCGAACCAAGGCCAGATTCGGTTATGGCTTAACCGACATCTTTGCGGGATATGTTCTATCCATTAGAACCTTACTTCCATCCTGCATCCAACTTCTATCGGTTGGTGAACACAACTTTGAGCTTAAGCCACAGTTCATCAACACGCTTCCTAAGTTCCATGGCTTAGAGTCCGAAGATACTTATTTCTTCATAAGAGAATTTGAGGAAATATGCTTAATGATGAAAATCCCACACCTTGAAGATGATGCTATTAGGTTGAGATTTGTCTCATTTGCTCTTAAGGACTTAGCTAGGAATGGCTCTACATCTTAGCGACCGACTCTATCACATCCTGAGATAGTTTTATTAAGGTCTTCTTGGAGAAATTCTATCCAATTCATAAGACCACTCTCGTTAGGAAGAACATCATGCAGTTCAAGTAAGAACATAGTGAATCGTTTTGGAGGTACTTTGAACACTTTAAAGACCTCCTTATCCAATGTCCTCATCATGGAATAGAGAAATGGCGATAATACCAAATTCTTTATGACAATTTAGACTACTCAACCAAGACCCTCTTAGAAACCATGTGCCAAGGGAAATTCTTGCAGAAGGATGAGAATGAAGGATGGGATTTATATGAGAATCTAGCTGAAAAGACCATCAAATGGGAACCAACTAGTGAAAGCTCGAGAAATTCAAAGTCATCTCTTTAAAAGGAGGTCTCCACTCAATTGAATCATCCATACCTAACGAGGCTAAATTAGCTAACCTAGCGAGAAGACTGGAAGCTTTATAAAATAAGGAACCAGGTCCAGAAATCAAGTCAGCCCAAACCAATTTTCAACTCCGGGCTATACATACTGTCAAATCATGAATCATGTGTTTGAGGAGTGTCTTGCGTTTCAAGCTCAGAATAATATCCTGAACCGATGAATGCGGCCTTTTTAAGGCCGAACAATGATCCTTACGCACAAACGTACAATCCTAACTAGAGAAGTCACCCAAATTTCTCATAGAGTCAACACAACAATGACCACCCACGGTCAAATCATGTAAGTCAATTTTATTATTCAAATAATTCTTCCAATCATTAACCCAAATTTTCTAATCACCATCATAATTCTCCCAACCATCTGCCCAATTTTTCAAATTATCAACAAAACTTTCCCAACCAAGCTCCACAATCTTCCTTCCAGAATCCTCAACTTGAAAGGAGAATGGCTAACTTTGAGAGAAACATGAAAAGGTATATGAAAAGCCAAGATTCTCTCATGCAAACAATACAGAGGCTAGAGGGTCAAATGAGCCAATTAGCCAATTCACTGAATGAAAGGCAAAAGGGTACCTTGCCCAGTCAGCTAATAATGAATCCTAAGAATTCTCAACAAGCACATTTGGCTGAAAATCAATCATTGAATCAATGTAATGTTGTTCGTACATTGAGGTCAGGAAAGAAAGTTGATAATCAAGTGTCAACACCATCCAATCCCATTCAGCACAAACACGCTCAAGCATTCACCTCATCTAATCTCAATCCTTCAAAATCTAACGGATCTAAAATAGATAATCAATCAGTCAGGTGTACAAGCCTATAGTACCATTTCTAATAGGCTGAAGAACAACAATCAGAATCCACACATGAATAAGATAATTGAGATCTTAAACCAACTGAAAATAAATGTGCCACTTCTTAATGCCATCCAACAAGTCTCATCCTATGTAAAATTTCTTAAGGACATGTGCACTAAGAAAAGAAAGACTAATGTACTCAAGAAAGTTTTCTTAGCCACTAACATTAGTGAGTTACTGTAGGGTCCGATCCCTGTCAAATATAAGGATCCTGGTTGTTCCACCATTACCTGCACTATAGGACAAACCGAGATTAGTCATGTACTTCTTGACTTAGGGGCAAGTATCAACCTGCTTCCATTCTCAATTTATCAACAACTCGGGTTAGACGATTTTAGTCCAACTCGAGTCACAATCCAACTGACTGACCGTTCTGTGAAAACTTCAAAAGGGGAAATTAATGATGTCCTTATCCATGTTGGGGAGTTTATCTACCCAGTTGATTTCATAATTCTTGAGACACAACCTGTGTCTAATCTAAGGCTCAAACTCCTGTTATCCTAGGGCGCCCATTCCTTACTACTGTCACTGCTATTATCAATTGTAGGAATGAGTTTATGAGGTTAACCTTTGGGGATATGACTAGAGAAGTCATTGTCTTTAACCTAGAAAAACAACCTCGTAAGATAAGAGACCAAACGTTTGAGGTAAACTTTGTTGAAAATAATTGTGATGAATAAAGTGAAGGTATAGAGAATGAATCTCTGTTTCTTAATGAATTATTTAAGAATGAATGTGATTATATTAATGAGAAGGCTTATATCAGAGATCCTAATTTTAAAGTCCCCTTTAAAAATTAAGGAAATTTGATTGAATATCTTCACTTTTGATGAGCAAACCAATGATATATCGCATGAAAATATAATTCAAGAACCCCCGATTGACCTACTCTTTGAAAACCTCTTCGAAGAAGAACTCATGTATTTGGATGAACCGACTAGGGATATTTTGGTTACACACCTCCAGGGAAAATTATTGACCTAAGTTTTAAGGAGATATATGGAACTGAGTTAGAATTCCTAGGCATTGATAGTGAGGAAGTTCCAACTGAGAAGTGTGATGTTGATTAATTTTTGAATAATAAATGTAGAAACATAAGGAAGAAAAACTTAAAGAAGGTAAGATTGAGGAGGAAGATAACTAAAATGACAAAAAGATGGCCTCCCCACTATGCCCTATAAAGAGAACCCATTGGAATAATGGGAAGAGAGCTAGAGGGATAAGACCGAAAATGATCTAGGTGTGGGAGAAACATGATGTTGTACTTATTTTTGTATAATATATATATATATATATATATATAATATAATATATATATATATATATATATATATATATATATATATATATATATATATATATATATATATATATATAGTGAGTTGATCTCCTAAGAACGGTTCTCACGAATTCATGTGAGAACTTTCACGTGGGCCGTCGGATCTGAAAGAGATCTAGTTTTATTTGATTTGATCTATCAGATCCGACGACCCACGTGAAAGTTCTCACAGAAATTCGTGAGAACCGTTCTTAGAGGATCAGCTCCCTATATATATATATATATATATATATATATATATATATATATATATATATATATATATATATATATATATATGCACCTCTTTTACATTCCATATCATGTATCTATACATTTCTTTCATACATTAGGGACAATGCATGAGATAAGTGCGGGGGAGGGTTCTAACATAACTAATATAACAAAAAAAAGAAAATATATATATATATATATAACCTTTTGAAAGAAAAGAAAAATATTTTGATATATTTTTTTAAGAAATTAAGTTAATTTTAAGGAACAGGAAAATCATAATTAGGATTTTTTATACTTGGTCAAAAAAAGATGACTTGTTTGATTTTTAGACTTAGGAAGAAAATTGATGAAAGTAATTTAGTCTTGATCTTTACCTTGAAGAAATATGCGCACCTTATACACTTACACACTTAGGCTTCAAGAACAAAGATTCTTATGCCTTATAAAAAATAGAAAAAAAATATATGTATATTTATGAAAATAAACAAATCTAATTATTGAATAGCTAGGTACTTTGGCCTAAGAAAGCCTTGATATTTATGTAAAAGATTGATTCCCAGAAATCTTAACAGGATTTGATCGTGTTTCAAATTTTGTAGAGCGAGCAGCGCAAGATCGATCTCCTGTGTACATTCAAGGCAAGGGATCCAATCTCGAAATCTACTTCCATAGCACATTGGATCAATATTAGAGGTGTTAGGTTCCAATATAAGTATAGTAGTTAGTAGGAAAACAAGATTGAATTTTTTCCGCCCCCACCTAGGCTAACATTTTAAAGCCACACCACCTAATTAATTAATAGTTTTTTTTTTCAAAAATACTCTCAAAAAATAATTAATTTCAAATTGACCTCGCCTCATACTAATTCCAAAAATCGACCTCTTATGTACCACGTCGGCGGCGAGGCGATTGGCCCCGCTAGCGTGATGCGCGGCGTCAGGTTGCTTTTGGGTTCGTCCGGAGTTGCCAACCACATATAAATATATATTTTTTGCTCTATATTTGTTCGTTCGGGGTTGTCAACCCAGCAAAATTTAATTTCTTAAAAAATTTCCGCTCATTCAGGATTGCAAACCCCAGACGAATAGGTCTTGGGCAATTTCTTGCCCAATCAAATTCGTCCAGGGTTGGCAACCCCAAACCATAGAAAAAAATAAAAAATAATTTTCAAATCCCTCTTCCCAATCTCCTCTCTCCCTCCTCTTCTCTCCCTCTCTCCTCCTCTAAGGAACCCATCGGGCACGCCGTCGCCGCGGCCGACGATGTGGCCGACAGCTGCGTGCTTAGTTGGTGCCTTATAGGAGGAGGAGAGAGAGAGAGAAGGGAGAGGAATTTGAAAAAAAAATTATTATTATTTTTAATTTCAGTCTTGTCCAGGTTTGGCACCCCCTGCAAGCCAAAAAAAAAAAAAAATTTTTTTTTGCTTGTTTCCAGAATTGTTAACCCCAGATGAGCCAAAATTTAAAAGAAAAAAAATATTTTTCTCTTGTTTGGGATTGCCAACTCCGGACGAAAAAAACTAGGAAAAAAAATATAAGTTCGTCCGGGGTTGGCAACCTAGACGAAGCAAAAAATGACTTCCGACAGATGCGAGCGCCACGCTGGCGGAGCGAACCACCTCACCACCGACGTAGCGTGTGAGAGGCCGATTTTTTAAATTAATCTGAGGGAGGCCGATTTTTAAAATTAATTATTTTTTGAGAGTTTATTTTTTGAAAAAAAAAAACTAAATTAATACGTTTGAAAACCTAGACTCAAATGAATGAACGCAGGCAAAAACCAGAAACTTCATATTCAAACGAATCAATGCATTGGCCCTTTCCTTTCTCTTGCCCTCCCCTGAACATTCCTCCTCGCAGACAAGCACAAAGTCCCAAAGGAAGTGATGGCGCCACTTGCATTCTTGCCTCCTCGCCCTGATCCACACATCTGCCCATCCATCTGTCCGCCATGACGCAGCCAGCCTCGTCGCGAGAAACCCTACTCATTTTCGAGGCCACGACTGATTGCTTCTTGCTTGCGTGGGTGTCCTCTTCTCGAGGCCTCGCCCTGCGAAAGCGACGCCTGCCCTTTTCACCACGTGGCGTGACGCTGCTGAGGCCAGCAGTGGCCCCTGGCCCCAGGATTCAGCACCAATACACGGGCCTGTTTGTCTCCGAGAGCGAGCTCTCTGCTAGATCCCAAGCGGATACCCTCCAGGAAACGGATGGGTGCGCGTGGCCAGTCGAGCACCATGAGCAAAAGCTGAGCACTGAGGGCGACAGCCCCACGTCGCCAACCACTGATGGCACTGGCCTGCCGCTCTCGCTCTCAATCTCTTGCAGAACTTCGTTGTCCTTTGGTTGTTACCTCGTTGCTCCACGAGAAAAAGGATGAGCCTTTTTTAGGGTTGAGCAGTCACTGCTGACTTACTGTGAGTGAGTTGGATGGACGGTTTGAGCAGCGCCCGAGTAGTGAGAGATTCCTTCCCTTCAGCCGCATTACATTCTTCTGAATGGACGGATGTCATGATTGTAGTACTGCGACTCGACGTGTTGCTGTTTTCATCCGAGAAAATATTTAACAGTAATTATGCGGATGGAGAAATCAAATCAAAGCATTTCTTGTAATGAAATGTTGTGATCAGAGTGGTATCTGTAGCTGGAGTCATGTATCATTATTCCCTTGTCAAATATAGATGCAGACATTCCCACAAAAATATAGATGCAGCCATTGATGCAGCTAGCAGGATTTGTTGAACCTGCAGGATTTCTATTTATTTCCATATTTGAAATGACTTTGAGACTAGCCTATGATTTTTCCTTAATTTTCTATGCCTTAATTATGTTCGTCTTTTGAATGGAAATTCTACTTAATTGTGTTTTGTTGTTTTACCGAATGATATAGCTAAAAGAGCTTTTATCCGAGAAACAAAGAGCCAACATTTCAGTACATTTTCATCTATCAGAAATTAATCCTCAACCCTATGTCGGTCGTATATTTCATGGATTATTCACTTATTGTCCGATTTAATGAATTTTATATGCCAACATTGTGGGGTATATTTAAAAATGCAACAAATCAAATTATAAATATTTTAACTAAATTAAATATTTGTTCTAAGCATGCAATTAATATAAAAGAATAAAAAAATAAATAAATTGTTGGTCTGAGGTAACGTAGTCATGCGAAAGTTTTGCCGTAAAAGAAAGATGTCCGGTCCTCATTCGGACCTTAAAGTGACCTCCTTTTCTAACGGTAAAAACTCCCCCAGTTGTTCACTTGCACCCAGCTTGAAACGATGAGTTAGGCCTCTGCTCAAATGGAGATTTGTTGTCCAAAAAGTGAAAATGAAACTTTGAGAATCACCAAACTTGAATCAGAAAACACAATTTTCCAACAGAATTTTTGTGAGAAACTTTAGGGAGAAAAAGATACTCAGATTTGTTGTTTCATGTCAAAAGATACGTACAAAATAAGGACTATTTATAGTCCTCTGTCAAATATAGATGCAGACGTGGATGCAGCTTGCAGGATTTGTTGAACCTTAATTATCTTAACTTTCAGGATTTTCCTTGCCTTAATTATCTTCGTCTTTTGAATGAAATTCCACTTAATTGTGTTTTGTTGTTTTATTCAACAGTATTGTCAACGAGATTTTGTCTTTTTGAACTGTGCCTTCAATTCGTAAATTTTTTTTTTTTCCCCCCTTTTCCCTCCAATGATATAGCTAAAAGAGCCTTTATCCTTAAGAATTGAAGAGAAACAAAGCGCCAAAATTTCAGCACATTTTCATCTATCAGAAATTAATCCTCAAACCTATATCGGTCAAAACTCGTTTTTTTTCATGGATTATTCACTTATTGTACGATTTGATTAATTTTATATGCTAACATGTCCATTTCCAATTAAAATACTCATTATCATCTGTACCCAAGAATAGTATTCAAATAACTAATAGAGTAAATTACAAGAAATCCCCTCCAGTAATACTCCAATTTAGAAGTAAACCCCTGAACTAATAACCTCAATAAGTAACCCCCTTGAACTATCCAAATCTCATTTTATCTATTAAGAAACCTATTTTAAAAAAATTTATTATAATTATATGAAAAGAATAAGTTTGAAATATAATAAATATAATTTCACATGACCATCAAAAGATCATCAAAATTGTTAAAAATATAACAAAATACTTGACGATAATAATTAAAGTGGTTATTTGTTTACCTTTCTAGATGAGAAAGTTAATTCAAAAACAGGGTATGGATGAAAAGGGCTTCTTATCATTTATACTAAATAATATTCTGATGTATAATATTTGTAGTTTATGTGGGGGAGAGAGAAAAATAAAAAGTTAGAAGATATAGCTTTTAAAGGATAAGGCATAGGACTGTCGACAGTCCTCTTGGGCCACGTATCTGAATCTAGCTGTCGACAGTCCCCTCGGGCTGTTAACACTCAACTCAGATACGCTCAGCTGCTGAAGCGAGCTATCAACAGCAGTCACTTTGTGTTGTCGACAGCGTTTTACCGAAAGTGAAGTTTGTCAAAGAACTGTCGATAATCCTCACGGGCTGTCGACAACAAGAGGATTCTGGGCCAATCTGAGTAGGTGTCTGAATTCGTTTCTGCCGAATTTAGAGTTGTTAGTTTTCTTTTTCTTGAGGGACTTCATGCCTATATAAGGAGGGGTAATTCCCCCTTGATATTGTATCCCGTAATTGATTGGTTAATAAGAACTCTCTCCCCTTTTGCCTCGAGGACGTAGGCAAATCACCGAACCTCGTTAAAATCTTGTGTTCTCGCTTTCTTCTTAATTTGTTTTGTTCTTATGTTTGGTGACTATTCTTTGGCGCATCTCTACTCTGTCACTTGTGATTCCAACAAGTGGTATCAAAGCTTTTCGGGCTCGACGGGGAGTTTCATTCGAGTAGAGCAAATTAAGTTGAAAACTGTCTATAGTTTCGTTCAGAGATAAAAATCTGATCTTCCCTATTTAGATTTGTTTTCACTAATCATTTTTCGTATTACTTTGAGGAATTTACTGGGGAAAGGGCTGGAGATAGTTCATCCAAGGTGAAACCGTGAACCCACATCTGTTGAAAATCAATGTGATAAAGTTTGATGGCAAGAACAATTTTGGAATGTGGAGGTGCGGGTTATGGATGCATTGCCGACATCTAATCTTGAAGACACTCTACGTTTGGAGGAAAAGCCAGAGGAAACTTCTGAAAAAATTGGGACAAAATGAATAGAACAAACTGTGATTTCGTAAGGTCGTGTTTGACACAAAACATCAAGTATCATGTGTTGTATGAAACTTCCGCAAGAAAGCTGTGGGAAATTCTCGAAAAGAAATATCTGAAGAAGAGCATCGAATCGCGATTGCCACTGAAAAGGAGGGTTTACCGCTTTCAGTTGAAGAGAGGACTCTCCATTGACGAAAACATGAATAACTACACCAAGCTTCTTACAGACTTATTTAATGTGGATGTGGCAATCGAAGAAGAGGATAAAGCGGTGATTCTTCTGAATTCTCTTCCTGATGAAGAGTATGAAACCTTTATCCTAACCTTGATTATGGTAAACAAACACTTAACTATAGTGATATGTCGGCTGCTCTTGTAAATTACGAAACAAGAAGGAAGGACAAGCAGTCTTCTTCCTATGAAACCTCAGCAGAGGTGTTAACAGTAAGAGGCAAGAGTTGCAATCAGAAGAGCAAAGGAAAGCGTAGGAGATCAAAGTCCATGCCAAATTTCAGAGATCTAATAAAGAAGCAGTGCGTTTTCTACAAAAATTAAGACACTCAAAGATTGATTGTCTAAGGATTAAAGGCAAGAATAAGGAGTCAAAGACGGAGGCAAATCTCGCAAGGGTGATCAATACCCAATCGGGTAGTACTTTATAGGCAAGTGATTGAAACGAAAAAATAATAAAGAAAGAGTTAAAGTTAGAAAGTCCTAGTCTCGTTTCAATGTAACCGCGTAGTAAGGGCTAGACGGGTCGATCCACAGGGAAGTATGCAATGGAAGCTTTTCGAAACGATTTTCTCTAAAATTAGCTTGGAAAAAAAAGATATTGATTGTGAGAATTAGATTTAATGAAGTAAAGAGAATTATAGTCTACTAATCATCTACCACAACCAAAGTATTAGTCTAAAAGAGTGCATATCACATTGAATGAAGAATTATCCACCTAAGGGTTTTGATTGAGAATCAAGCAAGATGAATAAAAATGTTGTAAACCCTAATTAGTGTGCACTAATAAAAATTAAACTATAGTTCATCCTAATTTCAAAGTATAGCATAAGAAAAGTCCACTTAAAATTATGCTATCAAAGTATTTAAATATGAACCATGAATAACCATTTAAAAAGTGCAACCCACATTAGTTAAACTTAATTATTGATTCATCTTCAAGAATATCAATTTAATCCTAGAGTTTCTAACAAGTATAGATGTCAATCAGTTCATCTTTAAAACTAAACTTAGGTTGATCGAGAGACTAGCAAACTATAAGTTTAATTAGTTACTCATATTTTTATTTTTATTTTGATTTTCAATTTTATGAATAAGAAAAGTTGCATCAAACTAAAATAAGAAAAACAAATAAGCAGAAAACTAAATTGAATTGTAAAGCAAGAAGAGAAAAAAGAATAAAGAACCTTATTTTATTAGATGTCACCGGCCAATTACAAAGCTCTTCTGCTTCTTCAACAATCTTCTTCTCCAAATAAAAAAACAAATTAATACAAGAAAATTCGGAAAGGAAAGAGAATCTAAAGAAACCCTAAGCTTGAGCTTCTGAGATCTCCCTTCCTCTGTTGCTCTGCAGGGGTATTTATAGGAGAAAACTAGAGAGATAAAAAGCATATAAAGATAGGAGAAACAAAATATTTCTGAATTTGAATTCTCCTCTTATCTCTAAACTTGTTTTAACTTATCCGTAAAAATTCAATTCTGACCTGCAATTTGTTATCATGTTGATCACTGAATATGGCTTATCAAACGGCTGAATTGAAAAGTTTGATCAATATAAGAGTTATAGTCCTTCAAGTCTTCTTTCTGGAGCATCTTGAATCATTAAATGTGAGTTTTGATAGAGAAAGTTATGATTGACATACTAAAAAGTGTCCAGTCTGAATTCAAATTAAATTCAGATTTTCTCTCCTTTATCTTCATCTTGTGGTGCAAGCAATCTGGTTCAAATAGAAGTCCATCCTATCTTTAATTAGGATGATGATTCATCTTTTTCTATCTTTCTCCTCCTCTAGATTTGAATAGCAATTAGGAGTCCTACTTTATCCTTCCTCCTCCTCCCCTAGATTTTAAATTAATAATTTAAAATTCAAGTTTAGATTAGGTTTGATAAGATAGAAGCTTCTAAATTATTAAAATAAATCATGCATGTGGGCTTGTGGGCTTTTTGGACTTTTGAGCTTCAATTGGGCTTCATTTATTTATTTTTTAATTACTCTCCTGCACAACACTAAACAATAAAACGTTACGTAGCAGTGCTTTATAAAAGAATAAGTAGAAAAATATGATGATAAATATGCAATTTTGACTACCTATCACACCCACACATTTATTTTTTTGCTCGTCCTCGATTAAAAATAAAAAGAAAAAGGAAAAGAAAAGAAAAACTAACCTATCCTAACTCACTTTCGTAGGAATCACGATTGCACTTAGCATGTGCAACAAGCCGTTAAACCTCTATGTTACCCCTAGAGGACGAGTGTTGTCTCGTGAGTGTTTTCAGTGGATTACACCCACAAAATCCATAAAAGAAATTGTTAGTGATTAATAATATATTATTATTTTTTATTTTGAAAATGGAGAGAAATATTTGAAATATATTTGAAGAAACTAAACAACCTATAAGTTTTAAGATTATCATTTTTATTCATTCTTGAACTTAATCTCTATACAATAATTTGCTATCAATTTTAGGTAAGGATTAAAATTGAATTTTATATAGTCTCTTTTTTTACCCTAAGTCATATGCATCCTTGTGAACGTGAATCTTTACTAGGGATTCTTTAACTTGGACTCCCATGTCTCTTTATTATTATTTTATATATATATATATATATATATATATATATATATATATATATATATATATTAATATGTATAACTCATCTAATTTTTTCGGTATAAATATCAAGGCTTTTTGAGGCCCTCATACCTAACTAATTGACTATTAGATGTGTTAATATATATATAGATAATATTTCTTAATTTTTTAGGCTTTCTAATTTACCCATGTAGCGAGTCTAAGGTCGGTGGCTCCCAAACCGGTCGGTTTTAGGGCATCGGGTGAGAAAACACCCTACAGACTTAAGTATTCGAGTGAACTAGGCCACAAAACAAAGGACTTTATTTATAAAATAACCTTTTGGCGTGAATACTTATGCTTCTTGAGGCACATGTATCCAACTTAATTAGTGAAATTGTTTTATATTATTTTTTTATTATTATTTTTTATAAGACACAAGAGTCTTTATCTTAGAATCCTAGATGTGTAAGTGTATTAGGTATGCATATTTCATTAAGGTAAAAATCAAGACTAATTGCTTCTTCAATTTTTCCTCCTATACTTCAAAATCCAACAATTTATTTTATTTTGACAAAATTTTAGAATCCTAATCGTGATTTTCCTAATTCTTAAAATTAACTTGGATTTCTTTCAAAATATAAGTCAAAATATTGTTTCCTTTTTCAAATATATATATTATTTTATTTTTTATTTTTTATTTTTGTTAAGTTAATAACCTAAGGTTAGTGAGTCATGTTAACAGCAACCTACAGTTAGTCCATAATCTATGTTAAAATAAATATTTTTATTATTATTATTTTTTAAAAGTTAAGCGTTAGTACTCAACCCCACACTTATCTCATGCATTGTCCCTAATGTAAGAATGAAATGCTTGAATGCATGAAGTAAAGTGTAAAAAATAATAATAATAATAATAATATACAAATATATGTACAACACATGCATCTCCCTCATCTAGATCATTTTAGGATTCATCCCTCTACCTCGTTTCTCATCATTCCAATGGGTTCTCTTTATAGGACACAATAGGGAGGCTAATTTTTTCATTTTTCCTTTCTTCCTCTCCAGTCTCATCTTCCTTAAGCTCTTTTTTCTCATATGTCCACATCCATTATTCAAAAATTGATTACCATCACACCTTTCAGTTGGAACTTCCTCACTATGAATGCCTAGGAATTCTAACTCAGTTCCATACATCTCCTCAAAACTTAGATCAACACTTTTCCCTGAAAGTGTATAATTAACTAAAATATCTCTAATCGGTTCATCCAAACACAAGAGTTCTTTTTCAAAGGGATTTTCAAAGGTTAAATCAATCGGAGGTTCTTGAATTATATTCTCATGCGATATACCTTTAATTGGCTCATATACAGTGAAGACACTCAAATCAAATTTTCTTTTTTTAAAGAGAACTTTAAAATTAGAATCTCCAACATTTATCTTCTCATTACTATAATCGCACTTATCCTCAAATAATTCATCAAGAAATAGAGACTCATTATCTATACCATCACTTTCTTCTTTACAATTATTCTCAATGAAGTTTACCTCAAATGTTTTGTCTTTTATCTTACGAGGTTGTTTTCAAGGTTGAATACATTGACCTCTTTAGTCATGTCTCCAAAGGTCAACCTCATTGATCCGTTTTTATAATTTATGATCGCAATTGCAGTTGCAAGGAACAGACGCCCTAAGATAACGGGAGTTTGAGACCTAGGAGTGGATACAGGTTGGGTCTCAAGAACAATAAAATTTACTGGGTAGATAAACTCCCCAACCCGAATTACGACATCGGTAATTTCTCCTTTGGAAATTTTACGGATCGTGATCAGCTAATTGAATTGTAAATTTAGTCGGACTAAGCTCGCCCAACCCAAGTTGTTGGTAGACTGAGAAAGGGAGTAAGTTGATACTTGCTCCCAGATCAAGAAGTGCATGATTAATTATAATTTGACCTATTATGCAAGAAATAGTAGGGCAACTGGGATCCTTGTACTTGACAGGGATTTGATTTGACAATAGCTCACTAATGTTAGTGGCTAGAAAAACCTTCTTGGGCAAATTAGTCTTTCTCTTCTTAGTGCACATGTCCTTAAGAAATTTATCATAGCTAGGGACTTGTTGGATTGCATCAAGAAGAGGTACATTTATCTTGACTTGATTAAAATCTCACGTACCTTATCCATTTGTGTACTATGTTTCTTTTTAAACCTATTTTGGTAGGGTGCTATAAGCGTGTGCACATTTTCATCTGACTTGTCTTTTTTAGTGTTGTCGGAGTCAAGTTGAGGTGGAGTGGGATTAGGAGAGGCGAATGCTTGTTTTGAACTTGATAGTGTTGATACTTGGTTTCCAACTTGCTTTCCCGATCGCAATGTATGAATCAAATTACATTGGTTCATGTGATCCTCTTGAGCCAAGTGAGCTTGACTAGAGTTCCTAGGGTTTGTTATCGGTTGACTAGGCAAAGTTCCTTTGGGCTTTTCACTTAGGGAACCGGCTAACTGACTCATTTGGACCTCTGACCTCGATATGGCTTGTCCTTTGTTTTGCATGAAAGATGCAAGAGTCTTCTCGAAATCATTTAAGTTCTTTTCAAAGTGGGGACCTTGGTTGGGAAATGTTTATTGATAATTGAAAAAATTGGGCTGATGTTTGGAGGGTGGGAATTGTTTATTTTGGCTCCATGAGAAATTCAGGTGATTCTTCTAGCCATAATTGTAAGTTGGAGCGTAGGGATTGTTGGCGGGCTTTGCGAAGGCTGCATTCATATGCTCGGGCAATATTTGATAAGCTAAAAAGATGGAACATTCCTTGAACACATGGTTCATGGCTTGACAATAAGTATAGCCCGCCGAAGGTGTTGGGCTGACTTGGTTCACTGAGACTGGTTCTTTAGTTTCTAGAGCTTCTAGTCTTCGCATCACAGTATCTAGTTTAGCTTCGGTAGCTATGTTTGCCTCAATGAAATGGGTACCTCCTTTAGAAGAGTTAGGGTTATTAGTCCTAAATTTTTTCCGAGTTGGTTCCCATTGGATGGTCTTATTAGCTAAGTCTTCATATAATAACCATCCTTTGTCTTCGTTCTTTTTCAAAAATCCTCCTTGGCACATGGATTCTAGTAGGGTTTTCGTTTGATATTCTAATCCATCATAAAGAGCTTGGCAAAGTCGCCATTTCTCTATCCCATGGTGAGGGCATTGGGCAAGGAGGTCCTTAAAACGTTCGAAGTACTTCCAAAAAAGATTCATTAGCTGTTTGCTTAAATTGCAAGATGCTTTTTCTAATTTACGCAGTCTTATGAACGGGATAGAACTTCTTTAAGAAGGCTTTAACGAAGTTATCTCATGATGATATGGAACTGGCTTCTAGACTGTAGAGCCATTTCTTTGCTAAGTCTTTCAAAAAAAAAGGGACAAAACGTAAGTTAATGGCATCTACTCCTAAGCTGGGTATTTTCATCATTAAAATACTTCCTCAAATTCCCTTATGAAAAAGTGTCATCCTTAGATTCAAAGTCATGAAACTTGGGAATAGTGTTGATGTATTGTGGTTTTAGCTCAAATTGGTCATCTCCTATATCAGGCAGCTGAATGCAAGATGGAAGAGAGGTCCTAATAGGATAGAACCTATCTTGCAGTGATGGTGGTTGTGCTATGTGTGAATTGGGTTTTTGTTCTTGTCGTAAACTGTTCCTAGTTAGTCTAGATGTGACTGGGTCACTCGACCAAGCTGACATGCACAGTTAAACAAGCATGTTCACCCAATCAATCAAGAAAGAAAAGAAAAAAATAGTCAAAAATCAAAAATCTTAATCTAGGGTAAGCCTAGACCTAGATGACTCCTAACTTTAGACTGTCTTTAGGAGGTATATTGTCGACCTTAACCACAAGTTAATCGGCCAGATAGGTGGCAAGGTTGGTTGTTATCAGTCAAAGACGTTCCTTAATTAAGTAACCACCAACCTTCGGGCTTTCGGCCCTTAATCCCCTTCTTAGATACCGATTTGGCAAGAGTTAATTTCGAACAACTTCCTCCTTCAGCCAATCTCCTAATGAGTCCGAGTTAACTTAAGGCCAACGTCTAGTCAATTTTTATTTTAGGGTTAGGGTTGTGAGTGCAACGGAGATGATTTATGGGCCAAGAAAGGGTAATGACATCCCCACCTTATCTTATTTATGGGTTTTGCCCTTAAAGTGATTTAGTGCACGTGTAAAGCAATAGACAAGTATTCACTCAAAAGCAGTAAATTAGCCAAGGGTGCTTCCTAATCTATATGCAATGCGAACGTACCTTCTCGCCAGCGCTCTTCAACAGGAATTAAGAAAATTTAAATAGACACGTGCCTATGATGCAAGAGTCTAAAATTTTTTTAATTAGTCAACTAATAGGTTACTATTAATTAAGTAGCAGTATGCAGGGTAATCACAGAGAAAAATTATCAAAGTAGTAAATAGAACTTTGCAATTTACAGCAACCTGTAAAAGATCAATTAGTAGTGATCTACAATAGTCGCGGAACCGCTGCAAATGTCGCGTTTGTGCGGTTATTTAGTAGGCTCTGTTGCTCTGCCTTCTAAGGCAGAGGGAAGAGTAGCTATATGTCCTTAGATGCAGCTAGTTTTCCTGTTATCAGATCCTGCAAACAGAAAAAAATAATTAGTTTATTTAGAGAATATCGTACCGTTCCCTCCCGGCAACGGTTCCAAAATTTTGATTGAAACGAAAAAATAATAAAGAAAGAGTTAAAGTTAGAAAATCTTAGTCTCGTTAGGGAAGGATGCGATGGAAGCTTTTCGGAATGATTTTCTCTAAAATTAGCTTGAAAAAAAGAGATATTGATTGTGAGAATTAGATTTAATCAAGTAAAGAGAATTATAATCTATTAATCATCTATCACAACCAAAGTATTAGTTTAAAAGAGTGAACATCACATTGAATGAAGAATTATCCACCCAAGAATTTTGATTGAGAATCAAACAAGATGAATAAAAATGCTATAAACCCTAATTAGTGTGTACTAATAAAAATTAAACTATATTTCATCTTAATTTCAAAGTATAGCACAAGAAAAATTCACTTAAAATTATGCTATCAAAGTATTTAAATATGAACCATGAATAACCATGTAAAAAGTGCAACCCAAATTAATTAAACTTAATTATTGATTCCTCTTCAAGAATATCAATTTAATCTTAGGGTTTCTAACAAGTACAGATGTCAATCAGTTCATCTTTTAAACTAAACTTAGGTTGATCGAGAGATTAACAAACTATAAGTTTAATTAGTTACTCATATTTTTATTTTTATTTTCAATTTTTATGAATAAGAAAAGTTGCATCAAACTAAAATAAGAAAAACAAATAAGCAGAAAACTAAATTGAATTGCAAAGTAAGAAGAGAAAAAAAGAATAAAGAACATTATTTTATTGGATGTCACCGGCCAATTATAAAGCTCTTCTGCTTCTTCAACAATCTTCTTCTCCAAATAAAAAAAATAAAATAATACAGGAAAATTCGGAAAGAAAAGAGAATCTAAAGAAACCCTAAGCTTGAGCTTCTGAGATCTCCCTTCCTCTGTTGCTCTGCAGGGGTATTTATAGGAAGAAACCAGAGGTATAAGAAGCATATGAAGATAGGAGGAGCAAAATATTTCTGAATTTAAATTCTCCTCTTATCTCCAAACTTGTTTTGACTTATCCGTAGAAATTTAATTCTGACCTGAAACTTGTTATCGTGTTTATCGCTGAATATGACTTATCCGACGACTGAATTGGAAAGTTTGATCAACATAAGAATTATAGTCCTTTAAGTTTTCTTTCTAAAGCATCTTGAATCATCAAATTTAAGTTTCGATAGAGAAAGTTATGATTGAAATACTAAAGAGTGTCCAGTCTGAATTCGAATTAAATTCAGATTTTCTCTCATTTATCTTCATCTTGTGGTGCAAGCAATCTGGTTCAAATAGAAGTCCATTTCAATCTTGAATTAGGATGATGATTCATCTTGTTCTATTTTTCTCCTCCTCTAGATTTGAATAGCAATTAGGAGTCCTACTTTATCCTTCCTCCTTCTCCCCTAGATTTTAAATTAATAATTTAAAATCCAAGTTTAGATTAGGTTTGATAAGATAAAAGCTTCTAAATTATTAAAATAAATCATGCATGTGGGCTTGTGGGTTTTTTGGGATTTTGGACTTCAATTGGTCTTTATTTATTTATTTTTTAATTACTCAAGGCCTACACAACATTAAACAATAAAACGTTACGTAGTAGTGTTTTATAAAAGAATAAGTAGGAAAATATGATGATAAATATGATGATAAAAATGCAATTTTGACTACCTATCAGCAAATGAATCAGACCCGACTCAACAGTATTCTCTTTTTCTATCACTACTCCTACTATTGATTACTCAGGCGATTCTGAGTGGATACTAGATACAGCAGCTACCTATCATGTGTGTCCCAACATGGATTGATTTTCTAGCTTCAAAAAGCTAGAAGGATGCTCTGTTGTCATGGTTGATGATAGATATGCAACATGAAAGGGATAGGTACGATTCATATCAAGATGTTTGATGGGATAGTGCGGGAATTGAAGGAAGTGAGGTCTGTACCTCAACTAAAAAAGAATCTTATATCTGTTGGTGCATTGAAAGCATTGGGTCTTGAAGTATCTATTGGAGATGTTGTTCTCAAGATGACTAGAGGCTTGATGGTTGTTTTGAACGACGTCCGATGCAATAACGTTTACTGCTTGAAGGGTAGTACGGTTACAAAACAGTGGCGACTTCTACAGATTCAAATGATAATTGCACCTGGCTTTGGCATATGAGGCTCAGACATAGAGGGGAAAAGTTTTTGCAAGCTCTTGCAAAGCAAGATCTATTGAAAGGTGCTAGAACATGTAAATTAGATTTTTGTGAACATTGTGTCATCGGAAAGAAACCCAAGGTGAAATTTGGCACTACAACTCATTGCACCGAGAAAATTTTAAATTATGTTCACACTAATGTTTGGGGACCTATCAAGACGATATCTATTGGAGATAACCGCTACTTTGTGCCTTTTATAGATGACTACTTTAGGCGATGTTGGGTATATACCGTGAAGAACAAAGGGAAAGTTCTAGAGTTGTTCGTGGAATAGAAGAGGAACATGGAAAAAAGCACGAAAAGGAAGCTCAAGGTACTCCATTCAGGCAATGGAGGAGAGTATGCAAGCGATCCTTTCCTACAGCTATGCCGCGATAAGGGCATAGAAAGGTACTTCACAGTAAGAAAAATATCATAATAAAATGGGATGGTGGAAAGGATGAAAGGACCTTGTTAGAGAAGGTCCAGTGCATGTTATCCTACATCCATTTATCAAAATTCTTTTGGGCTGAGGCATTGACGTATGCTTGCTATTTCGTTAACAAGTTGTCATCGTCTGCAATAGGAGGTAAAACTCCTCTGAAAGCCTAGTCAGAAAAAGTTGCTCAGGATTATGATTTGCTAAGGGTATTTTATTGTCTAGCCTATTATCATATTAAGGAAGACAAAGTGGACCCAAGAGCGTAAAAAGGTGTGTTCATAGGATTCAAGAAAAGTATAAAATGCTAGAAAATCTGCGATCCGAAGGATAAAAAATTTATCCCAAGCAGAGATGTCACATTTAATAAGGCTTCAATGGTGAGCCTACAAGCTCTCAGCAGGTGAAGAGTGAAAAGACCAAAGGGATATCGCAGCAGGTAGAGAGTAATGCTTTTTCATCATCTTTAGATAGGATAATATCATTGGAGATCATACCCACGGTGACACAAGCTAGTGATCATATAGCTGGTCAGGATGCAGATAATGTTGAGGATCAAGGACAGGCTATGGGTGATGTCCAAGAATCCATTGCAGCTGGAAAAGCTCACAGAAATTCACGTAAACCCAGTTAGCTCACTACAAATATGATTGTAGCCTATGCTCTCAAAGTCATTGAAGACGCGATCCTGTTTACATATATGGAAGCTGAAATTAGTTTGGAGTTTAAGATGTGAAAGGATGCCATGTTCGAAGAGATGAGTTCTCTAATTACTCATCAATTTTGCATATTTATTGTCAAATTTCATATTTATTTTTAATAAAATTTATTTTATCCTCTTTTTACTTAGTGATGTACAGATTTTTATAAAAAGGAGTAAAGAAGAAAACGAGCCCAACAAGCCAAAAAAAAGCCCAATTAACTTAGACATTTGAGACAATCATATTTAGAGATTGAAAGGAAAATTTAACGAAATTTGTGATTGAAAATCAATTATTCTCCAAGTAAAGAAAAAAGGTATATTCTCAGTATATTCAGGGTTTAAATTCAAATTCTGAGAATAAACCCTTTGTTACTTGGTAAGATAGAGTCACAGAAGGAAACTCCAAAAGTCTACAATTCAATCAAAATTCAGATTCAGACTGAGCTTCTTTCAGTAATTTGATCAAAACTTTTGTTATAATGCAAATCTGATGATTCAAGATGCTCCGGAAAGAAGACTTAAAGGGCTACAATTTTTCTTTTGATTACTATTTCTATTTCAGTTATTTGATTAGTCGTATTCAATAATCAATATGACAGCTAGCTGCAGCTCAACTGAATTAAATTTCCAATCAAGAGAAGAAAAGGATATTCTCAGCATATTCAAGATTCGATTTCAAAATTCTGAGAATATACCTTTTGATGAGTCAACATTTTGATGAGTCACTACCCCAGGCTTCCTCCTATAAATACCCCAGCAGAGGCATGAGCAGAGAGATATCTCAGAATACATCCAGATATCAAAATTAGGGTTTAAAAAAGTTTAGTTTCAATTTTCTTTTCTATATTATTTTCTGTAATCAAGATTGGAGAAGAGATTCATAAGTCTAAGAGAGAGAATGGAGTCAAGAGTGACAATTGATGTAAGTTCCTCCTTTTTCTTGTTGTTTTACTATTTAATCGAAAGTTACGTTCATTTTATTTCTCGTGTTATTTTCTTCACGTTTAATTCTACTACAATACTTTCTTCTCTCTCGATGTCTCAATTCAAGTGAATCTAATAGCTCGAAATAACTTGCCTTTGTGAGTTCCATTGATAGTTCATGACGATAGAAGTCTTCTTATTTCATGCTTACCGTTTGAGTTTTTGATGATCTAATGTTGACGGAACAGACTCCAATCTTATGGGCAATACTTTGATCGCCTCCAATTCAAGGAAAACACGATCTAGGGTTAGACAATCGACTGAAGAGGTAAGTTCTCTTGTGGGATACTTAGTACAAATTTCTATTTTTTAATTTCTTTTAAAAGAGAACCAAAATACAAATACTTATCCTTTCTATATCTTCTTTCTACTAACTTTATCTTAGGATTCATTTCTTTTTTTTTTCAAAATAAAGAAAAATACTTAACCAATTTAGTAAACAACCCAAAAAGCTTCCATCGCATTCCTCCTCGTGGACATGACCCGCTTAGCCACATGCTATCGTGGATAAATTGTGAGAAGCTAGAGATTCCTTTTACTTTCAGAAAATATCATTCTAAAACTCTAGATTTTTCTCAATCAAATTTTGGCACTGTTGCCGGAGAGGGAACGGTATTGTAATTAATTACTAAGTGGTTAATTTTTTTCTTTGTTTTTGTATGCAAGAGTAGATTACAAGAAGTTGGCAAGTACAAAGGTAACTCTGCAGTTATTATATTTTTCTGTTAACTTATTCTGCGCACTATATTTTTTTTAATTCAACAGTAACTCGTGTTTGTAATTAATTAAAAAAACGGCTAGACTTTTCATTTAGGCATTTGTCTAATTTCGTTTACATTTTACATTACTATTGAAGAGTGCTGGAGCAAAGGTACGTGTGTGTAGCATATAGTATAAGAATACTTTTGAATTGTTTACATTACTTAAGTGTTACTTTTCATATACATATACACATTGCACTAAATTGATTTAAGGGCTTGTCCTATAAACAAGATAAGGTGGGAAAGTCATTACCCTCACTTAGCCCACAAGCAATCTCGTCACGCACTAAACCAAGCCTAGCTAAAACTAAGTAGACCTTGACCTTGGGGATATCTCGGACTCAATAGGAGACTAACCAAAGGGGAAAGTTGATTAGAATTTGACTCTTGCCAAATCGGTGTCAAAGATTAGAGATTGAGAGGCCAAATCTCGAAGGCTGGTGGTTTGGCTTAATTAGGCCCATTGCTTTTAAGCACGGATACCTTCCACCAATCTTACCCCTACCTGGCCAATTAACTTGTGGTCAGATTTTGCAATATACCTACCGTAGACAGTCTAACCAGTTAGGAGTCATCTAGGTCTAAGGTCTACCCTAACTTAGGCTAGATTTTTTTCATTTTTATTTGTTTGTTTATTTGCTTCTTTTTTTTTGATATCTTGGTGATATGGATTATAATTTTTCATATGCGAATAATGATCCATATTTCACCCCGACATCTTTTGACGTGGATATTACCAACCCAGTATATCATAACTTTAACTAACCAAGTATGCCGGATTGGTCTTATCTGAATCAATACATGCCCCAGTCCCAATATTATAAGCAAGACTGAAACAATCATCACTACTCTTCATAGAGTCAATAGGGATACAACTCCCCCAAGTTATATTGTCAACCACCATTCCAACATTTAGCTTCTAATTTTCCTAGTCATAATCAACCCATAGAAGAAAAATCTGAGGTGATGAAGAGTATAGAAGTCATGATTGAGTCTCAAGAACAAAAGCTGAAAATGATAGACTCACAATTCCCACAAGACTCCCAAATCCAAGATCCTTACTCCATGTTCCAAGTCCCACAGCAAGAAGCAGAACCTATGGACTCAGATAGGAGTATAAAAAACCTAATTCAGTCTGAAAATATTTTTTTCCAATCTATCAATAGGTTAGAAGTAAAAATGATTCGTTTGATAAACATAGTGAAAGAAAGAAATGAGGAAACTCTACCTAACACATGTTCGACCATTCCCTATTTTCCTAGCCATATTGATAGGAACGAAGAATCTTGGTGTCTTGGAGACTTTGATCAAGACTTAATTTCATTAAACAAACTTGAACTTGACCAATTCAAAACCTTGGACAAATTGAAAAGTTTTTCATTCAACGAGATTGAACTTGAATGTGAATGTGACCCCAATCCTCAACCTTGTGATTCAGTTTCCATCTTCGAATCTATATTGACCCCGGTATCTTTACCCAATTTGGACCAATTTTTTGAGCCAACATTTATTTCTGTACCCATAGATCTAGAAATTGAATCACCAATTTTAGATAATCATATTCCATTGATGAGAAAAGAATGTGAATTTCAATTCTTTAATTTGGACTCAACTCTTGAACCAAAACTGACTCTCAAACCCAAAGTATTGGTTTTGGAACTTATCATTCTTGAGCCCAAGTCAATCATTCCACTAAGTCACATTCTTTTGTTGGACATAGGTATAGACCAGGGTGACTCTGTGATGATTTTTCAAGACTGGTCATGTAAAGGAATAAGTTTTATGATAGGATTGGGACTATAAATATGTAAATAGAAAAGAGGTCAATAAAGATAGGTTCCGTGAGCCACAACATTATCCTGATTGGATAGCAACGCTTGACCCAATCCGACCACTGCCGCAACCACCACCTTAAGGTAATATTTCCCTTCCCTTTCTTTTTTTTCATATACTTATGCATTCATTCATACATTGAGGACAATGCATGAGATAAGTGTGGGGAAGGGTTATAACATAACATAGGTTTTTTTTATTTAAAAAAATTAAAATTTTCTTTGCTTTTAAAAAAAATTTTAAAAAGAGAGAAACAATATTTTGACCTATTTTTTAAAAGAAATTAAGTTATTTTTAAGGAATAAGAGAATCATAATTAGAATTTCTTATACTTAGTCAAAATAAGATTATTTGTTTGATTTCTAAGGTTAGGAAGAAAATTTGGAGAAGTAATTTAGTCTTGATTTTTATCTTGATGAAGTATGCATGCTTTATACACTTGTACACTTAGGATTCAAAAACAAAGATTCTTATGCCTTATAAAAAAGAAAAAAATAAAAAATAAATATATGTATAATATATCAAAATTTCTCTGATTAAGCTAGGTATTTATGCCTCATAAAGTATAAGTATTCATGCCTAAAAGAAGTCCATGTAATAAAATTTTAGTTTTGTAGCTTTGTTTGCTCGAGTCCTTAAGTTCTTGGGGTGTTTTCTCACCCGGTGCCCTAAGATCGTTTGGTTTGGGATTCACCGACAAAAGGCTCGTTACATAGGCAGATTAGAAAGCCTAATAGAACTAAGGAATAATACCACAAAAAATATAAAACAAAAAGAGAAAAAAATAAGGCATAAGATTTAGAGTTAAAGAACCCCGAGTCCAAATTTCACGATCAAAAAGATGCATATAACTTTGGGTAAAATAATAGACTAGATGAGAAATACATTTTGACTCCTTGCCTGATTGATAAAAAGTTTTGAATAAAGACTAAGTTTAGGATTGAAAAGTTTAGTTTTTCTAAAACTTATAGATTACTTAATTCTTACAATAATACTTCAAATATTTTTCTCTTTCAAAATGTGTTTTCAAAATACTAACACTTTGTTTCTTTTTCTTTATGGATTTTGTGGGTGTAATCCACTGAAACCCTCACAAAACAAAACTCGTCCTTTAGGGAGAATGTAGAGGTTTAACGGTTTGTTGCACATACTCAGTGCTATCGCATGACCTGTGAAAGTGGTCTAATAATTTCTTAGCTTTAGTTTTGATGTTTTGCCTAAGGGCGAGTAAAAGATAGGTGTGGGGATGTGATTACTCATCAATTTTGCATATTTATTGTCAAATTTTCATATTTATTTTAATAAAACTCTGCTGTTTTATCCTCTTTTTACTTAGTAATGTGCAGATTTTTATAAAAGGAGTAAAGAAGAAAAAGAGCCCAATGATTAGTCACTAAAACTGCATAATTTATACCACATCCTCACATTTATTACGTATTAAATTCTGCTAATGAAGCTTTGCTTGCTTGATTCTAGGTCCATGGTGTGTAATGAAGAAGAAGACCCTAAATCACCGTTTAATGGGTGATTAAAGGCCTACATGAATAGCCATTGACCTAGAGGAGCTGATTAGTCAAAACCAGGGACCCAAAACTAGAAACCAGGAGCAAAACCTGACAGGGGATAGATAGGACCGCGCGCAGCTCGAAGCGCCGCGCGTGCAGCCCTAGTATGGCAGAGGAAACGCGGCCTGGGCCGCGTTTCGGTGGCCGTACGGGCGAGGCCGCGCCCGCGCTTTGGGCCAGGGTCTATCCCCTGGCCCCTTGTTCCCCTGGTGGCTATAAATACCCCTGTGGGGTTTCAGAGCAGAACATATACAGAGAGTAGTGTAGTTTTAGGGTAGTTTTTCATCTTAGTTTAGGTTAGGTTAGTTCTTCTTCTTCCTCTTTGTATTTTTCATTTTGTTTTAGATCTTGTAATAGGAGAGAGAGTGATACATGAGTGGAATGCAAGAGTGCTTGTACTAGAAGGTGACAAGTTATGAAAGGTGCTCTCTTTACCTCTCTTTGTTTTCTATCTAACTCCTTTTACATGTGTAGCTAACTTTTCTCTCATGGCAACTAACTACTAACCACTAACTTACTAACTACTTTTATGATAATCCACATGAATCTAATAGCCTCTACTTGGCCTTGCTCTTGTAAGAGCAATTGATGGCTCATGATGATGGATTCTAACACTCTAACATCTAAATCTCTAACAAGCTAACATTACTTTATTTCATGCTTGTTCTTATTGGGTTTTGATGATTTAAGTGTAGCTTGCACTTGTTGGTTGAATTTGGATGTGAAAGTTGACATATGGGTCATGCTTTGAAACGCTATTGAACCAAGGACTAGTGATGACCAGTGATACATGTGAGGCAACTATCACTAAGAGGTTAGCGTGTTGGTAGAGTCATTAGTAGTTAGTAGCCGTGAGTTTTCTTTCTCTCTCACTTGTTTTAGAAATATACTAAAAACCATAAATACATTCTTTTCTATATTCTCACTTCTTCGTGTTTCACCATACACCTCTCTTTTCATTCTTTTTTTCTTTCCTTTTTATTCTTTAAAACTTTGAAGAACGGTTAACATACACGTGAACATACCGTGTAAGCTTCTATCGCCTCCCGTCCTTATGGATTCGACTCGTTTTAGCCTCTATGCTATAATGGAGTATCAAGGAAGCCAAAGCACATATACTTTAAATCTTGATTTCAAAACATACACCTTTTTGCGTGATTTTCCCCTGATCAAATTTTGCTGCCGTTGCCAGGATGGGAACGGTTTGATTTCACGTTTTTGTTAACTTTTCTTCTTTGTTTTTTTGGTGTGCGGTTAAATTTTTAGCGTTGGAGAAGTCTACATTTTCTCTTGTGTGGTTGGGTAAATTCTTATACATTCATATACTCTGCTGCTAATTTTTTTTTATATTATCTGTGCACTGTAAATAATTTTAAAAATTAAAATACTGTAATTGGATGCTTTAAAACGGTTTAGACATTTGCATCTAGGCACTTGTCAATTTTCATTCCAATATACTGTATTTTATTCTTGTGTTGTTGTTATATTGATAGGAGGTGCACATATGGCATTTCATATAGTATAGGACAAACACTTCATTGATTTACTCGCTTTTTTTGTATTCATTCTTATCTATATTGCATTCTTGCATGAATTAAATTTAAGGGCAAAATCCAAAAAAACATAAGGTGGGGAAGTCATTACCCTCCCTTAGCCCAAAAATAACCTCCCCACTCACACAACCCAAGCCTAATAAAAATTGCTAGACGTTGGCCCCAAGAGACGTCTCGGACTCATTTAAGAGATTGACCTAAGGGGAAAGTTATTAGAAGTTGACTCTTATCAAATCGGTGTCTAAGGTTGGGGATTGAGAGGCGAAATCTCGAAGAATAGTAGTTTAGCATAATTAGGCCCGTTGCTCCGGCACGGATACCTAGCACTGATCTTGTCCCTACCTGGCCGATTAACTCATGGTCAGCTTCCGACAATATATCCCCGTGGACAGTCTAACCAGTTAGGAGTCGTCTAGGTCTAAGTCAGCCCTAGCATAGGCTTGTTTTCTTTTTCTTTTTCTTTGTTTGTTTGTTTGTTAGTTTGTTTTTTGTAAATTGTGATATGGATTTTAATAACAACAATTCTTTCAATTATAATATGAATCCATATTTCACCCCGACCTCATTTGACTCGGATAACTCTGACCCGGCTATGTACAACATGAACTAACCATTTATGCTGGGTTGGGATTATCCGAATCAATATGACCCATATCCCCAACCATATGACCATAATTTTTAAAATAATTTCAACTCTTCACAGAGTCAATGGGGATTCACCTCCCCTGAGTCAAATTTTCAACCACCTTGTCCACAATTTTCATTCCCCAATTTTAATTCATATAGCCTTTTCCTGTTCCACAAACCGAAGAAAAATCTGATTTGGAAAGGAGTATGGAAGAGTCCCTACAACAAATGCAAAATTTGCTCAATTCACAATCCTTCCCACATCAAACTCCACATACTCTTTTTCTAGAGCATCCAATTGAAGAAGAATCTGAGGTAGAAAAGCGTTTGGAAGTCTTTTGTGAAAGAATGCAAAACATGTTGGACTCATCATCTCAACCATATTTTCAAGAGTCCTACTCATCTTTTCCAGTATCACCTATTCAAAATGAACAACCATCAATACTGGACTTGAGTATAGAACCCTTGCGTGAGTCCAAGCAGCAATCACAAAATCCGATGGACTCACAATTTCACCATAATTTCCAAAATCGACTTCCATACTTATCTTTTCACGAAGAACCCATTGCAAAGAGTATGGAAGACATGATTCCAATTCCAAATTCTATTACCTGGCCTATCAATAGGTTAGACTCACTTATGAGCGAATTGATCAATGAGAGCGAGGAAAGTCTTTCTTGTCAACCTTTGACTGATCCTTATATCCCTAACTCTACTGATTGGACCCAAGAATCATGTCATTTTGGGAATCCAGATTCAATTTCAGAACACACATTTGAACTTGACCAAACTCCAATTATGAAAGTCGCCTGGATATTCTGGCAAGTTATCCCTTTCCTGAAATTGAAATCGAACCTGAAAGTGATCCTGAACCTCAAGTTGGTGATTCCTTTTCACTTTTTAATTCAATAATGACCCCGGTATGTTTACCAGATTTTTTCTCTATTCCAGAGTCAACACTGAATCCTGTACCAGTACACCATAAAATGGAATCACCAATCTCTTATGATCACACTTCATTATTGGGGAAAGTGTGTGAACATCAATTCTTTGGTTTGGACCCTATTTTTGAACCCATTTTGACTATCATTGTTGACTCTCAACTTGATCTGAGTCAACTTTCCGAGTCGGTATCAATTTTTGTTCCTGTCAATTTGAGTCCAAATCAATCGTCTCTCAAAATCACACTTCATTGTTAGACAAGAATGTTGAAGAAAATGACTCAGTAATTATTTTTGAAAATTGGAAATTAGATGGGCATAATTTTTTAAATAAGACCATTCAGTCCATCATTTTTTTACTGGGTCGTATTAGAGAGGTCACTGGTGGGTTTCTGCAAGATCCACGTTATCTTAATTGGGTTACAACACTTGGCCCAATCAGACCACCATCGGAACCACCACCATGAGGTAATTTTCCTTCTCTTCCCATTTGTTTCATGTATATACACATTCACGATGCATTGAGGACAACGCATGAGATAAGTGTGGGGGAGGGTTCACTAACATAGTTAGTTTTATATTTTCTTTCTTTTACACTTCTTTTTAATAATAAAAAATTTCTTTTATATAAAAATTCTTTTCTTTTCTTTTAACAAAACTTTTTGAAACAAGATAAATAGTTTTGATTTATTTTTAAGAAAATTAAGATTATTTAGGAATGAGGAAGACCAAAAATTATGAAATTTTAAACCGGGTCAAAATAATATATCTTGTTTAAATTTTAGGATAAGAAAGTAAGATTGAAAAGATAATTTGATCTTAAATTTTTTACCTTAGATTTACACTTACACAATTTTTGGGATTGAAACAAAGACTGAAAATGCCATAAATAAATAAAAAAATATTTATTATGATAATAAAATCACTTATTGAAGTTGGGTAATTATGCCTCAGGAAGCATGATTATTCACACCTAAAATGGTGGACAAAAATAAATAATCCCTTTAGTTTTGTTGCATTGTTTACTCGAGTCCTTAAGTCCGAGGGACGTCTTCTCATCCGGTGCCCTAAGACCATCTGGTTTGGGAACCGCCGGCTAAAGGCTCACTACCCGGGTAAATAAGAAAGCCTAAGAAAACTAAGGAAGAAAAAAAAGAAAAAAAGAAAAATATATATATAATAATAAATGGCATGAAAGTTAGAGTCGATATCCCAAAAATATTCACAGTTCACAAAGTGCTTATTTTTCTAAGAGTTTTATGAAAGATCAAAGAATCAATTCAATTTTAAATTCTTACATTTAATTTATAACAAATTTTTTTTGAATTTTGACTTAGTTTAAAAAAGAACAATTTCTGGTTAACCTCTGACCTTGGATCACTCATATTTTCACAAAAATACTTCAACACTTTTCTCTATTTCAAAAATGCGTTTTCAAAATACAAACATTTGATTTCTTTTTTTATGGATTTTGTGGGTGTAATCCGCTGAAAATCCTCAGGAGACAAAACTCCTCCTCTAAGGGAAAACTAGAGGTTTAACGACTTGTTGCACATGCTCAGTGCAATCGCGTCACCTGCGAAAATTGTGTAATAATTTTCTTAATTTTTTGTTTTGCTCGGGACGAGCAAAAGATAAGTGTGAGCGTGTGATTAATCACTAAAACTGCATAATTTATACCACATCTTCACATTTATTACGTATTAAATCCTGCTAATAAAGCTTTGCTTACTTGATTCTAGGTTCATGGTGTGCAATGAAGAAGAAGACCCCAAATCACCATTTAATGGGTGATTAAAGGCCTACATGAATAGCCATTGACCTAGAAGAGCTGATTGATCAAAACCAGGGGCCCAAAACTAGAAACCAGGAGCAGAACCTGACAGGGGACAGATGGGACCGCGCGCGGCTCAAAGCGCCGCGCGCGCGGCCCCAGTATCGCGGCCTGGGCCGCGTTTCCACGGCCGTACGGGCGCGGCCGTGCCCGCGCTTTGGGCCAGGGTCTGCCCCCTAGCCCTCCCGTTCCCCTGGTGGCTATAAATACCCCCCTGAGGTTTCAGAGCAGAACATATACATAGAGTAGTGTACTTTTAGGGTAGTTTTTCATTCCATATTGTAGTTTAGTTTAGGTTAGGTTAGTTCTTCTTCCTCTTTGTATTTTTCATTTTGTTTTAGATCTTGTAATAGGAGAGTGAGTGATACATGAGTGGAATGCAAGAGTGCTTGTAATAGAGGTGACAAGTTATGAAAGGTGCTCTTTTTACCTCTCTTTGTTTTCTATCTAACTCCTTTTACATGTGTAGTTAACTTTTCTCTCATGGCAACTAACTACTAACCACTAACTTGCTAACTTTTTTTATGATAATCCAATCTAGGGACCGACTTCCTCCCTAGGGACCGTGTGCGCGGGCCACCCCAGGACAGCCCCCACCTGGTCGTGCGTGGCCCCTTCTCTCCTCTCTTTTTGTTTCTCTCTCCTCTCTGTACTCTCTTTATAATTCTTTCTCTCTCCTCTTTTTTATTTTATTAGGTTTTGAATGGGTGTTGGCGTTGTATTTTCAGAGTATTGGGATTTCGCCTTGACTTCCGTGATTTTAGAGTGTTCTCACTTTGCTTGTGTGTTTCCCCACTTTGACGGTTTAATATTGTACATTTGGGAATTGTTAAGTGTTGTTTCTGTGAACTGTTGTATTTGTATCGGCGAAATGATTGTATCAGTGTAACGAATAGTTGTAATAGCGTAGTTGATTTTTAGTATTTCTGAGAACTACTTGTAATTTCAGATTTATTGTGGATTTGGCCAACCCTTCGTGGTCGCCCTGCCTTCAGGCGCAACCTTCGAGTTATACTTCAGCCTTTGGGCTTACCTTTTGGGCTATACATCAGTTTTCAGACTTAAATCCTCTAAGTTTCTATAATAGCTCCGCCGGCAGGTGAGCTCAGCGCTCAGTGTTTTACCACAAACTCGCCTGAGTGTAGCTTCGTCGTGTGAGTTAGTAGAGTGTTCATACGCTACTTCTCCGCGTGCGTTTAGCTTCGCCGTGAGCGTGGCTTTGCCAATGAGTGTAGCAGAGTGTTCATACGCCATTACACCTTATGTGTTAGCTCCGCCGTGAGTGTGGCTTCGTTGTATGTGATTAGTCTCTAATTTTACATAATTTTCATTACATTCTCACATTTATTTGATAATAAATTCTGCTAATAATATCTTTCTTGCTTGATCTTAGGTCAATGGTGGGCAAATGAAGAAGAAAACCCAAATCACCATTTAATTGGTGATTAAAGGGCTAGTAAAATGGCTATTGACCTAGAGAGCTGACTCTGTCAAAAACCAGAAGCGTTAGCCGACAAGGGGATAACAGCGCAGCATGCAGCAGGCGGCGCCGCACGCGCCGCCCAAGGAAAGCCGTGGAAACGCGGCATTTTGCCGCGTTTTCGCGGCCAAACCAGAAACCGAGAATCCAGCAGACAGGGGGGACAACCAGGCGGCGCGCAGCGCGCCACAAAAGTAATGTCGCGGAAACACGCGGCATATGCCGCATTTTCGCGGCCATACGGCGGCGCCGCGCGCGCCGCTTGGGGTCACATCTTGTCTCCTGGCCCCCCCAGGCCGCGCCGCACACGCCGACCAAGGACAGCCGCGAAAATGCGGCTTTTGCCGCGTTTTCGCGGCCATATGGCCACGCCGCGCGCGCCGTTTTGGGTCATTTCTTGTATCTTGGCCCCCATGTTCCCCTGATACTATAAATACCCCATGGGGTTTCAGAGTCGAGAAAGAAAATAGGCAAGAAAGGAGATGGAGAGGAAGAGAGTTAGGGTAGTATCATCTTCATTTTTGTAGTTTAGATAGGGTAGTGTAGTTTCTTCTTCTTCCCCCATTGTAATTTCCCTTTTGTAGATCTTGTATTAGGGAGAGAGAGTGGTACATGTTGGGAAGTAAGAGTGCTTGTAATTGAAGGTGACAATCAATGAAAGGTGCTCTCTTACCTTATCTTTGTTTTCTTCTCTCTAATCTCTTTTACATGTGTAGCTAGTCTTTTCTCTCATGACAACTAACTACTAACCACCAACTAGTCTAACTTCTTTGATGATAATCCACATGAATCTAATAGCCTCATTTTTTGCCTTGCTCTTGCAAGAGCCATTGATGGCTCATGATGATGGATCTAACTCTAACTTCTTAACTCTCTAACAAGCTAACATTACTTTATTTCATGCTTGCTCTTATTGGGTTTTGATGAGTTAAGTGTAGCTTGCACTTGTTTGTTGAGTTGGGTTGTGAAGAGTTACATATGGGTCATGCTTTGAATCGCTCTTGAATCAAGGACTAGTGATGGCCAATGATACTTATGAGGCAACTATCACTAAGAGGTTAGCGTGTTGGTGGAGTCATTAGTAGTAAGTAGCCGTGAGTTTTCTTTCTCTTTCACTTGTTTTAGAAAAATATCCAAAAATCACAAACATATTCTTTTCAATGTTTCCCACTTCTTTGTATTTCACCATACTTCTCTTTTCATTCTTTCTTTTATTTTCTTTTCATTCTTTATAAAGACTTTGAAGAACTTTTAACATAAACGTGAATCAACCGGTAAAGTTTCTATCGCCTCCCGTCCTTGTGGATACGACCCGTATAGCCACTTCGCTACTACGGAAGAATCGTAAAAGCAGTAACTTCGACCCATACTCTATTTACTTATTCTTGTGCTTGCTTTTTGCCGATCAAATTTTGGCGCCATTGCCGGGGATGGGAACGGCTTGATTTCACATTTTTGTTAACCTTTCTTCTTTGTTTTTGGTGTGCAGGTTAAATTTTTTTTAGCATTACAGAGGTCCACACTTGCTCTAGTGTGGTTGGGTAACTTCTTGTACATTTTTATATTCTGCTGCTAATTTTTGTTCATATTACCTGTACACTGTAAATAATGTTTAAAGAACTAAAATACGGTAATTGGATGCTTTAAAACGGTTTAGACATTTGCATCTAGGCACGTGTCAATTTTCATTCCAATATACTGTATTTTGTTCTTATGTTGTTGTGATAGGAGGTGTACATATGGCATTGCATATAGTATATGACAAACACTTCAATGATTTACTCGCTGTTTTGTGTTCATGCTTATCTATATTGCACACTTGCACAAATTTAACTTAAGGGTAAAACCCAAAACAAGAAAGGTGGGGAAGTTATTACCCTCCCTTGGCCCAAAAATCACCTCCCAACTCACACAACCCAAGCCTTAATAAAAATTGCTAGACGTTGGCCCCTAGGGATATCTCGGACTCATTTAGGAGATTGACCTAAGGGAAAGTTGTTAGAAGTTGACTCTTGTTAAAATCGGTGTCTAAGGTTGGGGATTGAGAGGCGAAACCTCGAAGAACAGTGGTTTGGCATAATTAGGCCCGTTGCTCCGGCACGGATACCTCCCACTGATCTTGCCCCTACCTGGCCGATTAACTCGTGGTCAGCGTCCGACAATATATCCCCGTGGACAGTCTAACCAGTTAGGAGTCGTCTAGGTCTAAGTCAACCCTAGCATAGGCTTGTTTTCTTTTTCTTTGTTTGTTTGTTTGTTTGTTTTCTTCTTTTTGTAAATTGTGATATGGATTTTAACAACAATAATTCTTTCAATCATAATATGAATCCATATTTCACACCGACCTCATTTGACTCGGATAACTCTGACCCGACAATGTACAACATGAACCAACACTATATGCCGAGTTGGGATTATCCGACTCAATATGACCCATATCCCCAACCATATGACCATAATTTTCAAATAATTTCAACTCTTCACAGAGTTCATGGGGATTCACCTACCCCGAGTCCAATTTTCAACCATCTTGTCCACAATTTTCACAATATTCATTCCCCAATTTTGATTCATATACTCCTTTTCCTGAACCCCCCGAAGAAAAATCATCATTGGAAAGGAGTATAGAAGAGTCCCTACAACAAATGCAAAATTTGCTCAAATCACAATCCTTCCCACATCAAATTCCACATACTTCTTTTCTAGAGCATCCAATTGAAGACGAATCTGAGCTAGAAAAGCGTTTGGAAGTCTTTTGTGATAGAATGCAAAACATGTTGGACTCCTCATCTCAACCAAATTTTCAAGAGTCCTACTCATCCTTTCCAGTCTCACCTATTCAAAATGAACAACCATGAGTAGTGGACTTGAGTATGGAACCCTTGCATGAGTCCGAGCATCAATTGCAAAATTCGATGGGCTCACAAATTTACCATAATTTCCAAAATCAACTTTCATACTCACATTTTCAAGAACCAATTACAAAGAGTATGGAAGACATGATTCCAAATCCAAATTCTGTTACACGACCTATCAGTAGGTTAGATTCACTTTTGAGCGAATTGATCAATGAGAGCGAGGAAAGCCTTTCTTGTCAACCTTTGACCGATTCTTATATCCCTAACTCTACTGATTGGATCCATGAATCATGTCATTTTGGAAATCCAGCTTCAATTTCAGAACATACATCCGAACTTGACCAAACCCCAAGTTATAAAAGTCAGCTGGACCTTCTGGCAAGTTATCCCTTCCCTGAAATTGAAATCGAACCTGAATGTGATCCTGAACTTCCTGTTGGAAACTCCATTTCACTTTTTTATTCAATAATGACTCCGGTATCTTTACCAAATTTTTTCTCTATTCCAGAGTCAACATTGAATCCTGTACCAATACACCGTGAAATAGAATCACCAATCTCTAATGATCACACTTCATTATTGGGAAAAGTGTGTGAACATCAATTCTTTGGTTTGGACCCTATTTTTGAACCAATTTCGACTCTCATTGTTGACTCTCGACTTGATCTGAGTCAACTTCCTGAGTCGCTATCGGTTTTTATTCCTGATCCCTTTAAGTCCAAATTCATCATTTTCAGAAATCACACTTCATTGTTGGACAAGAATGTTGACAAAAATAACTCAGTAATTATTTTTGAAACTTGGCCATTAGATGGGGATAAACTTTTCAATAAGACCATTCAATCAATCATCCGTTTATTGGGTCATATTAAAAAGGTCCTTGGTGGATTTCTGGATGATCCACGATATGTTGATTGGGTCGCCACGCTTGGCCCAATCCGACCACCACCGGAACCACCCCCTTGAGGTAATTTTCCTTCCCTCTCCATTTGTTTCATGTATTTACACATGTAAGATCACCTAGAGGGGGGGTGAATAGGTGATGGCTAATCTAATGGTCACTTATGAACAAATAATGCGGAATTAAAACTAAGTTGACCAAATTAAACTTCTTTTAATTGAACACTTATGTATAACACAAGAGTGTTGCCGAATTCCCCTTGCGAGGCTCTGGACAAACTCCTCTAGATTCCCCTTGAATGGGTTGAGGTGCCGCGTTGGCTCTCTTGGTTGAATACTAGTGTTAATAACAATCCCAAGCAAGTATAGCAATTATGAGCACAAAGGTATATCATGCATATAAGAGATAAAGACTATAAAGTAATGCAAGATATAAGTGAGACAAAAAGAGTAAGAGAGCAAGAGTGAGCAATCGCAAACACAAAGGGTTTGTTTCGAGGTTCGAGCACACTTGCTCTACATCCCCGCCTTCGACACACGAAGGATTTCCACTCACGATCCAACCGGATATCTCCATGGTGCCGCAACACCTACAAGCCCTCGGGCTCCCAAAGTCCCTTACACACCACAAGCCCACCGGCTCGTCGAGGCCGCACCTCGTACAACAAGTCCGCACCCGAACTCAAAACACCGCGAGCACACTTGCCCGCTTCCTCAAATACAAAGAAAGATCTTGGTGATCTAAACACTTGATCACCTAACAAACTCTCACTACAACACTCCTATAGGATAGATATAACTATGGATGCTCAAGTGTAGTGTGAGAACTCAAGGAAAGAACTTTGATGGAAAACTCAAGAAATCACAATAAACACTCTCTTGATAAAATCCCTTTTGATAGAAAATATTGGCACTCTATTTTGTGGAGAAAACTCTGCTAAAAGAATGGAAATAACTGGACAAAAGCTCTCCTGAAATCTTAGCTTCAAACAATGACAAAACCCCTTTTATAGAGGCCAGAAAAATCTGACCGTTGGGCTCTGTCAGAGCTGCCGGTCGACCGGTCTGGTCGACCGCCAACGGTCAAGAATCCGACCGTTGGAGCCTCCGGTCGACCGGCCCGGTCGACCGCGCACCTGGAGCAGAGAATTACTTCTCTGTCGGTCGACCGGTGCGGTCGACCGGAATTTCCAGAGAGCAGACTCTCTGAAGCGGTCAACCGGCACGGTCGACCGTTCTCCAGTGCTCACAGGCGTGCACGTCTGTGCACGTCCGGTCGACCGACCCGGTCGACCGGCCACTGTCAGTTCTGAAAAATCAGAACTGCCAGAACCAGAAAATTTGGGATTTAAAGATTGGTCTTTTTGGCTTAATAATAAAAAAAATCCCATAAATACTTAGAAATTCTACAAAAAATAGTTTTATAATATAGAAACATGCTTGCACAAAATCAAGGCATGTTATTAAAGATTTGACTATTTTTGTAACTTGAAAATATTGGCTCATAATAAAAACTGTTTTTCTAAATCAACATGTTTTTCCAAATTTTCATCAAATACAAAACAAGATATACTTTAAGGCATAGTGTGTATGGATATGATCCAATACACAATCAAGATGAAATATCTAGTTTTTGACATAAAGCACTAAACTTGTTTTGGTTAAAGGATATGTATATAAGATATTACCAAAACCCAAAGTAGATATTTTGTCATAAGGAAAATCTTATCAAATACAAAATGAAAGAGTCTTTTCTAACTAAAAAATTCTTTTATGAAAAGACAATTAAATCAAGAGTGTGTGTGTGATATGACTTGAGCAATCCACCAATCTATTCTATCCTTTACATTTTTATCTAAAACAAATAAAAATCTTATACCTAGACACAAGTCTTCATCCTCTTGAAGTCTTCCCTTGAAGTCTTCTCATCTTCTTGACTTGGTCCAAGCTTGATCCAAAAGCTCCTTGGATCACACCGTGCTAGCTCCAAATCTTGACATTTAATCCTTTGTTGAGCTTTGCACCTACTAAGATCTTGATAAAGAATCTGTCACTAATTAAACAAGATCATTAGCAAATATAACTACATGAGTTGATCATCATCAAAACTAGAGTGATAGGCCTTTGGGCCAACAATCTCCCCCTTTTTGATGATGACAAAACCCATGAAGTTATATATGCATGAATTAAAGTAAAGCTTCAAAGAAGCTCCCCCTTAACTCATGCATCACTAGAAATAAATAGATATGACATTAAAGCACATAAATATGTATGCAAATGAATGCACAAATCTTTTCTCAATCTTTTATCTTATTATATTATTGCTATGCATGAGTAAAAGCACAAGTATAAAAACTCAAAATCTTTCTCAAAATCTTTCTCTCCCTTAAGTAAGGAACAAATACTTCTCCCCCTTAAGGAAATCATGCATATAACTCAAATGCTTCTCCCCCTTTTTGTCAATCATCAACAAAGGGTTCAAAGTTCAAATCATCAAACAAATTTTCTCCCCCTTTTTGTCAAAAATAAGGAAATCAAGGAGGGTAAAATCAAATCAATCAATAAGATTTATATGCGATATACATTCATGAAGAGGAAGACGCTAAGTTAACTTCCCTACACATATGCATTACATGAAGAAGGGATGACAAGCCCTAACTCACATAAAACATATTATGTAATGCATAAGAGGAGATGTGAAGCTCCCCCTACACACGTATATCATATAAAGAAGAGTTGTCAAGCTCCTCAATTTATAATATACTCAACATGAATCCATATGTAAGAGAGATGTTAAGCTCTCCTTGCATATAGGAAATACAAATCAAAAATTTTGAATATTTCTTTAACAAGACAAAATTTTGAACTTTTCTTATGAAAACAAAATTTTGAAATATCTTAAAATACACAACTTTCTTTTAAGGTACCAAATGTAGAACAATCAAATTTTGAATTTTGATACCATTTTGAAATACAATGCATAAGCTTTAAAATAAATAAGATTTGAAGTAAGCTTAGCATTAACAACTATTGTGCTTTAAAATATAAATCCATTTTAATACAAGCACACAACAATCATATATATGTATGAAAAGAGTATACCAATTTAAGTAGATACATACATATATGAAAGAACAACATATGAGTATACACAATAAGAGGTCATATTGATACTAATTGAAACTATCCAATGATACCAATTGAAAATTAAGCTTAAGTGTATATATCATAAAATCTACCACATGAAGAATTCGAACTAGTTAAATGAAGGTGTTTAACAACTAGTACGGAATCCTTAATCAAGGAATAAGTCAAAAGTTTTTCATGAAATATCAATGAAACACAAGGCACTAAAAAGCACTCTATCCATAAAGTCCATATCAAAAAGAAGTGAGTGTGATAGTGTTATGTGGAACATGGTATCATGAAAAATAGCAATAAAACTCAATATTCCTTAAAATTTTGAAATCATGAAATCCATCACAAAAATTTTATTGAAAAATTACAAAATTTTTATTAAAACAAAAATTTATATTTCAAGATATATGTATGTTTTGACAAGACATTAAGTATACATACACATCCTTAAAACACAATTGAGTCCATTTATAGATTTGCATGAAAGGCAAATGACTCAAGAGGTATCCATGTATATCTTAATGTTTTGGTAAGACAAACATATACATGAAATGAAAGCACACGATCATAGCATAAATCCGAAATGGGAATACAAGTTTAAAATGTAATAATCATCAAAACTTAGGCTATACTAACACACCTAATGGGCACAAATAAGCATTCAAACCCAATCATATATAGATTTATTTGTGATCCATAATGTGTATAAGTATAAATCCAAGTGTTGACAAATGCTAACATTTAAACTAATATTCAAATCATGAAGCATCAAATAAATTTTGAAAATACAAAAGAATTTATCCATATGATTAAAAAATAGGATCATGTGAATCAATTTGAAGAATAGATAACTAGTTTAAATGGATTTTTGACAAACTAGTTAAAGATCCTTCAAAAATACAAAGTCAAATGTTTTCCATGAATAATACTAAATACATAAAAGTTCAAGCACTCATATTCCATAAAGCTCAATATTATCTATTTTCTTAAAAGGTGAGTGATCAAAAGTTATGTAAATGGTATCTTCATGAAAATAGAAAGTGAAGCATGAATCTTATGAAAATCTTATTTTTCATCTTAAAACAAATCATATATTTTTCATAAAGCATTGCTAAATACATAAAGATTTAATCACTCATGGTCTATAAAGCTCAAAATATTTTGTATCATAAAGATGAGTGTTCAAAAGATCATGTAAATAGCATTTTTATGAAAATAGTCATTCAAGCTCAAAAAGATCATAAATCACATTTTGTTGTACAAATCAAAAACATGAAAAATCATTTTTTTATTATTATTTATTTAAAATACTAATCTTCATGGTATATGTATGATTTATCCAATTCTAACAATATGCATACATATCCCAAATATGAAAAGAGTCCAATATATATTGCATGAAGGCAAATGACTCAAGGGGTATACATGTATATTTATTAGATTTGAATTAAACACACATATACATGAAGTAAGATCAAAGATAGGCATAACAAGTATAAATGACCGAATCATCAAAACTAGCCTATACACATGCATATAGTGGATACAAATGAGCATGAAGTTCAAATATATATGAGTCAATTGTAGTTCACTATTCATATATGTATAAATGCAAGTTTTGACACATTCTACATTTAAGCATGTAAATGCCACATGAAGCACCAAAAAAAAGCTATATGATACATGAAATTAAAAGCATGTGCATAATGAAATAGGAGTTTAGAAATTGTTACCAACTCCAAAGCTCCTAGCATGGTGGTTGACCCACCAAAATTTCCTTGATAGCAATGCATCCAAAAGTTTGTCCATCATGTCCATTGCATCCGCTATCAAGGCACCAATCCTCTCACGTTTTGTGAGAGCCCTCACCTACATCAAAATCAAAGGGTGGGGGTTTTGGTACCCATACTTTCTTGGGTCCTTTGGGGTTAGCTTTATTGTAAGGATCCCAAAATCTTTTATACTTAGCAAAATATAAATGAGGTTTCTTATCAAAACAAAATTTTGCTAAATGGCCTTTGCGGCCACAATGTGTACATACGTACACCTTAGTATGCTTATGTGTAGGAGTGTGATCATGTTGTGCAACATAAGCATGATGATGAGAGTGATGTGCATGAACATGAGGAGTTTGTTTCTTTGAAAACATTGACTCCAACTTAGTATGATTAAATGCACAAGAGTTCAAAGTTGAACTCAAATTATCCATTTTATTTTTCAAAACATTTATCTCATTTGTGGTGGCATGTAAAGCATGATGAGATATATGATCATTTTTCTTTTTCTTTTGTGAAACAAAATCTTTTTCTTTTTCAACAAATTTTCTTTTCAAAGTGATATTTTCTTGAAAAACATCTTCCTTTTGTTTTTCCACCAAATCACTCTTATTTTTCAAAATAGTGTTCCCTTCACATAAATCATTCAATTTAGACATTAAGGAAATATTCTCATTTTTCAAATCTTCATTTTCTTTTTCTAAACATGCAAGTTTATTTCTAAAAGAATCATTTTCTACATGCATGCAATCAAATTTCTTTTTCCAACTTTTATTATCTTTTTCTAAGCATGCAATGTTATCTCTAAATGAGTCATGTTCTTTATGCATGCAAGCAATGTTCTTTTTCAAATTTTTATTTTCTTTTCTAATCATGTCATATTTTTCAAGCAAAAGATGACAAAAAGTAGATAGCTCATCATATGACATGTCCTCATCATCGGACTCGGAATTTACCTCAAGGGGGTTATCCCCTTGGACCATATAGCATACGTTGGGGATGTCGCTTCCAACGTCCGAGTCACTCCCCGCATAGTATAGATCTTTTTCGCCGAGGGAGGTGATGATGTTCCATACTACAAAAGCCGATTCAACATTAGAAACCCTAGATAAATAATCATCATTTAGGGTTGACTTGATAGCATGAAGGGCTTTTGCATTAGCCTCAAAGTACTTGCTATTATTAAAATATGAATCATTAGTAGTAGCAAGATATACATGAATGCCTAAGGTCTTGAGGTACAATGACATCTTAACCTTCCAAATGTTGATGTTAAGGATGTCAAAGGTGGGTGGTGACATGAACTCCATGGTGTGTGTACAAAACATTGTGATTAGCCTAAAAATGAGGATCTTTAACTCTAGGTTGTTAGACCTAATATCAAGAGCACTTGGCTCTGATACCAATTGTAAGATCACCTAGAGGGGGGGTGAATAGGTGATGGCTAATCTAATGGTCACTTATGAACAAATAATGCGGAATTAAAAATAAGTTGACTAAATTAAACTTCTTTTAATTGAACACTTATGTATAACACAAGAGTGTTGCCGAATTCCCCTTGCGAGGCTCTGGACAAACTCCTCTAGATTCCCCTTGAATGGGTTGAGGTGCCGCGTTGGCTCTCTTGGTTGAATACTAGTGTTAATAACAATCCCAAGCAAGTATAGCAATTATGAGCACAAAGGTATATCATGCATATAAGAGATAAAGACTATAAAGTAATGCAAGATATAAGTGAGACAAAAGAGTAAGAGAGTAAGAGTGAGCAATCGCAAACACAAAGGGTTTGTTTCGAGGTTCGAGCACACTTGCTCTACATCCCCGCCTTCGACACACGAAGGATTTCCACTATGCACGATCCAACCGGATCTCTCCTTGGTGCCGCAACACCTACAAGCCCTCGGGCTCCCAAAGTCCCTTACACACCACAAGCCCACCGGCTCGTCGAGGCCGCACCTCGTACAACAAGTCCGCACCCGAACTCAAAACACCGCGAGCACACTTGCCCGCTTCCTCAAATACAAAGAAAGATCTTGGTGATCTAAACACTTGATCACCTAACAAAAATCTCACTACAACACTCCTATAGGATAGATATAACTATGGATGCTCATGTGTAGTGTGAGAACTCAAGGAAAGAACTTTGATGGAAAACTCAAGAAATCACAATAAACACTCTCTTGATAAAATCCCTTTTGATAGGAAATATTGGCACTCTATTTTGTGGAGAAAACTCTGCTAAAAGAATGGAAATAACTGGACAAAAGCTCTCCTGAAATCTTAGCTTCAAACAATGACAAAACCCCCTTTTATAGAGGCCAGAAAAATCTGACCGTTGGGCTCTGTCAGAGCTGCCGGTCGACCGGTCCGGTCGACCGCCAACGGTCAAGAATCCGACCGTTGGAGCCTCCGGTCGACCGGCCCGGTCGACCGCGCACCTGGAGCAGAGAATTACTTCTCTGTCGGTCGACCGGTGCGGTCGACCGGAATTTCCAGAGAGCAGACTCTCTGAAGCGGTCGACCGGCACGGTCGACCGTTCTCCAGTGCTCACAGGCGTGCACGTCTGTGCACGTCCGGTCGACCGACCCGGTCGACCGGCCACTGTCAGTTCTGAAAAATCAGAACTGCCAGAACCAGAAAATTTGGGATTTAAAGATTGGTCTTTTTGGCTTAATAATAAAAAAATCCCATAAATACTTAGAAATTCTACAAAAAATAGTTTTATAATATAGAAACATGCTTGCACAAAATCAAGGCATGTTATTAAAGATTTGACTATTTTTGTAACTTGAAAATATTGGCTCATAATAAAAACTGTTTTTCTAAATCAACATGTTTTTCCAAATTTTCATCAAATACAAAAACAAGATATACTTTAAGGCATAGTGTGTATGGATATGATCCAATACACAATCAAGATGAAATATCTAGTTTTTGACATAAAGCACTAAACTTGTTTTGGTTAAAGGATATGTATATAAGAGATTACCAAAACCCAAAGTAGATATTTTGTCATAAGGAAAATCTTATCAAATACAAAATGAAAGAGTCTTTTCTAACTAAAAAATTCTTTTATGAAAAGACAATTAAATCAAGAGTGTGTGTGTGATATGACTTGAGCAATCCACCAATCTATTCTATCCTTTACATTTTTATCTAAAACAATAAAAATCTTATACCTAGACACAAGTCTTCATCCTCTTGAAGTCTTCCCTTGAAGTCTTCTCATCTTCTTGACTTGGTCCAAGCTTGATCCAAAAGCTCCTTGGATCACACCGTGCTAGCTCCAAATCTTGACATTTAATCCTTTGTTGAGCTTTGCACCTACTAAGATCTTGATAAAGAATCTGTCACTAATTAAACAAGATCATTAGCAAATATAACTACATGAGTTGATCATCATCAAAACTAGAGTGATAGGCCTTTGGGCCAACAACACATTCACGATGCATTGCGGACCATGCATGAGATAAGTGTGGGGGAGGGTTTACTAACGTAGTTAGTTTTATATTTTCTTTCTTTTACACTTCTTTTTAAATAAAAAAAATCTTTTCTTTTTACAAAACTTTTGAATTAAGAGAAATAGTTTTTGATTTATTTTTAAGAAAATTAAGATTATCTTAGGAATTAGGAAGACCTAAAATTACGAAATTTTAAACCAAGTCAAAATAATAGATCTTGTTTAAATTTTAGGATAAGAAAGTAAAATTGAAAAGATAATTTGATCTTAATTTGTTGCCTTAGATCTATGCACTCCACACTTACACAATTTTTGAGATTGAAACAAAGACTGAAATGCCATAAAAATATATATATAAAAAAAATTCACTTATTGGAGTTGGGTAATTATGCCTCAGGAAGCATGATTATTCATACCTAAAATGGTGAACAAAAAAATAAAATAACCCCCTTTAGTTTTGTGGCCTTGTTTACTCGAGTCATTAAGTTCGAGAGATGTTTTCTCATCTGGTGCCCTAAGACCATCTGGTTTGGGAGCCACCGGCTAAAGGCTCACTACCCGGGTAAATAAGAAAGCCTAAGAAAACTAAGGAAAAAAATAATAATAATAAACAAATAAATATATATATATATTAAATAAATTGCATGAAAGTTTTAGTCGATATCCCAAAAATCTTCATAGTTCACAAAGTGCATATTTTCTAAAAGTTTTATAAAAGATCAAAGAGTCATTCAATTTTAAATTCTTACACTTAATTTATAACAAGATTTTGCATTTCGACTTAGTTTAAGGAAGATTAATTTCTGGTTAACCTATGAACTTGGATCACTTATATTTTCGCAAAAATACTTCAACACTTTTCTCTATTTCAAAAATGCATTTTCAAAATACTAACATTTGATTTCTTTCTTTATGGATTTTGTGGGTGTAATCCGCTGAAAACCCTCAGGAGACAAAACTTCTCCTCTAAGGGGAACTTAGAGGTTTAACGGCTTGTTGCACATGCTCAGTGTAATCGCGTCACCTGCGAAAGTGGTGTAATAATTTTCTTAGTTTTTTTATTTTGCTCGGGACGAGCAAAAGATAAGTGTGGGGGTGTGATTAGTCTCTAATTTTGCATAATTTTCATCACATTCTCACATTTATTTGATAATAAATTCTGCTAATAATATCTTTCTTGCTTGATCTTAGGTCAATGGTGGGCAAATGAAGAAGAAAACCCAAATCACCATTTAATTGGTGATTAAAGGGCTAGTAAAATGGCTATTGACCTAGAGAGCTGACTCTGTCAAAAACCAGGAGCGTTAGCCGACAGGGGGATAACAGTGCAGCACGCAGCAGGCGGCGCCGCACGCGCCGCTCAAGGAAAGCCGCGGAAACGCGGCATTTTGTTGCATTTTCGCGGCCAAACCAGAAACCGAGAATCCAGCAGACAGGGGGGACAACCAGGCGGCACGCAGCAGGCGGCGCTGCGTGCGCCGCAAAAGTAATGCCGCAAAAACGTGGCATATGCCGCGTTTCCGCGGCCATATGGCGGCGCCGCGCGCGCCGCTTGGGGTCACATCTTGTCTCCTGGCCCCCCCAGGCGGCGCCGCACACGCCGACCAAGGACAGCCGCGGTACGCGGCTTTTGCCGCGTTTTCGCGGCCATATGGCCACGCCGCGCGCGCCGTTTTGGGTCATTTCTTGTCTCTTGGCCCCCTATTCCCCTGATACTATAAATACCCCATGGGGTTTCAGAGTTGAGAAAGAAAATAGGCAAGAAAGGAGATGGAGAGGAAGAGAGTTAGGGTAGTTTCATCTTCATTTTTGTAGTTTAGATAGGGTAGTGTAGTTTCTTCTTCTTCCCCCATTGTAATTTACCTTTTGTAGATCTTGTATTAGGGAGAGAGAGTGGTACATGTTGGGAAGTAAGAGTGCTTGTAATTGAAGGTGACAATCAATGAAAGGTGCTCTCTTACCTTATCTTTGTTTTCTTCTCTCTAATCTCTTTTACATGTGTAGCTAGTCTTTTCTCTCATGGCAACTAACTACTAACCACCAACTAGTCTAACTTCTTTGATGATAATCCACATGAATCTAATAGCCTCATTTTTGGCCTTGCTCTTGCAAGAGCCATTGATGGCTCATGATGATAGATCTAACTCTAACTTCTTAACTCTCTAACAAGCTAACATTACTTTATTTCATGCTTGCTCTTTTTGGTTTTGATGAGTTAAGTGTAGCTTGCACTTGTTTGTTGAGTTGGGTTGTGAAGAGTTACATATGGGTCATGCTTTGAATCGCTCTTGAACCAAGGACTAGTGATGGCCAATGATACTTATGAGGCAACTATCACTAAGAGGTTAGCGTGTTGGTGGAGTCATTAGTAGTTAGTAGCCGTGAGTTTTCTTTCTCTTTCACTTGTTTTAGAAAAATATCCAAAAATCACAAACATATTCTTTTCAATATTTCCCACTTCTTTGTATTTCACCATACTTCTCTTTCTATTCTTTTTTTTTATTTTCTTTTCATTCTTTATAAAGACTTTGAAGAACTTTTAACATAAACGTGAATCAATCGGTAAAGCATCTATCGCCTCCCGTCCTTGTGGATACGACCCGTATAGCCACTTCGCTACTACGGAAGAATCGCAAAATCAGTAACTTCGACCCACACTCTATTTACTTATTCTTGTGCTTGCTTTTTGCCGATCAGTATGCGCTATCTAGATGTTCATGTGTTGCTTCGCCTTGAGCGTTAGTCTCGGCGAGCGAGTTAGCATTTAGCGTTGCACGCTGGCCTTGTCGGGAATATAGCTTCGTCATGTGTTGCAACTTTACTCCACCGGACATGGTCTAGCTTGACTCTAGCTTGTCCAGCCTCACCTAGATAATTATTAAATTAACTATTATTCTTTTATTGATGGTTGTGAAGAGTTTGAAATATTTACTTGCATTATTTTTCTACAACTGTATTGTTTTTCGATTCGTACCGATCTCCTGTATCTATACTGTTTTCCCATATTTTGTTATATGATAGTTTAACACTTGCTATGCTAATCACCTGAAACCTACCATGTTATCACGTAACTCATGATTATCATATTATGGGAATTTACTAATTAATATCCTGCTATACCCCTGTTACTCATGTACTCCTGTTACTCTTGTACCATGCTCATGCTCATTCTTGTATATTGATAACTCTAAAATAAATTAATAAAAATGACAACTTAATCAGGTTGGAGGAAACTGATGGACTTCAAATTGTGATTGTGTTTACAATGGTGTAGGGATGTTGTTCAACTAAAATCTTTCGGTTCTACCTGTGAGCCTCCAGGTGTTTCACGGGGTGTTATAGTACCCTGATTACTATACCTCCTTTCCAGGGCATACAATAAAACCCTCCTCCACTACACCACGTGGTAGGTTCCGTATCAGCTGTAACGACTCGATCCTGTGGGTACGGAGACGTTATTGCGATGTATATACGCAGGTCAAAAATACCCTTGCATATATACGCTAAGTATCAGTATAGGTAAGAATTGGAGTACAAAAGTACGTGGTGCATTATACATTCCAACATATGAGTACAATTACAAAGTTATCACAGTATGTGACACAATATTACAAGAATATTAAATCACCGGTAGGCGCAAATGTGAGAATATAAAGAGATATACAATTATGAATAGTACAAAAAATGCTCACGAGTTACAAAGGAAAACTCGGGAGACGAGTAAGGGGCCTAGAAGGATGGGGCTCCAGACGATCTGCTGAAAATCCACGCTTCCTCTGCCTATCTCTGATCAGCAACCGAAAAAATTCACAAGCTCCGGGATCTGAACATGCAGGTCCAGGAGAGTCAGAACGCCCCAACGAGTTGTATGGTGAATGCCAAGTGTCAAGCATAAATAAGCACACGTGTATCGATAAATCTGAGTCAAGAGCATGTACTGAAAATCATGTAGTGAGCATAGGCATACAGGAGCAGGTAAAGAGGTAGCAGTAAGTAAATGTGGCAAAATCAGTTATATAATCCCAAATAATAGGTTCATAAAGTTACTACATCGAAGGAATAATCCAAATAAGGAAACCCTCGTATATATACTGTATACTTCACGTCACTGTATCCTGAGTTCATATAACCCGAGTTGTCTCCTAAACTAAAAAAACATCATAAAACTGATAAAAATTGATAATACTGATGAAATCAAATGCGAGCAATACTAGTAGTAGAAGCTCAGTTAACAGCTTCATGAGACAAGTACGTCGAAGGAATAATCCAAACAGGGAAACCCTCATCATATATCTTACGCCCCATGTCACCGTAATCCGAGTGTATACCACCCGAATTACAAAACAAACAACGAATTATTATTGATTAGCATTTTATTATTATTATTACTCTTCCTACCCATATATCTAGGTATGTGCCAAGTGTCCCAGCACACATACATCCATATGTGAGTAAGCTGAGGTTGTTATTGAAAACTGATGACGAAACTAATGGTTATGTTTATAGTGGGTCCCGTACATACCCGGGACCACGGCCCAGGATGCTCCGATGCTGACTCGGAACCTGCCGCTAGGCAAACAGGAGGTGGGTCTTATATTATGCTCATTTAGAAATATAACATGAGATAGAGAGTCAGCACTCCCCTCGGACACGTGGAGGCCCTCAGGTAGATCCGAAAGTTGGAGTTGCACAACATACATAATACCACTGTAAACATATTCACCAATTGAAGTCCATCAGTTTTTCCCTTACCCGATATAGGTTGGCCTTTTTATAGTTTATTATTACGGAATTATCATATTACGGGAATAGCAGGATCAGGACAGGTTCACGAGTTACAGGAGTACATAAGTACTAGAAATGCAAGTCACTGTATATAAAATATAGAATAGTAGGATAGGATTCTGAAATATGATAATCACAAGGCAAGTAGTAATGTATTAGGCGGCAGAAAATAAGTGATATCAAACAGGTGTCAAGTAATAGCATGTAGGAGTCAGGTGTCAAGTAATAGCATGATAGATGGTAACCACAGTAAATATCACTATACAAGAAAACAGTACCGATACAGAGGATCGGTATGAATACTGGAGAATAGTACTGATATTAGGGATCAGTACAAACATAGTAAAAATAGTACTGATACAGGGATCGATATGAAAACAAAAAAACAATATAGTTTTGAAAAATGGTATAGATACAGGTTTCAAACTCTTCACAATCATCAAGGACAGGATTATAATTGAATTATCAAGTAGATAAGTAAGCATGCAAGCAAGCGTAAATCCAAGTGAAGCTAAACAAGCTTGAGCAAAGCTAACGAACAGCACTAGACATCATCACATCGGCGTGGTTACCGCTCGCAGCGCGACTAAATGCATATGACGGAGCAAGCATATGACCGCTATTTTACCGCGTGTGGCAAAGCCGTGCTCACGCTGTAACTACGCTCGAACGAAGTTAGTGACAAAGCGCTGAGCGCTAGATCTACCTACTAGGCGTAGCTAAAAGACCTGACAGTCTGAACGCACTCTTTTTTCGAGGGAGTGGGTGAAAAGCCTGTAAAGACTGAAGGGTCGGAAGGCCCAGTCGATACCTATAGAAGTGTTAGTACCAAATACACGCATGTATATATAGTAATCACTAGTTATCAGTAGAGTAGTGAACCTGGAGGTTGTAAGACAGGAATAAGGTCAGCGAGTAGATAAGAGAACAATCAAGCAGAGCTAGACAAGTTAGAGCGAGGCTGGCGTACAGGGCTAAAGGCTATCACGCTCGGCGTAGTTATCGCTCGTGACAATGCCACAATAACGTACAGTTATCGCTCACGGCATAACTGTAAGTTACCTAGAGGGAGTGAATAGGTGACAAACTAATCTAATGCAAAAATAATGCGAAATTAAAACTAATTGTGCAAACTAAGACTAATATGCAAACACACAAAATATAACCAATGAGTGTAGCCGAATTCCCGATGAAGGGCTCTAGACTATCTCCTCCAGATTCCTCTAGATTAAGAGTTGAGGTGCCGCTATGGCTCTCTTAGTTAAATACAAGGGTTAGCAAATACTCCCAAGCATATATATCAATTTAGAAGAACATATATCAAGCATATAAAGATAAGTACAATAAGAACATGTAAGATATAAAACACAATTGAGTTGAGAGAAAGATGAACAATCACAAACACGGGAGAATTGCTTTGAGATTTGAGTACACTTGCTTTACGTCTCCAGCTTCAACACTATGAAGGATTTCCACTAAAATGATCCCGCAAGTTCACCCGGTGCCGTAACACCTACAGCGAGCTCCGTCAAGAACTCTTGGACCCGCAAGTCTCTCACTTGTTCTCGCAAGAACAACACACGCAAGCACACTAGCTTGCCGAGGCCGCACGTCTTACAACTCCTCCGACCACAAGTTGGAACACTTGGTGATCACTTCACTTGATCACCACAAAACACTCTTCACCGAGGCCACAACCTCTACAACTCCTCACAAAACTTCTTGATCACAAAAATAACTCTCATAACAAGGCTCCCTAGAGGATTGATAAAAAAATAGATGGCTCAAGTTTGTGTGAGAAAACAAGATAGATTTGTGGAGAAAAAACTCAAGAAATCCTTAAAAACCCAAGAGAAAACTTTTGGTAAACTCTCTTTTGATATGGAATTGAAACTCTAAAAACATGCTTAGAAACTCTGGAAAATAGCTCTAGAAAATAGCCAAAAAATCTTACTCAAAAATTTGGCCAAAAGTTTCATTTATAGAGGCATCAGAAAACTAGCCATTATGGGCCAGATTGACCTGTCGGTCGACCGAAAAACGATCATATTTATGACCGTTGGGGACCGCTCGGTCGATCGCACCTAGGTCAAAGACCTATCAGTCGACCGACCGGTTGACCAAGGCTAGAACCAAATAGCACAACTCTCTGGCCAGTCGACCGCTCGGTCGATCGGGGCCAGATCCAGAGAGTAAACTCCTTGGATCGGTCGATGGGCGGTCGACCGACCCCCAAGCCAGGCTTGTGCACGATGCCTATGCACATCAGTTGACCGATCGATCAACCGACTTCTGCTTCGGTCGACCGCCAAAAGCCTAGGTCTGAGTTTTAAGGGATTTAAAACTTGGTCTTTTAAAATCCTATAAAATCACAAAAAATTCACAAAAATAGGTTCATATATATATTGAAGAACAAATATGTGTGATCAAAATTTAGAACATATTACAGACTATTTGAACCATTTTTTTGATATAAAAATTAAGTTTATAACTAAAACCCGTATTTTTCAAAAACCTAACTTTTAAAATGAAAACAGAATTTTTTCAATACTTGTTCAAATACAAAAACAAGATATTAAAACTCATTTGAAGCATAATGTGTATAGATATGATCCAATACACATGTAAGATGAAATATCTATGTTTTTGATAATGAGCTCAAAATAAAGTTTTGACTTAAACAAAACTTGAACACATGATATATAAACATCAAATAAGTTTTTCTAATATTTGAACCATCAATGTGTATGTATTATACCCAAAACACATATAAACCATATAAACTTATTTTGATGGAAATCTAATCATGAAACATAAGGATATATACTTTGAAGCTCAAAACGAAAACGGTATTTTCTAAAATCAAAACTATTCTTATAAAAACACTATATAAATTGTGTGTGTATATGCGCTTGAGCAATCCACAACTAATCTACCATTTATATTTTATCTAAAACACAAAATCTTAACACTTACAAACTCGACTCAAGTCTTGAAAATCTTCTATTGAAAATCTTCTTCTCCTTCTTAACTTGGTCCAAACCTTAATTCAACGAGCTAGACTCCTCTTTCAGTATTTGATGTGATCTTGAAGCGCGAGCTCTTGAATCAACACGTGCTAATTTCAAAACTTGACTTCGAATCTTTTATTGAAGCTAAACATCGACTAAGATCTTAATCAAATATCTGAAACTATATAAATACAAGATCATTAGTACTATAACTATATGAGTTAATCATCATCAAAACTAAAGTGATGGGCCTTTAGGCCAACAATCTCCCCCTTTTAATGATGACAAAACTCATGGAGTTATATATGCATGGATTAGAGTTAAACATCATAGAAGCTCCCCCTTAACTCATCCATAGCAAATAAAAAGGATATTCAATAAAAGCACTTAACTTAAACAAATATATATTACATAAACAACAAATATTTAACATGCATATAAACTCTGAAATTCACCTAGAGGGGGGGAATAGGTGATAGTGCTAATCTAGAAACTAAATGTGGAAGCTAAAAACTATTTTGCAACACACTTAATACAACCAACAAGTGTAGCCGAATTCCCCGTGAAGGGCTCTGGACTAACTCCTCATGATTTCCCTAGATAAGGGTTGAGGTGCTATATGAAGCTCTTGTAGTTAAGTATAAGTGAGGCAAACACAAGCAAGCCAAGCATATAAAAATGAACAATATGAAATAATGTCAGGCACAAATGCAAGCAATAAGATATGAATGAATGAATGATGTTTTGCACAAATAAAAGAGAGAGAGGGTTTAGAGGCAATGGATCAAACGCAAACACAAAGATATGTTTCGAGGTTCGAGCCCCTAGCTCTACGTCCCCGCCTTCACCGAGAAGGATTTCTAATCCACTATCTTGTCCACTGAGGACTCCCACCGAGGTAACCTCCACCGAGGAGGATTTGTACAACAAGGGAGTACCGAACTCCTCTCTCAAACACCACCTCACAACCGAGGGGTAGGCCCGTAGCCAAACAACCAAACTCCACCTCTCACTAGAGGGAGCAAACCAACAATCTCAACCTCTACCAAAGAGGGAGCAAACACCAACCCAAATCAACAATCTCAACCTCCACCAAAGAGGAGCAACCAACAATGAGGGTTTACAACAAGTGGTCTCTTTCAACCACAAACACAATCTTTTCCACAAACAAAAGATCCTAAATAGATTAGGATAGAAGATATAGCTCAAGTGAATATCAAGGTGTTTTTAAAAATCAAATAACAAAGAAAAACTACTTGAGAAATCTCTTGTAGATGATAGAAATGAAAATCCAAAACCATATCCCAAAAACCTAGTTTTCTTTGATTTTTCAAAACCCTTGAATAACAATAAAGATGAAATCTTATAAAGCTCTAAAACACTTTTTAAAACTTGTAAAAACACTTCAGAAAAGTAGGAATTTTTGCTCTTGAAAACTTGTTTAAAACCCCTAAGAAATAGGGTATTTATGGGCTCCCCAAGAAACTAGCCGTTAGGCTGATCTATCAGCCTGACAGGCTTGTGGTCGACCGGCCGGTCGACCACAAACGGTCATAAATATGACCGTTGGGGCATCCCGGTCGACCGCCCGGTCGACCGCCCAGATACAGAGAGCAAAGCTCTCTGGTCCGGTCGACCGCCCGGTCGACCGGCCCACTGTGTCTACTAGACGTGCACAAGGCTGTGCACGTCGGTCGACCGCACGGTCGACCGACCTGGCCTGTCAGCCACAGTCTGGGTCAGAAACTGGGTAAAAATAATTTTTAAAAATTCTTTTATTTCTTCTAAAAATTCCCAAAAATAGTTTTAACATTTTGCATTGATATATAAACATGTAATAAAAATTTCAACTCAAATATCAAGCAATTTGAACTATTTTTGTGTCTTATCATTTTTACCAAAAAACAAAAACTGTATTTTATCAAACTTAGATTTTTCAATAGGAAATCTGATTTTTTCTAAAACTCATTGAAATACAAAAATATGATATTTGAACACATTGAAGTATGTTGCATATGTACATAAGTCCAATATACATGAAACAAATATATATCATAGTTTTTGTCTTTAATTCCAAAATAATGTTTTGTTAAAAATACCAAAACATAAAACACATGAATAGGTATGTCAAACTAAGTTTGTATAAGTCATGAAGCATGTATGTATATCGAACACATCTAATATACATAAAAACTATTTAAACTTGTTTTGATCTAATCTATTCATGAAAATCAATATCCATAAAACGTGTGTGTTGTGCACTTGAGCATATCAACTATTCTTATCTTTACACATGGATCTAAAACACACTAAACTAAACTATGGATACCTAAGTCTTCTTGACGATCTTCATCTTCAAGTCGACTCGATCCAAACCGCCGTGATCCATGAGCTAGACTCCAACGAGTGCTAAGTATCATCATGATGCTCGGGCTATGGAATCACCATGTGAAAGCTTCCAAACTCCTCTTTTTGAAGCAATCACCAACTAATATCTTGCTAAATGATCTGAAACTAAAATCACAAGATTATTAGTACACATAACTACATGAGTTAATCATCATCAAAACTAGAGTGGAAGGCCTCTGGGCCAACAATCTCCCCCTTTTTGATGATGACAAAACTCATGGAGTTATATATGCATGGATTAAAGTTAAGCTTCATAGAAGCTCCACCTTAACTCATGCATAACAATTAACATAATAAATATGCAATGAAAGGTCATAAACATGTATGCATAGACATGCATAAAACAAGGTACCAAACATAAACATGCTCTTGATACCAAACATATGAAATGCATCATGCATAAAACGTGCTCTTGATACCAATAAAACATGTTCTTAAATAATGCTCTTGATACCAATTAAACAATTAAACAACAAACTAATAACAAAACTTGCATATAAAACATGCATATAAACCAAATACCTCTCCCCCTTTTTGTCAATCATCAACAAAGGGTCAAAGTAAAAGCAAAGCAATAAATTCTTCTCCCCCTTTTTGTTCGAAACAAAGAATCAACTAAGGGGTCAAACAAAGCAAATCAATAAATAGATATATGCGATATACATTCATGAAGAGGAAGACGCTAAGTTAACTTCCTTACATATATGCATTACATGAAGAAAGGATGACAAGCCCTAATTCACATAACACATAATATGCAATGTATAAGAAGAGATGTGAAGCTCCCCCTACACACGTGTACCACATAAAGAAGAGTTGTCAAGCTCCTCAATATAGATACACTCAACATGAATTTATATGTGGAGGAGATATTAAGCTCCCCTTGCATATGTGCAATTATATCAAAACATTTTTAACATTTCTTATTAAAACACAATTTTGAATTTTTTCAATAAAATAAATTTGATACCAATTTTTGAGAAAAACACATAAAAATCTTGATACCAATTGAAATTAAACATAACATATTTTGAATTTCTAAACAAAAATTTTGATACCAATTGTAAATATTTTTTATTTTGAACATATGATACCAAATTGAAATTTTCAATCATAAAGTATGGGAGTGAAAATCAAATACCAATTAAAAGATGAAATACAAGTTTTCTCCCCTTTATGAAATACCAAATGAAACAATGAATAAGCTTGTATATGGATACCAATTGAAAACTAGTCAATTGAAATAAGATAGTCATTATAAAACAAGCTTTATCATGATCAAAATTTGTGCTCTAAGATATATGAATATAATAAGCACAAATAAAAACATATATATGTATGAAAAATTAGATATCAATTGAAATTGATACTCTTTGAAGTGAAAGCATACATACATAAAAATATATATGAGTATACAAGAAATGTCAATATTGATACCAATTTAAAGAATCCAATGATACCAATTGAAACAACAATAATATCAAATGTATATCTCATATTACCTATCCTCCCAATCATGTTCAAGTTTAAAATAATTTTCACTATAAAGCATACATGAGCATGATCTCCCATCCAACCACCCTTTGAAGTTAGGGGTTTTAAAAATAGGTTTGAAAATTATAGTATGTTTGAAAACATCTACCATAACGAAGAATACGAACTAGTTAAATGGAAAAACTTATTAACTAGTACGAAATCCTTCAAGTAAGGAATAAATCAAAAATATTTTTCATGAAACATATGTAATCACATGGCACTAAACACTCAAAATCCATAAAGCTCATATCATACTCATGAAAACAATCATGAGAAATATTTAAATAAGGTGAGTGAACAAGTGTTATGTGAAACATATCAACATGAAAATAGACATTCAAGCTCAAAATTCCTTTAAACATGAAAACATGAAAATCATCAAAACTATTTAATCTTCAAGGCATATGTATGTCTTATACAAACTAAAGTATACATACATATCCAAACATAACGAGTCCACAAATGTATATGCATGAAGGCACGTGGCTCAATGGATGCATATGTATAATCAATAGTTTGGATAAAATGGACATATATATGAAGTTAAACACATAATCATAAAACAAATTCAAAAAATGGGAATACAACTTTAAAATGCATGGATCATCAAAACTAGACTATACTAGCACATCTAATGGGTTCAAATAAGCATTCAAGTACAAACATATATATGATCTATTTGTAACCCACTATATGCACAAATATATACCTAGTCTTAATGAAAACTAACATTTAAATATATATTCAAATCATGAAGTATAAAAACAAGATATGAATAAAAATGAAAAATATAAACATGATTATTATGTAAATTCACATGTTATTAGAGCTAAGATAAACATGATAGCTAAACAATGGTGAGAACACAAAAATAATAGTCCATAGTAAACATGGGTGTCTCAAAGGTTATACATGCATGTCAAGAGTCTAATAATAATGGCATTTTCATAATGATCATATAAACAACAAAACATGCTACAAATAATGAACATGAAAAGCATGCATAAATAGATAAGGAGTAAGAGACCGTTACCAAAACCTATGAGGCAACTTCTCCGTGTCTCAAAAACACGGTGGTCCTCCCACCAAACATCCCTTGAAAGTGATGCATCCAAATAATTTCCATGAAGCTCAGAACGCATCCACTCCAAGGTACCGCTACTCTCACGTCATGTGAGAGCCCACACCTACATCAAAAACACGAGGGGTGGTCTTTGGTACCCATACTTTCTTGGGTCTATGGGGGTTAGTCCCTTCTCTAACCCAAACAAAATTATTTGCTAAATTTGAAACATGTATTCTATCATAACAAAATTTAACAAGGTGGCCCTTACGTCCACAATGTGTACAAGTGTACACATGAGCATACAAGTGATGATGGTGTCCGTGAGGAGCATGTGTATGCCATGGAGGGTGTGCATGCATAATAGATGGAACTTGTTTCTTTCGAAATAAAGATTCCAAACGTGTATGGTTTGAAACACAATGGCTCAAAGTGGAGCCCAAACAATCAACACTCTTCTTCAAAAGATTTATATCATTATCAATCAAAGAGGAAGTGTGGCATGCAATAGGTGAAGTGTGAGATACTACCCGAGCATGGCAAACATGAGAATCAATTTTATTTTGTAAAACAATATTTTTCTTTAAACACACATCTAAATCATTTGAAATAGAAATTATTTTCATTTTTAAAGAATCATTTTCTTTTACAACAAAATTAACTTTTGAAGACAATTTTTCATTTTTCTTCAAAATAATATCACAATCATTTTTAGATTTTAACAATTCATTTTCTTTTAGTGGAAGGTCTAGTTGAGATTTCAATGAATCTCTTTCATTAGAAATCTCCTCCTTCTCTTGCAAAACAATCTCAATTTTTGAGAACAAATCCTCTTTTTCTTTATTTAATTTACAAGTTTTCTTTTTCAAAATTTTATATTTTTCAAGTAATTTTTCACAAACAATCGATAGTTCTTCATTCAAAGTATGGGCATCAACAAAATCATTACATGAAGAACTAGCATCATCATTATCTAGTTGAGATTCCGATTATACCTCAAGGGAGTCATTCCCTTGGATCATTAAGCATTGTGACTCGGATTCTCCACTAGACTCCTCCGGTTGGATAGACAATTGAAGCTTGGAGGTGGATGTGGTTGTCAACTTGTTCCACACTGCAAAGGCGGAATCAAGGTTAGAAACATGCATAAGATATTCTTTTGAAAGCGTGCTTCTAATAGCCTCAAGGGCTTGTGCATTGGCCCCTATATGATTGCTATTACCAAGATAGCATTTCTTGGTAGCGGCAAGGAAAACATGCAAGCCTAGGGTTTTCAAATAACAACTCATCTTGGCCTTCCAAATATCAAGTCTAGAAATATCAAACATAGGAGGGCTACCCATGAGTGCAAACTATATGTGTGCAACAAATATATGCAAATGTAGATTAGCTAAACCAATATCTCACTCCTAGGTTGTTAAACCTAAAGTATCCGAAGCGTAGGCTCTGATACCAATTGAAATTCTCCTAGAGGGGGTGAATAGGTGATAGTGCTAATCTAGAAACTAAATGCGGAAGCTAAAAATTATTTTGCAACACACTTAATACAACCAACAAGTGTAGCCAAATTTCCCGTGAAGGGCTCTGGACTAACTCCTCTTGATTCCCCTAGATAAGGGTTGAGGTGCTATATGAAGCTCTTGTGGTAAAGTATGAGTGAGGCACACACAAGCAAGCCAAGCATATAAAGATGAACAATATGAAATAATGCAAGGCACAAATGCAAGCAATAAGATATGAATGAATGAATGATGCTTTGCACAAATAAAAGAGAGAGGGTTTAGAGGCAATGGATCAAACGCAAACACAAAGATATATTTCGAGGTTCGAGCCCCTAGCTCTACGTCCCCGCCTTCACCGAGAAGGATTTCTAATCCACTATCTTGTCCACCGAGGACTCCCACCGAGGGAACCTCCACCGAGGAGGATTTGTACAATAAGGGAGTACCGAACTCCTCTCTCAAACACCACCTCACAATCGAGGGGTAGGCTCGTAGCCAAACAACCAAACTCCACCTCTCACTAGAGGGAGCAAACCAACAATCTCAACCTCTACCAAAGAGGGAGCAAACACCAACCCAAATCAACAATCTCAACCTCTACCAAAGAGGGAGCAACCAACAATGAGGGTTTACAACAAGTGGTCTCTTTCAACCACAAACACAATCTTTTCCACAAACAAAAGATCCTAAATAGATTAGGATAGAAGATATAGCTCAAGTGGATATCAAGGTGTTTTTGAAAATCAAATAACAAAGAAAAACTACTTGGGAAATCTCTTGTAGATGATAAAAATGAAAATCCAAAACAATATCCCAAAAACATAGTTTTCTTTAATTTTCCAAAACCCTTGAAAAACAATAAAGATGAAATCTTTTAAAGCTCTAAAACACTTTTTAAAACTTGTAAAAACACTTCAGAAAAGTAGGAATTTTTGCTCTTGAAAATCTTATTTAAAACCCCCAAGAAATGGGGTATTTATAGGCTCCCCAAGAAACTAGCCGTGAGGCTGATCTGTCAGCCTGACAGGCTTGCGGTCGATCGGCCGGTCGACCGCAACAGTCATAAATATGACCGTTGGGGCATCCCGGTCGACCGCTCGGTCGACCGCCCAGATACAGAGAGCAAAACTCTCCGGTCCGGTCGACCGCCCGGTCGACCGGCCCACTGTGTCTGCCAGACGTGCACAAGGCTGTGCACGTCAGTCGACCGCACGATCGACCGACCTGGCCTGTCAGCCACAGTCTGGGTCAGAAACTGGGTAAAAAAATTCTTTTATCTCTTCTAAAAATCCCCAAAAATAGTTTTAACATTTTGCATTGATATATAAACATGTAATAAAAATTTTAACTCAAATATCAAGCAATTTGAACTATTTTAGTGTCTTATCATTTTACCAAAAAACAAAAACTGTATTTTATCAAACTTGGATTTTTCCATAGGAAATCTGATTTTTCTTAAAACTCATTGAAATACAAAAATATGATATTTAAACTCATTGAAGTATGTTGCATATGGACATAAGTCTAATATACATGAAACAAATATATATCATAGTTTTTGTCTTTAATTCCAAAATAATGTTTTGTTAAAAATACTAAAACATAAAACACATGAATAGGTATGTCAAACTAAGTTTGTATAAGTAATGAAGCATGTATGTATATCGAACACATCTAATATACATAAAAGTATTTAAACTTATTTTGATCTAATCTATTCATGAAAATCAATATCTATAAAACGTGTGTGTTGTGCACTTGAGCATATCAACTATTCTTATCTTTACACATGGATCTAAAACACACTAAACTAAACTATGAATACCTAAGTCTTCTTGACGATCTTCATCTTCAAGTCGACTCGATCCAAACCGCCGTGATCCACGAGCTAGATTCCAACGAGTGCTAAGTATCATCATGATGCTCGGGCTATGGAATCACCACGTGAAAGCTTCCAAACTCCTCTTTTTGAAGCAATCATCAACTAATATCTTGCTAAATGATCTAAAACTATAATCACAAGATTATTAGTACACATAACTACATGAGTTAATCATCATCAAAACTAGAGTGGAAGGCCTCTGGCCAACAAACTCTAAATTATTCTCTCCTTTTTTGTTAATTCATCAACAAAGGGGTGAAGACAAACAAATGATAAAGATAAATATGCGATATACATTCATGAAGAGGATAGACATTAAGTTAGCTCCCCCTGCATATATAGAGAAGGGATAACTAGACCCTAACCCACATATAGCATAATATACAATGTATAAGTAGAGATGTTAAGCTCCCCTTATACACGTGTATCACATAAAGAAGAGAAGTCAAGCTCCTCGATATGTAGAATACTCTAACCATGAATCTATATATAGAGGAGATGTTAACCTCCCCTTGAATATAGGCAATATATATCAATAAATTTTGAAAGCAATTTTGATACCCTTTAAAACACAATTTTGAAATTTCTTGAAGTCAACAAAATAAATTTTGAAATAAATTGAAAACAAATGTAGTTGACAAAATAAATGTTGATGCCACTTGTAAATAAATAAAATTTTAAGATATCAAAATAAGATTTTGATATCAACTGAAGGTGAAACATGATATACATTTTGATACCAAAAAAAGCCAATTGAAATCAATATATAAGCTTGTAAAGATATCAATTAACATTTAGAATTAAATCAAACTTAGCATAAAATTTGTGCTTTAAAAATGTATGACATTGTAAAATACGCACAATCAAAATCATATACATGTATGAAAATAAAATGTCACTTGAATTTGAAGCATACATATATAGAAAAATAAATATTAGTATATAAAAATATGAAATAACATGAAGATTATGTGTATAACTCATATCTATCTACCCTATCATTCACAAGTTTAAATAGATTTTCAATAAGGCACACAAGGCATGGTCGCCCAACCAACCGCCATTAGATGGTAGGGATTTTTAAAAATAAGATTTAAATTATTAACATAGTTGAAAATCACTACCAAATTTGAAGAATAACGAAACTAGTTTTAAGAAAAATTTTAAAACTAGGACGAAATTCTTCAAGTAAGAAATAAAACAATTATATATTCCATAATATATGAAAATTACGTGAGAATCAATACTCAAAAATTTTTGAAGCATATATAGGCTCATGAATCAAAACCATGAGTAAACAAAAGATATATGGAGTGTACAAAAGTCATGTAAGAACCACATATATGAAAATAAGGTAATTAAGCGTAATAAATAAAAATTCTTTTTCATAAACATGAAATCATCATAACTAAAATTTTTATCAAAATTAAACAAGCTTCAAGATATATGTATGTTTTGTCCAAACTAAAAGTATCCATATATATCCCAAACGTAACGAGTCCAGAATAGAATTTTGCATGAAGGTAAGTGACTTAAGGATATACATATATATCTATTAGTTTTAAACAAAAATAACATATACATGAAGCTAAACATGTACAAAAATAGGAAAAACAAATATAAATAAAAGAATCATCAAAACTAGGTTATACATGTACATGTAATGAGTACAAATAAGCAATGAAGTACAAACATATAATAATCAAGTGTAACTCACACTTATACAGCTATAAGCATAAGTTTTAATGAAAACTATATCTAAACAAGTAATCACCACATGAAGCATAAAAAAAACATGATCATTAGGCTAATTGTACGTGTTTTAGAACTAGTATATACATAGTAGTTAAACTAAAGTGAGAACACAAAAGTATGAATCCATATAATTATAGGTGTATCTCAAAAACTATATATGTATATCACATGCCTAATAACATTACATTTAACATAATGAGCATTAAATCAAACAATGCTAACAATCAATGATAAAAAGCATGTAAACAAAACTGAGCGTTAGAGATAGTTACTAACCATATGAACCAATCTCTAGGTCTCTAAAACATGGTGGTCCTCCCACCAAACATCCTTGATAGTGATTCATTAATTAGATATGTCCATCTAACTTTACATGCGTCCACCACCAAAGCACCAAACCTCTCACGTCATGTGAGATCCACCACCTACATTAAACACAAGAGGTGAAAATTTTGGTGCCCATATCTTTTTTGGGTCCATGGAGGTTAGCATATTTGAAACCCAAACACATTTATTTGCAAAATTGAAGGAATTTAATCTATCAAAATAAAATTTTACAAGATAGCCTTTGCGGTCACAATGTGTACATGTGTACACTCTAGCATATAAATGTAGGGTGTGAGCATAGTGTGCTGTGTATGTCATAGGGTATGTGCGTGAACATGTGAGCTTATTTCTTTTGAAATAAGATTTTCAATGTAGAATGGTTAAATGCACAATTACTCAAAGTTGAGCTCAATCAATCAATTTTCCTCTTCATAATGCAAATATCATTATCAATTTTGTAAGATGAGACATGAGAAACAAAATTCTTTTTCTTTTTAAAAAAAATTCTTTTTCTTTCAAAACATTTTTCTTCTCAAGAAGTTATTTTTCTTTTAAAATAGTTTCCTTTTCTTTTGAAATAGAATCAATTTTATTTATTAAAGAATTATTTTCTTCTAAAGCAACATTCAATTTTAAAGATAATAAAATATTCTCCTTTTTTAAAAATTCATGTTTCATCAACAAAGTTTTATTTTCTTTTAAAACTAAGTTTTTTTTCCTTCTTTTAACAATCATATTTCTTAAGAAGTTTTTGACAAAAAGATACAAGCTCATCATAAGGCATGTCAATATCTTTTTCTACCTCGGATTCGGATTATATCTCAAGGGGGTCATCCTTTAGACCATATAGCACATGTTGGAAGTAGCACTTTCATCATCCGAGTCACTTCCTTTATCATGTGGCGTTTGTTCTCCAAGAAAGCAAATAGTGTTGCATACTATAAAAGTTGAATCAATATTAGTAACCCTAGATAAATATTTATCATTTAGAGTACTCTTTAAAGAATGAAGGGATTTTGCATTAGTCTCAAGATTTTTGCCATTTACAAATATGAATATTTAATGGTGGCAAAATAAACATGAGTACCTAGGGCTTTTAGGTACATGGACATCTTAACTATCCAAGTTTAGATGTTAAGAATGTCAAACATAGGAGGTGTCATAAAATCCATGAGTGTGTGTACAAATATTGTGATTAGCTAAAATGAGGATCTTTAACTCAAGATTGTTAAACTTAAATCAAGAGAACCAAGTTGATCACCTAGAAGGGGGTGAATAGGTGACAAGCTAATCTAATGCAAAACTAAAACTAATTGTGCAAAATAAAACTATTATGCAAACACACAAAGTATAACTAATGAGTGTAGCCAAATTTCCGGTGAAGGCTCTGGACTATCTCCTCTAGATTTCTCTAGATTAAGAGTTGAGGTGCCACTATGACTCTCTTAGTTAAATACAAGTATTAGTAAACAATCCCAAGCATATACGTCAATTTAGCACAAGAATATCAAGCATATAAAGATAAGCACAATAAGAACATGCAAGATATAAAACACAAGTGAGTTGAGAGAGAGAGAGAGAGAGATGAGCAATCGCAAAAACGGGAGAATTATTTTGAGGTTCAAGCACACTTGCTTTACGTCCCCGCTTTCAACACTATGAAGAATTTTCACAAAATGATCCTACAAGATCACCCGGTGCCGCAACACCTACAGTGAGCTCCGTCAAGAACTCTTAGAGCTGCAAGTCCCTCACTTGTTCTTGTACGAACAACACATGCAAGCACACTAGCTTATTGAGGCCGCACCTCTTACAACTCCTCCAATCACAAGTTGGAACACTTGGTGTTCACTTCACTTGATCACCATAAAACACTCTTCACAGAGGCCACAACCTCTACAACTCCTCACAATATAAGAATGAAAACTTGTGATCACTTCTCTTAATCACAAAAATAACTCTCACAACAAGAATCCCTAGAGGATTGATATAGCAATGGATGGCTCAAGTTTGTGTGAGAAAACAAGATAGATTTGTGGAGAAAAAACTCAAGAAATCCTTTTAAATCACAAGAGAAAACTCTTGGTAGACTCTCTTTTGATATAGAATTGAAGCTCAAAAAACTTGCTTAGAAACTCTGAAAAAAAGCTCTAGAAAACAGCCAAAAAATCTTACACAAAAATCTGGCCAAAAGTTTCATTTATAAAGGCATCAGAAAACTAGCCATTATGGGCCAGATTGACCTGTCGGTCGACCGGCCGGTCAACCGGCCAACGGTCAATTTTATGACTGTTGGGGTTGCCGGTGGACCGCTCCGTTGACCGCACCAAGGTCAAAGACATATCAGTCGATCGGTCAGTCGACCGGCCCTCAAGCCAACTTGTGCACGTTGCCTATGCACATCGATCGACCACTCGATTGACTGACTTCTGGTTCGGTTCGACCGGTCGGTCGACCGCCAGAAGCCCAACTCTGAGTTTTAAGGAATTTAAAACTTGGTCTTTTAATATCCTATAAAATCTCATAAAATCAAATAAAATCCACAAAAATAGGTTCATGTATATATTTACAGAACAAATATGTGTGACCAAAATTCAACACATATTACAAACTATTTGAACTATTTTTGTGATATAAAAATTAAGCTTTAAACCAAACCCGTATTTTTCAAAAACCAAACTTTTAAAATGAAAACCGGATCTTTTCAAAACTTGTTCAAATACAAAAATAAGATATTAAAACTCATTTGAAGTATAGTGTGTATGGATATGATCCAATACACATATAAGATGAAATATCTATGTTTTCGACAATGAGCTCAAAACAAAGTTTTGACTTAAACAAAACTTGAACACATGATATAGAAATATCAAATAAGTTTTTCTAAACATTTGAACCATCAATGTGTATAGATAAAATTCAAAACACATATAAACCATATAAAATTATTTTGATGAAATCTAATCATGAAACATAAGGATGTATATTTGAAGCTCAAAATGAAAATGGTATTTTCTAAAATCAAAACTATTCTTATGAAAATACTATATAAATTTTGTTTGTGTATATATGAGCTTAAGTAATCCACAACTAATCTATCCTTTATATTTTATCTAAAATACAAAATCTTAACAATCAAACCCAACTCAAGTCTTGAAAATCTTCTATTGATAATCTTCTTCTCCTTCTTGACTTGGTCCAAACCTCAATTCAACGAGCAAGACTCCTCTTGAGTACTTGATGCGCTTTTAAAGCGCGAGCTCTTGAATCAACACATGCTAGCTTTAAAACTTGACTTCGAATCATTTGTTGAAGCTAAACACCGACAAAGATCTTGATCAAATATCTGAAACTATATAAACACAAGATCATTAGTACTATAACTATATGAGTTAATCATCATCAAAACTAGAGTGATCGGGCTTTGAGCCAACAGTAACTACACTCGAACAGAGTTAGCAGGAAAGAGCTATGCGCTAGACTCGCCTACCAGGCAGAGCATGAGAGTCCGGAGGCTGAACGCAAACCGAAGATTGGATATAGTAAGCCCAGAGGCTGAACGCAACCTGAAGGCTAGGTATAGTACCTGTACGAGATGTTAGTACCACACGAGCACATATATCAATATGGCAATAACTAGATTACTGTGGAGTGATGAAGTCAGGAGGTTGAGTGTAGAGCCTGAAGGCCGAGTGGAGAGCCCAGAGGCTAACGACATCGAAGGGTCGGCCACGCATGATATCAAAGCAGTAAAAGAATACATCGCAAACAGTGTATATGTATAGAAAGTAAACTACACTACTACGTGCATTCATCGCAAGTCTAATACATATACAGTCCTAGGCAATTAGCCACATACAAATATAGATATATACTCATACTGGTACATACATGTGTCCACACCCGAATACAAATACACCAATACAATCCCAAAAATTACACAATTTACACGAATAAAATACAATTACCCGTCAAAGCAGGGATACCCAGAAAGAGGCGAGACACTCGCCTAAAAATTACAGAAAACTCCATAAAATCTCGAAACTCCAGAAATACGTGAACACACGCGCGGGCAACACCCATGACATCACCAGGAGAGAGAGAGTGTGTTTTTTGGAGAGAAAAAATAGAGGGAGGGATTAAGAGAAAGAAAGAGGAGAAAGAGAGCTAAAAAGAAACAGAGAGAGAAATGAGAGAGAGAAAGCATGGAGAGAGAGAGAGAGACAGAGAGAGGAGAGATAAAGAGAGAAACCGAGAAAAAGAAAAGAGAGAGAGATAGAGAGAGATGAAGAAAGGAGGAGAAGGACTGGCCGGCAGCGGCCGACCAGTGTGGCCGATGGCAGCCCTGGCCGACGGCATCCATGACCAGAGAAAAAAGAGGGAGAGAAGGAGGATAGAAAGAAACTTAAAGAGAGATGAGAGAGAAAAGAAAGAGGGAGGAGAGAGAGAGATCTAGAGGAGGTGTTGAGAGAGAGAGAGAGCAGGAGAGAGAGAGAGAAGGGAGAGGAGAGTGTCGGCCAGGCAGTGGCCGCCGCCAACGACGCTGGCCACCGGTGGTCACCATAGAGGGGGAGAGAGAGCGAGGGAGAAAATGGAAAAGGAGAAGAAAAAAAGAAAAAAAGGAAAAGAAAGAAGAAGAAGAAGGAAAAAAGGGAAGAAGAAGAGGGGGAGGTGGTGGAGGCTCCACAGCGGCAGATCTGGAGGAGGGAGGTAGAAAGAAGAAGAAGAGGAGGAGGAGAAGAAGAAGAGAAGAAGGAGAAGAGAAAAGAAAAGAAAAAGAAAAGAAAAAGGAAAAGAAAAAGAAAAAGAAGGAGAGGGAGGGGAGGGGCTCACCGGAGTTAGGGGTTGCCGGCGGAGCGGCGAGGCAGTGATCAGCTGCACTCTGATTTCTCTGAGTTGGGCGTTGAGAGGGAGAAGAAGGAGGGAGAGAGAAAGAAGGAAAGAAGAAGAAGAGAAAGAAGGAGAGAAAGAAAGAAAAAAGGAAAAGAAAAGAAAAGAGAAAGAGATGTGATGGGGTTGTGGTGATGGAGACCAGCCCCATGTGCGTGCGCAGGGCGACGGGATGGGGGAAAGGAAAAAAGAAAATGAAAAAGAAAGGAGAAAGATTCCAAAATAATAATATTATTATAATATCGAGAAATATCGACTATTTCAAAAAAAGCCGCAAAAATATCCAAAGGTAAAAAAACATCATTTTGAGGTACAATATGAAATTGATTTTTAGAAATAAAATTCATTTTTAAATTAAAAATTCTTAAATCAATCAGCGATACTCAACGACACCAAATCCTGAGGAATTTTGATAAATTCATAAAAATCTCCAAAAAATATGTTAGGATAGAAAATATTATCTTAAGAAACAATGTGAAAGCAGTTTTTATAAATTCAACTCCTTTCTGTAAACTAAAAATCAGAGAACAATAAGTGGCACTAGTCGCTACCAGTTTTTGAAGATTTTGCAATTTAATTCAGAAAAATTCTAAAAAATCATGAAAAATCTAAAATATTAGAAAATGATGTTTAAAACTGAAATCGATCAATTCTAACTACTGAAAAGATAAAATTGAGTAATACACTAGGATCGGGTCCCCGGTTCAGATTAGGGCTGACTTCGAGTGCACGAATTCAGATCGAAGGCAAAAGAATCCAATAAATAATCATAAAACAAAAATAAATACGAAAAGTAAATCAAAAAACATGATCAAAAAATCTGAATACATATAGAAGTACATATTCTGAGAATGGGGTGTTACATTCCATCCACCTTACAAAAATTTCGTCCTCAAAATTCGCTAAGGGAAAAATGGACACGAAAAAGACAGAGATGAAGATTATACCAATTAAGATATGACTAACTAATAGTGATGTCTCCAAATGACTAAATAATAAACTCAGAACTTAGACGCCTTCTGCATTCTCTATCGTATAAACCTTCAGATGGTGCCATATAATACTGATCTGATAACTGCTAATGAGTGAACCTATCTAAATGATATGAAGCGAGCTGAATTAGTGAAATGATCAATAATATTCTTTTGGACTGCGAGATAGCGCTGATGAAATCTATAGAAATCCATAAAGGTGATACAGAATCCTTGCGTGGTTCAAGGTTGTGCTTGATGAAGTCTTCAATAGAATTCTCTGACGTGCTGCATACTTATCGTTATTTTGGGAGTAGACCCGAAGATCAAAAATAAAGAAAATCTTGTTAAGAGAGATCATAGACAAAGAAAACCAATAATAACGGGTTCTAAATACAGAACGCTATAAACTCCGAAAGGCCTAACTAAGAATATAGAATAACTGTAGCGAGTCTCGAATACCGTCCTCTGAAAGATAACCCGACTATAGATGAAATATTAAAAGAATACCCAAGCCCTGCAAGGTAAGCCAAATAGATCATCAGTAAAGTTTTTGACAAGTTGGTGTAGATACGACTAGAAAACCCGATTCACTAAGTCCATGCAGTACATTAGGCGGGAGGAATCTGGAGAACGAGGTTATAGTGCTAAACTCTGACGGAACTAGCCACAAGCGAATTTAGGACCAGGTGGGCCATTGTGTAACACAACGTCAGGCGCTACGCACTTGGGTGCGACGGAGCTAAGCTCTGCAAAGCTCGCAATTGGCGGAGCTCATGCGACGAAGTCATCACATAGCACAGCGCTAAATGTTAAGCGCCAAGGTTGTTCGATGTGGAAAAGTGCAGAAGTTCAGAGCAAACCGTGCTGGTTGATATGTCTGTGTTCAAGCCCTGGGATTGTATTTATGTGCTCCCTTGAACTACTGTTGTAGCAAAGAGCTATAACAAGTCGTATTAGCAGGGTGGGTATGCGATAGAAGCTTTGCCGGTTGTTGTAGGTCTTGTTTTTGAAACAAAAATGAAGGTTCTTCTTTGTTTAAGATTGAAAGAAAAAGAAACTAAAGAAGAAGATTGTGGAGTTATGGTTATTGTAGTTTAACGAAAACAAGAGATGCAAGATGAAAATGACGAATGATTTAAAAATAAAAAGAAAGTAGTCTTATTTAGAAAAGAGAAGAGATTTGAAAGAGAAAATAAGTTATTTTTAAAGAAAAGAGTTTTAACAATAGAAGAAAGATCATGACTAACTAACAACTATGCTCTACTAACTTAATAATCACTTGGATGAATTGTGCCTCATGTGGATTCATTGGCAATATGTCCATCTTGGTTCATCAAGTCTAAAAGATAGCCCAATTGTTGAAGTGTTCCTCTCTTAGCTTGGTTTTGTGGCCTCCTTGAATCATGGGCTCTTAATAGATAAACAAGAATGGAACATAAGAGTTGATATTCACAAATTAACAATGCATAATAATAATATCAAGTTCATTAAATCATCAAAGCCATTGTTCTAGGAAGCATGAAATAAGAAGCGTATGCATTAAATTGTTAGGATTCCAAGATAAACCCATCGTCATGTTCCATCAAGGTACTTGCCAAAGTTGCAAGGCACTAAAAGAGGCACACATGAGTCATTTGGAGAGAATCACACAACATCAATAAAATATCACTCATCATCATTGGTAATCAAGAATACTTGTAAAGTACAAGATTAGAAATTAGATACATCCAATGAATCACATGAGGTGTATCATCCAAGAGTTAGTAGTTAGTAGTGTTAGAGGTTAGTTAGTCATATTAATGAGTTAGCTAGCCATGAAAATGTAAAGCTTGAAAGAAAGCATGGTTACACTAATTGTAAGAAAGTAAAAAGCTTGGAAATAAAGCAACAAAAAACTAGAGGAGGAAGAACATGGAGCTTTGCATTGATTGTCAGCTTCAAATACAGAACTCTCACTCTCACTCACTCTCTCTTTTCTGGAACTAAGAAAGAAAAATAAAAATACAAGAGAACTCTAAAGAAATCCTAAGGTTTTCACCCTATTTTCTAATTATTTTTTAACTGTTGAAATCAGCGGCCCTAGGGGTCTTTATATAGGCACCAAAACACTAGTCCCTTTCATCGCAGCCATCAGATGAAATGATGCATCAACGGCCATAAGACTACCCGGATCTGTGGCCATAGCCGTGTTTCTGTAGCAGCATCTTAGCCGTTATACCAGCGACAGCTCTGACAGCCTGACTTTTTCCAGGTGTCCTGTAGAAGCTTCTAATATCCTGAGAATATTCCTTAATTTGTTACAGATTTGGGCTTCTTGGATTGGGCTTCAAATAATCCTCTTTTAATCCTCTTTTTAAGTATTTTATTGAAAAATGCATGGAAAATGAGATGAAAATAATACAAAATGAATACTAATCAAGGGTGTAGCAAAACCCACACCTGGCTGATCTTGCGTGGCTAGATCACAACTCTTGCTTGGCGAGGCTAGTGGGTCCTATTCTCCTCAAATCCAGAAAGACTGATAGGCGTTGTGGTTCTGAAGGACATGATCAAGAATTCCTAATAACCGAGATGAGTCATGAATGCCTTCTTCTGAATAATAGTCTGACTGTAGATCGATTCTGAGAATACCCGAGCTTCACAGAGTTGATCAAAGAGATCGCATAATAGCTTCATTCTACCCTCTTTCGCTACATCCCCAGTCTATCCTATATCTTAAGTTGGTATAATGACTACGAAAATCAAAATAGTGAAAAATGAAAGGGATTCAGGAATCAAAAGAAGAAAGATCAAGAAAAAATAGATAACTCTACATTTGCAGTTAGATTGTATAATCAGGACTCATGCACACCAGTTGCAAATTTCATTACTATTAATTTGCCGACTGGTTGTACCGTGGATGTGAGAGCCTAGGTTCTGATACCATCCTATAATGCCCAGATCTTGCGGTACGGAGACGTTACTGTGACGTATATATGTAGGTCGAAAATACCCTCGTGTATGTTATATATATATATATATATATATATATATATATATATATATATATATATATATATATATATATATATATATATATATATATATATATATATATATATATATATATATATATATAATATATATATTATATATATGTTGAGCATCAGTACGTAAAGAATCAGAGTAGGAATATACGTGGTGCATTATATATTCCAACATATGAGTACAATTATAAAGTTTCACAAGATGTGACACAATATTACAAAAATATTACATCATCGATGAGCGCAAACGTGAGAATACAAAGAGATATACAATTATGAACAGTACAAAAGATGCTCACGAGTAACAAAAGAAAAACTCAGGAGACGAGCAGGGTGGCCTGGAAGGATGGGGCTTTGACGGTCTGCTGAAAATCCACGCTTGCTCTGCGCATCTCTGATCAGTAACTGAAAGAATCCACAAGCTCCGGAATCTAAACATGCAGGTTCAGGAGAGTTAGAACTCCCCAAGGAGTGATTGTAAAATCACCTAGAGGGGGGTTAATAGGTGATGGCTAATCTAATGGTCACTTAATGTCAAATAATGCGGAATTAAAAACTAAGATGACCTAATTAAACTTCTTACACTAAACACCACGTATAACCAAAGAGTGTTGCCGAATTCCCGTGAAGGGCTCTGGACAAACTCCTCTAGATTCCCCTTGAATGGGTTGAGGTACTGCGTTGGCTCTCTTGGTTGAATACAAGTGTTAGCAACAATCCCACGCAAGTATATCAATTAAGCACACAATGAATATCTAGCATATAAAGATGAGCACAATAAAAGTATGCAAGATATAAAAGAGACAAAGAGAGAGAGAGAGTGAGCAATCGCAAACACAAGGAATTTGTTTCGAGGTTCGAGCACACTTGCTCTACATCCCCGCCTTCGACACACGAAGGATTTCCACTATGCAAGATCCCAATGGATCTCTCCTCGGTGCCGCAACACCTACAAGCCCTCGGACTCCCTAGTCCCGTACACACGCAAGCTCACTAGCTCGCCGAGGCCGAACCTCAAACCACCGAGTTCACACAAGAACTCTAAACCACCACGCGCACACTTGCCCGTCTCCTCAAAGTACAAAGATGAAATCTTTGGTGATCTACAACACTTTGATCACCAATTACAAACTCTCACAACACAATCCTATGGATAGATAAGGCAATGGATAGCTCAAGTGATTGTGAGAAAGCAAGGAAAGAACTATGGTGAAAAACTCAAGAAATCACTTTAAACACTCTTGTTAAAATCTTCCCTTTAGATAGGAAATATTTGCTCTCTATTTTGTGGAGAAAAACTTCTGAAAAGAGTGAAAAAAACTGGCTCAAAGCTCTCCTAAAATCTTGGCTCAAAACAATGACCAAACCCCCAATTTATAGGCCAGAAAAATATAGTCGTTAAGGTCTGTCAGGCCTGCCGGTCGACCCGGCCGGTCGACCCGTAACGGTCAAAAATCCGACCGTTGGAGCCTCCGGTCGACCCGCCCGGTCGACCCAGAAGAACAGAGAGCACTGCTCTCAGTTCCGGTCGACCCGCCCGGTCGACCCGCCCACTGAACTGACAGACGTGCACGGTTCTGTGCACGTCGGTCGACCCTTGCGGTCGACCTGCCCTTGGTTCCGGTCGACCAGCCCGGTCGACCGACCTCTGTGCAATGGGTTAACTTGGAGCACAGTTTTGAGGTCTAAAACGTTCGAATTTGGGAATAAGAATATAGGATGAAGTTGTAGATATTGAAGTCTTCTTTCTAATGCAACATAAATCAAATCAATATCAATTCAGAATTGAAAGTTATCAATAAAATACTAAAAGGTATCAAATCAGAAACTGTAAACTGTTTTTAGAACAAGAACAGACTTCAACCCAATACTTGACATTCTTAACTTTTAAATCAGAAAATGATTATTGAATATTAAATGTAGCTCTGAAAGTCATATTTAAAATGCAATTTAAATCATGTTAATTGAATATAAGAATCAAAAGTTATGACTAGAAAACTAAAAAAAATGTCGAGCAGATCAGCAGAACGGTCGACCGCCCGGTCGACCGAGAAAACCCGAGAGTTCTAAAACGGTTTTGGTTAAAAACACATGTATATTTGAAACACCAAAAATCAAAACGGTATTTTTCTAGAACTAAAAATCTTTTATGAAAACACATATAAATCAAGAGTGTGTGTGTGATATGAACTTGAGCAATCCACCAACTATTCTATCCTTTACATTTTAACTAAAACAAAATCTTATAAAATAAACCTAGACACAAGTCTTGATCTTGAAGTCTTCCCTTGAAGTCTTCTCATCTTCTTGACTTGGTCCAAGCTTGATCCAAAAGCTCCTTGGATCACGCCGTGCTAGCTCCAAATCTTGACATTTTATCTTTTGTTGAGCTATGCACCTACTAAGATCTTGATAATGAATCTGTCACTAATTAAACACAAGATCATTAGTAATCATAACTTCATTAGTTGATCATCATCAAAACTAGGGTGATAGGCCTTTGGGCCAACAATCTCCCCCTTTTTAATGATGACAAAACTCATGAAGTTATGTATGCATGGATTAAAGTAAAGCTTCAAAGAAGCTCCCCCTTAACTCATGCATAGACCTAAATAATAAGATATGGCAATGAAGCACATAAACATGTATGCAAATGAATGACATGTTTATTTGGTATGCATGATAAAAACTAAACACAAGTATGCATATAAACTCAAAATCTTTCTTCCCCTTTTTGTCAATCATCAACAAAGGGTTCAAAGTAAAATCAATTCAAACAAATTTTTCTCTCCCTTTTTGTCAAAAATAAAGAGATCAATAATAATCAATAAAAATTTATATGCGATATACATTCATGAAGAGGAAGACGCTAAGTTAACTTTCCTACACAAATGCATTACATGAAGAAGGGATGATAAGCCCTAACTCACATAACACATATTATGTAATGCATAAGAAGAGATGTGAAGCTCCCCCTACACACGTATATCATATAAAGAAGAGTTGTCAAGCTCCTCAATTTATAATATACTCAACATGAATCTATATGTAGAAGAGATGTTAAGCTCTCCTTGCATATAGGAAATACAAATCAAAAATTTTTGAATTAAAACAAAATTTTAAACTTTTCTTAATAAAACACATTTTGAGATATCAAGTAAACATTTTTTTTTATTTTGATATCAATTTTGAAAACATATTGCATAAGCTTTAAGAGTTACCAATTGAAAGTTGAATTAGGCTTAGCATATACATTTGTTTTAAGAACAATCGATTCACTCTCTTAAAGCACAAAAGATCACATGTATGAAAAGATAATACCAATAGAAATTGATATAATTTAAATTTGAAAGCATTCATACATACAATCAAAATATGAGTATATATATAAAAATCATATTGATACCAATTAAAAATATCCAATGATACCAATTGAAGAGTAAGCTTATCATATACTCTACCATATGAAGAATTTGCACTAGTTAATATGAAAATGTTTTAAAACTAGTACGGAATCCTTCGAGTAAGGAATAAAGCAAAAATGTCAATTAATCTCAATATTCCTTTAAATCATGAAGACATGAAAATCATCACACATTTTTTTTATTTAAAAACAAAATTTATATTTCAAGATATATGTATGTTTTGACAACACAATAAGTATACATACATATCTCTTAAACACAATTGAGTCCATATAAATAGATTTACATTAAAGGCAAATGACTCAAGAGGTATACATGTATATCTTAAAGTTTGGCAAAATACACATATACATGAAATGAAAACACATGGTCATAAATCTTATTCAAAAAGTGGGAATACAAGTTTAAAAATGTATGTATCATCAAAACCAAGCAATACAAGCACATTTCATGGGTTCAAATAAGCATTCAAGCACAAATATAAATAGATTTATTTGTGGCCCACGATATGTACAAGTATAAATCCTAGTGTTGACAAAAACTAACATATAAACTAATATTCAAATCATGAAGCATCAAATCTTTTTGATCACAAAAGAATTTATCCATATAATTGAAATAAAGTAGGATCATGTGGATAATATTATAAATTAATAGAAGAATAGATAACTAGTTTAAATTGATTTTGAATAACTAGTTAAAGATCCTTCAAATAACATCAAATCATATGTTTTTCATAAAACATAACTAGATACACAAAAATTTAAGCACTCATAGTCTATAAGGCTCAAAATGATTTTAACAAAAGTGTGAGTGTTAAACGATCAAGTAAATAGCATTTTTATGAAAATAGTCAATGAAGCTCAAAAAGATCATAAGTCACATTTTTTTTTAACAAAAATACGAAAAATCATTTTTCATCAAAACACTAATCTTCATGGTATATGTATGATTAATCCAACCCTAACAATACACATACATATCCCAAATCTAAAAGAGTCTATTAATGATGTTTGCATGAAGCCAAGAGACTCACGGGTATACATGTATATTTATTAGATTTGAATTAAAAATACATATACATGAAGTAAAGCATAAAAATAAGGTAAAACATGTATAAAAGAGAATCATCAAAACTAGTCTATACATATGCATATAGTGGATACAAATGAGCATGAAGTTCAATTATATATGAATCAATTGTAATTCACTATTTGTATATGTATACATGCAAGTTTGACACATTCTACATCTAAGCATGTAAATACCACATGAAGCACACAAAAATATGAACATGCTATGAATATGATAAATGGACTAGCATGAACATAAAAAGTAGGAGTTTAGAGATTGTTACCAAATCCAAAGCTCCTAACATGGTGGTTGTCCCACCAAAGCTCCTTGATAGTGATGCATCCCAAAAGTATGTCCATCATGTCCAAGTGCATCCACTACCAAGGCACCAATTCCCTCACGTTTTGTGAGAGCCCTCACCTACATCAAAAGCAAATGGTGGGGTTTTGGTACCTATATTTTCTTGGGTCCTTTGGGGTTAGTCTTGTAAGGCACCCAAAAATTTTATTATTAGCAAAATTAAAATGATGCAATCTATCATAACAAAACTTTGCTAAATGGCCTTTGCGGTCACAATGTATACATATGTACACCTTAGTATGCTTATGTGTAGGAGTGTGATCATTTTGTGCAACATAAGCAAATGTATGGTTATGATGTGCATGAATGTGTGGAGTTTGTTTCTTTGAAAACATTGACTCCAACCTAGAATGATTAAAAGCACAAGAGTTCAAAGTTGAACTCAAACCATCCATTTTATTTTTCAAATCTTTAATCTCATCAGTGGTGGCATGAAAAGCATGATGAGATAAAGAATCACTTTTCTTTTTCTTTTTAGAAACAAATTCTTTTTCTTTTTCAACAAATTTTCTTTTCAAAGTAATATTTTCTTGAAAAATAACTTCTTTTTGTTTCTCCACCAAATCAATCTTATTTTTCAAAGACATATTCCCTTCACATAAATCATTCAATTTTAACATGAGGGAAACATTTTCATTTTTCAAAACTTTCTTTCTTTTTCTAAACAAGCAATTTTAGTTTTAAAAGAATCGTTCTCTTTTGGCATGTAATCAAAATTCTTTTTCAAATTATTATTTTCTTTTTCTAAGCATGCAAAGTTATCTCTAAATGAATCATGTTCTTTATGCATGCAAGCAATGTTCTTTTTCAAATTTTTATTTTTCTTTTTAAGCATGTCATATTTTTCAAGCACAAGTTGACAAAAGGTAGTAAGCTCATCATATGACATGTCTTCATCATCGGATTCGGTGTTTACCTCAAGGGGGTTATCCCCTTGGACCATATAGTATACGTTGGAGATGTCGCTTCCAACATCCGAATCGCTCCCAGCATAATATAGATCCTTTTCGTCAAGGGAGGTGATGATGTTCCAAGCTAAAAAAGCCGATTCAACATTAGAAACCCTAGAAAGATATTCATCATTTAGGGTACATTTCAAAGCATGAATGGCTTTAGCATTAGCCTCAAAGTACTTGCTATTATTAACATAAGAATCATTAGTGGTAGCAAGATATACATGAATGCCTAAGGCCTTGAGGTACAATGACATCTTAACCTTCCAAATTTGGATGTTAAGAATGTCAAAGGTGGGTGGTGACATGAACTCCATAGGTGTGTGTACAAATCTTGTGATTAGCCTAAAATGGAGGATCTTTAACTCTAGGTTGTTAGACCCAAATCAGAGTACCAAGCTCTGATACCAATTGTAAAATCACCTAGAGGGGGGGTGAATAGGTGATGGCTAATCTAATGGTCACTTAATGTCAAATAATGCGGAATTAAAAACTAAGATGACCTAATTAAACTTCTTACACTAAACACCACGTATAACCAAAGAGTGTTGCCGAATTCCCCGTGAAGGGCTCTGGACAAACTCCTCTAGATTCCCCTTGAATGGGTTGAGGTGCCGCGTTGGCTCTCTTGGTTGAATACAAGTGTTAGCAACAATCCCACGCAAGTATATCAATTAAGCACACAATGAATATCTAGCATATAAAGATGAGCACAATAAAAGTATGCAAGATATAAAAGAGACAAAGAGAGAGAGAGTGAGCAATCGCAAACACAAGGAATTTGTTTCGAAGTTCGAGCACACTTGCTCTACATCCCCGCCTTCGACACACGAAGGATTTCCACTATGCAAGATCCCAATGGATCTCTCCTCGGTGCCGTAACACCTACAAGCCCTCAGACTCCCTAGTCCCGTACACGCAAGCTCACTAGCTCGCCGAGGCCGCACCTCAAACCACCGAGTTCACACAAGAACTCTAAACCACCACGAGCACACTTGCCCGTCTCCTCAAAGTACAAAGATGAAATCTTTGGTGATCTACAACACTTTGATCACCAATTACAAACTCTCACAACACAATCCTATGGATAGATAAGGCAATGGATAGCTCAAGTGATTGTGAGAAAGCAAGGAAAGAACTATGGTGAAAAACTCAAGAAATCACTTTAAACACTCTTGTTAAAATCTTCCCTTTAGATAGGAAATATTTGCTCTCTATTTTGTGGAGAAAAACTTCTGAAAAGAGTGGAAAAAACTGGCTCAAAGCTCTCCTAAAATCTTGGCTCAAAACAATGACCAAACCCCCAAATTTATAGGCCAGAAAAATATAGCCGTTGGGGTCTGTCAGGCCTGCCGGTCGACCCGTAACGGTCAAAAATCCGACCGTTGGAGCCTCCGGTCGACCCGCCCGGTCGACCCAGAAGAAAAGAGAGCACTGCTCTCAGTTCCGGTCAACCCGCCCGGTCGACCCGCCCACTGAACGGATAGACGTTCACGGTTCTGTGCACGTCGGTCGACCCTTGCGGTCGACCTGCCCTTGGTTCCGGTCGACCAGCCCGGTCGACCGACCTCTGTGCAATGGGTTAACTTGGAGCACAGTTTTGAGGTCTAAAACTTTCGAATTTGGGAATAAGAATATAGGATGAAGTTGTAGATATTGAAGTCTTCTTTCTAATGCAACTTAAATCAAATCAATATCAATTCAGAATTGAAAGTTATCAATAAAATACTAAAAGGTATCAAATCAGAAACTGTAAACTGTTTTTAGAACAAGAACAGACTTTAACCCAATATTTGACATTCTTAACATTTAAATCAGAAAATGATTATTGAATATTAAATGTAGCTATAAAAGTCATATTTAAAATGCAATTTAAATCATGTTAATTGAATATAAGAATCAAAAGTTATGACTAGAAAACTAAAAGAATGTCGAGCAGATCAGTAGAACGGTCGACCGCCCGGTCGACCGAGAAAACCCGAGAGTTCTAAAATGGTTTTGGTTAAAAACACATGTATATTTGAAACACCAAAAATCAAAATGGTATTTTTCTAGAACTAAAAATCTTTTATGAAAACACATATAAATCAAGAGTGTGTGTGTGATATGAACTTGAGCAATCTACCAACTATTCTATCCTTTACATTTTAACTAAAACAAAATCTTATAAAAACAAACCTAGACACAAGTCTTGATCTTGAAGTCTTCCCTTGAAGTCTTCTCATCTTCTTGACTTGGTCCAAGCTTGATCCAAAAGCTCCTTGGATCACGCCGTGCTAGCTCCAAATCTTGACATTTTATCCTTTGTTGAGTTATGCACCTACTAAGATCTTGATAATGAATCTGTCACTAATTAAACACAAGATCATTAGTAATCATAACTTTATGAGTTGATCATCATCAAAACTAGGGTGATAGGCCTTTGGGCCAACAGTGATATGGTGAATGCTATGCCTAGATAAGTACACGCGTAGATAAATTCGAGTCAAAGAGCATGCATTAAAAATCGTATCATGAGCATAAGTATACAGGAGTAGGTAAGGAGGTAGCAGTAAAGTAAATATAGTAAACCATTTATATACACCCAAATTATCGATCCGTGAGGTTTGTACATCGAAGGATAATTCAGACAAGAAAACCCTCATATATATATATACTGTATAGCTCACGTCATTGTATCCTGAGTTCATATAACCCGAGTTGTCACCAAAACGAAGAAAACATCATAAACCTGATAAAAACTGATAATACCGATGAAATCGAATGTGAGCGATACCAGTTGTACAAGCTCGATTTACGGCTTCATGAGACAAGTAGGTTGAAGAATAATCCAAATAAGAAACACTCATCTATATACCTTACGCCCTATGTCACCGTAATCCGAGTGTATACCACCCGAATTGCAAAACAAACAATGAATTATTATTTATTAGAATTTTATTATTATTAGTACTCATCCTACTCATATATCTAGGTATGTGCCTAAGCGTCCCAACGCACATACATCCATATGTGAGTAAACTGAGGTTGTTATTGGAAATTGATGATGAGACCAATGGATTATGTTTACAGTGGGTCCCGTACATACCCAGGTCCAGGACCCAGGATGTTCCGGTATTGACCCGGACTTGCCACTAAACAAACAGGAGGTGGGTCTTATATTATGCCCATTCAAAAATATAACATGAGGTAGGGAGTCAGCGCTCCTCTCGGACACCTGGAGGCCCTCAGGTAGATCTGAAAGTTAGAGTTGTACAATATACCTAACACCACTGTAAACATATTTACCACTTAAAGTCCATTAGTTTTTCTCTTACCCGATGTAGGTTGGCCTTTTTATAGTTTATTATTACGCAATTATCATATTACGGGAATAGCAGGAGCAGGACAGGTTCACGAGTTACAGGAGTACATAAATACTAAAAATATTGGTCATTGTATATAAATATAGGATAGCAGGATAGGATTCCCGAAATATGATAATTAAAAGGCAAAAAGTAATGTGTCAAGTGGAAGGTGATAAGTGATATCAACAGGTGTCAAGTGATAGCATGTAGGAGTCAGGTGTCAAGTAATAGTATGGTAGATGGTAAGCACAGTAGATATCACTACACAGGAAATAGTACCGATACAAAAGATCAGTACAAATACAGGAGAACAGTACCGATACAGGGGATCCGTACAAACATAGAAAAAATAGTATAGATACAAGAATCGGTATGAATACAGAAAAACAATACAGTTTTTAAAAAATAGTATAGATATAGGTTTCAAACTCTTCACAATCATCAAGGAAAATATAATAGTTGAATTATCTAGTAGATAAGCAAGCATGCAAGCAAGAGTATATCCAAGCGAAGCTAAACGCTGAAGCGAAGCTAACGTAGAGCACTAGACGCCATCACGTTCGGCGTTGTTACCGCTCGCGGCACAGCTAAACACATACGACAAAACAAGTGTATGAAAGCTATTCTATCGCATGTAGCGAAGCCACGCTCATGGTGAAACTACGCTTGAATAGAGTTAGCAGCACAGCGCTGAGCACTAGATCCACCTACCAGGCATAGCTAAAAGGCCTGACGGTCTAAACGCACTCCTCTTTCGAGAGAGTAGGTGAGCTCGTAAAGGCTAAAGGGCCAGAAGGCTAAGTCGATACCTGTAGAAGTCTTAGTACCAAATACACGCACGTATATATAGTAATAACTAGCTATCAGTAGAGTGGCGAAACCAGAAGCTGAGTAAGACAGGAATAAGGTCAGCAATAGACAAGCGATAATTCAAGCGAAGCTAGACAAGCAGGAGCGAGGCTAGCGCACAGCGCTAGAGGCTATCACGCTAGACATAGTTACCGCTCGTGACTATGCCACGATAATGTACAACTATCACTCATGTCATAACTACACGCGAGCGGAGTTAGCAGAAAAGCACTATGCGCTGGTATAATAAGCTCAGAGGCTGAACGCAGCGAATAGTACCTGCACGAGATATTAGAACCACACGAGCACACATATCAATATGGCAATAACTAGACTACCATTGAGTGGTGAAGCCAAGAGACTGAGTGCAGAACCCGGAGGCCAAGTAGAGAGCTCGGAGCTAATGATCACGAAGGGTCAACCACGCATGATATTAAGCAGTAAAGAATACATCATAGACAATGTACATGTACAAAAGTATACTACACTGCTACATGCATTCGTCACAGGTCTAATACATGTACAGTCCTAGAGATATATACTCACATTGTTGCATACACGTGTCCACACACAAATACAAATAGACTAATACAAACATACAGTCTCAGAAATTACATAATTTACACGAATTAAATATCACCCGTTGAAGCGGGGATACACAGAAAGAGGCAAGATACTCGCCTAAAAATTACAAAAAACTCTATAAAATCTTGAAACTCTAGAAATATGTGAATACACACGCGAGAAACACCCATGACATCACCATGAGAGAGAAAATAGAGAGAGGGATTAAGAGAGAGAAAGAAGAAAGAGCAAGAGAGAAGGCGGAGAGGGAGAGACAGAGAGAGAAGAAGAGAGAGAAAGAGGAGAAACACTGGTCAGCGGCCGACCAGTGGTGGCCGATGGTGGCTCTGGCCGCCGGGGTCCATGAATAGAGGAGAGAAAGTGAGGGAGGAAGAAAAGAAACTGAAAAGAGATGAGAGAGAACAAAGATGGAGGAGAGAGATCTAGAGGGGGAGGAGAGTAGAAGGAGGGGAGAGGAGAGGGGCTAGCCATCCTGGCCAGCCAGTGGTCATCGACGATGATGTTGGCCGTCGGCGGTCACCACAGAGGGGGAGAGAGATTAAGGGAGAAAAATGGAAAAAGAGAAGAAAAAAGAAAGAGGAAAAAAAGTAGAAGAAGAAATAAGAAGAAGAGGAAGAAGAAGAGAGGGGGAGGAGGCGGAGGCTCCATGACGACGGATCTTGAAAAGGAAGGAAGAAGAAGAAGAAGAGTAAGAGGAGAAGAAGAGAAGAGAAGATGGAGAAGAGAAGAAGGAGAAGAAGAAAAGAACAGAAAAAGAAGGAGAAGGAGGAGAGGAGGCTCGCCGGAGTTAGGGGTCACCGATGGGGCGACGAGGCGGTGGTCGACGTCGTTTTGAGCTGGACGTCGCTAGGGAGAAGAAGAAAAGAAGAAGAAGAGAAGAAAGGAAAGAAAGAAGAAAGAAAGAAAGAAAGGGAAAAGAAAGAAGAGGGGAGAGAGAGATGTGATGGGGGCATGGAGATGGGGAACCAGCCCTATATGGCGCGCGCAGGGCTATGGGATGGGGGGAAAGGAAAAAAGAAAAGAAAAAAAAAAGGAGAAGATTCTGAAATAATACTATTATTATAATATCGAAGAATATCGACTATTTCAGAAAAATCTCAAAAAATACTCAGAGGTAGAAAACATCATTTTGAGGTATAATATGAAATCAGATTTTAGAAATAAAATTCTGTTTTCAAATTAAAAATCTTAGAATCAACAAGCGATACTGGCCGACACCAAATCTGATGGAATTTTGATAAATTCAAAAAAAATCCCCAAAATGTGTTAAGATAGAAAATATGATTCAGAGAAATAAAATGAAAGTAGTTTTAATAAATTCAACTCTGTTTTTAAATTAAAGTCTGAGAATCGATTGGCGGCACTGGTCGCTACCGGTTTTGAAGATTTTGCAATTTAATTCAGAAAAAATCTAAAATATCATGAAAAATCTAAAATATTATAAAATGATGTTGAAACTGAATTCAGTCAATTCAAACTACCAAAAAAATTAAATCAAGGAATATACTAGGATCGGGTCCCCCGTTCAGACTAGGACTGACTTCGAGTTTACGAATCCGAATCCAATGCAAAAGAATCACATAAATAATCATAAAGCAAAAACAAATACAGAAATTAATCTAGAAACGTGATCAAAAAATCTGAAAATTTTTCTAAGTACATATTCCAAGAATATGGTTTTACATCAGCAACGAAACATTCGGGTCATGGTCCTGGGATTGTACGGACCCATTGTGAACATAATTCGTTAATTTCCTCATCAGTTTTCAATAACCAGTATGTGAATTGGAACATATGTCAGGACACATACCTAGATATACGGGTCGGACGAGTAATAATAATAATATGCTAATATAATAATTTGTTGGTGTTTTATCAGATTTCGTGTCGTTTTGCAAATCGTTTTTATATACTCAGATAATGGTGACATGAGGTATATGATATATATATATATATATATATATATATATATATATATATGAGGGTTTCTTTTTTTGGATTATCCCCTCAACGTATTAGTCTCATGAAGCTATAAATTAAGTTGTGCAACTAGTTTTGCCCGCAATTGGTTTTATCAGAATTTGTGTATGTTAGATTTTAATTCAAATTTATCGATATTATTATTACTAAATTAATATTATTTATACTATTAGTATACCTTGCTCCCCCCTTGTGTAATAAACTGCATGTTTCTTACTTGATATTGCACTTATACTACTGTACTTAACCTCCTGACTTGCTTGCCCTAGTTTTATACAAATTTGTTGGTTATCATTTATATTTACTGCATTTTTTCTTGTCTATATGACTTGGGAAACCAACATACTTCATGATACATGTTCATGATGTTCTTTTATTCTGTTACTTGAGGGCAACTCAGGTTGTATGTACTAAGCCGATGGAGGCATAAGGTATATGGTATATATATGAGGATTTCCTTATTTAGATTATTCCCTCGACGTACTAATCTCATGAATCTGTCAACTGAGATCATATAACTGATTTTTCTCACATTTGCGTATAACATATTACTTGATACCTAATTTCATGCTCATATATATACGCATACGACACGATTTTCGATACATGCTTTTTCGAGTCAGTTTTATCGATACAAGTGTGTTTGTTTGTACATGCCACTTGGTCTCATTTTACTACTTGTTGGGTAGCTTTTTGATTCCTCTGAACCTGCATGTCCATATCTTGGAGTTTGGGCTGAAGTGGACCCGTGTGCTGAGGATCGAGCTTATTTTACAGAGCAGGCTAATCAGTTGTAGCTCCTCCTTGTCCAATTCCTCCTAATTAGCTCATGGAGATTTCTTGTGTAGCTCGTGAGAATCTTTTTGTACTGTTCATATGGGTATATCATACTTTTGCGCCTCCGGGTGATGAAATATACATGTAATATTATATCACGTCTCGTGATAACTTTGAAATTGTACTCTTCTTGTTAGAATGTATAATACACTACGTATTTTCGTTCTCTAATTTCTGCATGTATTGTGCTTAACGCATATATGTGAGTGTATCTCTGCCCTGCATATATATGTCGAAGTAGCGTCTCTATACCCGCTGGGTCGAGGCATTACAATAGGCGTCTATGCTCTGAGAATTGGGAAAGTGGTGCCTTTCTCTTTGGAGAAGAAGGATCAATGTACCTGACAGGGATGCCGACTTGGAGGCGGGCTATTATAACTGCATGATCTGTATGAGATGAATTTATTGTAATGACTATGATTGCTGGCACTGACTAGTGAGATTGCATTCTGAGGAATCTACTTCCATAACTGTCCACGCTGAAAGTGGTGTTGCACGTTATGAACGTGGAGAGGACGGAGCTGCTTGAATATTGGCAAAGATCATGGACAATCATTTGTTGGACCTTTGGATTTGGAGTTGGGGCCTTAAGGTCAGGAAGGACCTTTGATGGAGGGAACCTTGGAATAGTGGAAGACGACTCTAGGATGGAGGGCCTTCGAGAAGGAGGATGACCTCAAAAAAGTAAGACGTGGCGGAAGCTGACTTCGGGAAAGTTAGATGTGAAGGAGGCTAACTTCGAAAAAGTTAGATGTGGCGAAGGCTCTAGGTTAGACTCAGGGAGTTGTGAACCCTCTGGGAAGGTGCTTGGTAGCTAGAACATGTCTCATCATCCTGATGAGGCCACAACAGACACCCCCTTTCTTACTTGTCAGAGTCTGCAAAAGAAAAGTCCAGGGAAGTAAAGATACTCAGGGTGGATGCTTTAAAACTTATCATGGTGCTTGTATGGTGTATCTCTTCGGATCACTGCAGATCTTTTAGAATTATCTATTGGTTGTACAGCTGGCCGACAGTTATCACAACGGGTGTCTGGATCTCTTAGAAGGCTAAGTTATGCATCTCTTCAAATCCTGGTGTCTTTATGACTAGGATGGTAAGGTCTTGTGGTTTGATTATAACGGTTGACCTTCTGCCTTAACTATAAACTGAAAATCTCAGAATCGTGGGCTGACTTTTCAGAGATTGAAATTTGAATTGGATGTGGTTAGGCTCCTTGTCTGTCTATAAATGGAGAGAGATTTGAGAGAGAAAATCATTTCTTTCTTCTTTAACTTACTTTGAAACCCTAATTTTTTCCATGCTGTACCACCATGTCATCCTTTCTTCTTTTCATTAAATGGAGGAAGGAGAAGGATAGGAAGGAATATAAGGAGATAATGATCAGGCACTCTCTTCTAGAGAGTCTGCAAGGTGCGTCATATTAATTATCGTGATGAGACTGTTACTGGCACATTAGTCATCGTCACATGGTGCCGCCGTTGGAGGAGATATGATACCATCACCTTTTCGTGTCCTACATGCCACAATCTTATTGGACACTGTTGCTTCGCTCTTGTAGGAATTCCTACGAGTCTGACTCATTCTTCTTGTAAGTGCGAGGAGGAGGATGTTGTATGGGGCAGAGAGGAGAAGGTCTTCATTGGGAGGAGCTTTCATTTTTGTGAAGGAACCACCTGATCATCTTTTCTCTGATTTCGGCATCTTCGGATAGCGGCACGAGCAATAGGGACGGTGTCTTTTGGAAGACATTCTATGATGAGTAAACTTTTGTTGCTTCAACATCGGAAGCTAGCTAATGGTGACAGAACTGGAGGGATCAGACTTGGATCATCTGTATTTTTTTAAACACAGAGATGTAAAAGGGATTTGTATTATGCTTATCAATATAATCAAATATATTTAATGTATTCTATTCAGAATGGGAAGATCTTTGGAATAGAAATAGAAATAGAAATATATATTTATATATATATATATATATATATATATATATATATATATATATATATATATATATATATAGAGAGAGAGAGAGAGAGAGGGGGGGGGGGGGGGCTTGTGTCATTCCGAAGGATACGAGACTGAATCCTTCCCACTTGAATACAACCCTACGACATGCGAATACAATATACACTCCATTGAAGTTGATCTACATTATTTCAAGTAACTAAAAATAAAAAAAATCATGTATTTTGAATACTTTTTACCCATCCATCAGGTAGGCGCAAAATGGACGATTGAAATAGTGAGTTAGTTAGTTTAATGGAATATAATATGTGAAATCTAACAAAATTAGTGTTAGGATTTTAAATGTTTAGATCATGATGAAATGGTCGAATCGAGAATTTGTATGTTTAAAGACGTAGATCAAAGCAATATGCTATTTTTGACCGTCAATTTGCGCCTACTTGATGTATGGGCAAAAAGTATTCAAAATATATGATTTTTAGTTTTTAGTTACTTGAAATAATTTAGATCAACTTCAACAGAATGGATCTTGCATTTGGATTTCATAGGGTTATATTTGAGTGGGAAGGATTCAGCCTCGAATCCTTCCGGAATGACACAAGTCTCTCTCTCTCTCTCTCTCTCTCTCTCTCTCTCTCTCTCTCTCTCTCGATATACACACACACACATACATATATATATATATGAATTTAAATGGTCGTCTGGATCTTACCTAGTTTGTTTTTTATACCGTTGGCTTTTTTGGAATTGATACGATCATACCTCTTTGGATTATTGATCTCTATTTCTGATATAGTTGGTTGGATATGGAGTGGTTTGGCGAGTTTGCGCAATTGTTTTGAGCAGGAGAGATCCCATCAGTGGCATATGCAAACTTTAAGCGTTCGAGTGGGAAAAATCATAGTAGCGAGTTGAGTTTACGGTTGCTTTCGAGTGGGGAAATCCCATCAACGGAGCTATGAATTTGGACTCTGAGAGAGAAATCTCTGCAATAGAGTAGGGACTCCGAGCGGGAATATGACCCACTTCAGAGGGTTTCGATCGCCCGTGGGCTACCCGAGATGGAGACCGTAAGCTGATGCTTGTGTTGCTAACTCTGAGTGGGAGACACTCCATAACGGGACGTACAAGCATTTTGAGTCTAGTGGGGGATACTCCCATTAGTAGGGTAGGGACTCCAACGGGGGACACTCCCACAGCGGAGGGTTTCGATTGCTCATAAGGTAATGAGATGGAGCTCGCAGGTTGGTGCTTACGTTACAACCTCCGAGTAGGGGACGCTCCCACAACAGGACGTACAAACATTTATAATCTGATGGGGGACACTCCCATCAGTGGGGGAAAGGAGGATAAACACAAAGTATGCAATGGAATATCTTAAATCAATTGTAAATAAAATAAAAGTCAATATAAGTGTAACAGGGTGCATTAACAAAATTATGTATACTTAGCTCTAATTGCACGAAACTGGTACATCGAGAGAATAATCGAAATAACGAAACTCTCATGTATATACTATGCATTATGCATTTATAGGCTAAATATACATAATCCATGTTAATCTGAGACAAATAGTGCAAGTAGGTTGTAGTGGTCAAATTTGACTCTCTTCAAGATGATGACACGTGTCCCAACTTCCAAGTACCTTCCCAGAGAGATCCACAACTCCCTAAGTCTAATCTGGAGCCTCCAACACATTAAATTCTCCCGAAGTCAGCCTCCGCCACATCTAACTTTCCCGAGGTCATCCTCTGTTTCGAAAGCCCTTCCATCCCAGAGCTGTCTTCCACTATTCCGAGGTCCCTTACACTCTGAGGTCCTCCCCGACCTGAAGGACCTAACTCCAGATCCAAAGCTCCAACAATAGATCATCCAAGATCTCTGTTGATATTCAAGCAGTTCCATCTCCCACGTTCATAACGTGTAATACCCCTTTCAGCACGGGCAATTATGGACAATAGCAGATTCTCCAGCATACGATCTCACTAGCCAGCGCCAATAATCACAGTCGTTACAACATATCCAATATGTACAAATCGTGCAGTTATAGCAGCCCATCAATTCCGCCTCTATGTTAGCATCCCTATCAGGTACATACATTGATCCTTCTTCTCCAAGGAGAAGGGCATCATTTCCCTAATTCTCATAGCATGCACGTAAATACTCACAGAGACACACTAGCAGTTTCCTTCAACTAGTCCTCTACCACCAATACATTGGCAGTTTTCCTCTACACGGTCCATTCCCTCTGCTAATCGGCAGTTTCCGTCTCCTCCCTACCATTCCACCTTCAGATTCTCATGCCTAAGGGTCTTAGGCCGACACCATATAGTTGCTCACCTAAAAGGTGTCTCTTCTTTTGTGTGCTCTGACAGGCAACATCCATGGGGGAGTGCCTCAGACTTTGCTTGTGATGGGTCAATCCGTGGTGAGCCAGTTTTTATCCACCTCATAGGCATATGCCAAGACTACGTTATTGAATAAAAGTGGTTTGTGTTCGAATACATGGACGATCATCCTTTCTGGAATGTTTAATTTGTACCTCCGGTAGCGTCAGTTGGATTGGAGTATTTTGGCAAGCCTGTATTGTTATGTCCGAGTAGGGATAATCCCATCAACAGTACTTGCAAACTTGGTAGGGTTCTAAAGTGAGAGTGTGACCCATTGACAGATTGGATGTCAACTCCAAGTAGGGGTGCAACCTATCAGTGAAGTGGCGATCAAAGCCTCCATGTGGGGAAATCTCAGCAGCAAGTTGGATTTGGTAGGGACACTGAGTGGGGGACGCTCCCACATCGGAAGATTTTGATTGCTCATAAGCTAATCGCGATGGAGCTTGTAGGCTAGTGCTTGTGTTGCAGACTTTGAGGGGGAGACACTCCACAATAGGACATACAAACATATTGGATCTGATGGGAGACACTCCCATCAACAGGGCAGGAACTCTGAGGGGGGACACTACACAATGAAGGATTTTGACTGCTCGTAAGCTAATCGAGATGGAGCTCAAAGGATGGTACTTGCGTTGCTGACTCCGGATAGAGGACACTTTCACAATGGGACGTACAAGCATTTTAGATCTGATGTGGGACACTCCCATCAGCAGGGTGGCAAGAAAATAGTTAGGAGTAAAAATGCATTTTTATTTCATAATTTGATATAATACAGGGAACTGAATTGAAATATAGGAGGAGTCAACGAAGGAGGTACTCCATTTTCTTTATTAGAGGTGCAGGATCACTCAATCGCTTTATACTAAGTAATTGTGTATTGTGGCTGAGTAGGCGGTGGAGCGTTCAGCTGTCCTGGTCTGGAGGCTACTCTAGGGGTAAGAATGTACTCTTTGAGGAAGCCTTGATGGATAAGTTCTTTCAGGTATCATCAGAGGCTTCTACAGTGGACGGTCTTGTGTCTCTTGCTGTCGTGGGAGAAGCACTACTCCTCTGCTAGTAGGGTCATGCTGGATTGGCTTTGGGCACCGACCTATGGTTGACCCTTGATGATGAAGACCTCATTGATGGGGAGTGATCGACGGAAAATCATGCACGAAAAATGTATGTTTTGAAATCAACAGTTAAAAGTGCGTGTTTTGGCTTTCTCGATACTTCCGTTATAGCATAGAGGCTTAACGGGTCGAATCCACAGGGACGGGAAGCGATAGAAGCTTTACTGGAATGTTTACGTGTGTGTTAAAGTTTCTTTAATGTTTTAAAGAATGAAAAGAAAAAAAATAAAGAATGAAAAGAGAAGAGTACGGTGAAACACGAAGAAGTGGGAAACATAGAAGAAATGATTTTTTGTGATTTTTGTTTGTATATCTAAAACAAAGTAAAAAGAGAAAGAAAAATCATGGCTACTAACTACTAATGGCTCCACTAACTATGCTAACCTCTTAGTGATAGTTGCCTCACATGTATCCTTGGTCATCACTTGTCCTTAGTCCAGAGCGTTTCAAAGCATAACCCATATGATAACTTTCACATTCAAACTCAACAAAACAAGTGCAAGCTACACTTAAACCATCAAAACTAAACAAGAGTAAGCATGGAGTAAAGTAATGTTAGCTTGTTAGAGAGTTAGAATGTTAAAGTGTTAGAATCCATCATCCTGAGCCATCAATGACTCTTGCAAGAACAAGGCCAAGTAGAGGCTGTTAGATTCATGTGGATTATCAAGTAAGTAGTTAGCAAGTTAGTAGTTAGTAGTTAGTTGTCATGAGAGAAAATTAGCTAAACATGTAAAAAGAGTTAGAGAGAAGAAAACAAAGAGAGTAAAGAGAGAACTTTTCATAAATTGTCACCTCCTATTACAAGCACTCTTGCTTTCCAACCATGTATCACTCTCTCTCCTATTACAAGATCTATAAGAAATAAAAGATACAAATGAGGAAGAATAAAACAACTAACCTAAACTATCCTAACTAAAACATGGAGAAGAAAACTACTCCAACTCTCTGGATATCTCCTAACGCAGAAGACCAAGAGGGTATTTATAGGCACCAGGAAAACGGGGCTAGGGGAACAAACCCTGGCCCAAAGTACTGGCGCAATGGCACCAGTACAGCCGAGGAAACACGGCCAAAGTCGCGATTCTGCGACTGTACCAGGGTGGCGCGCTGCCCGCTTGTCCCTCTATCGGCTGCATGTCATAGTTTTTGGATTTGGGCCCCCAGTTTTGATGAAACCACCCTCCAAAATTAATGGCTATCTTTATAGGCTTTTAATCACCAATTAAATGGTGATTTGGGTCTTCTTCTTCATTTCATGCCATGAACCTAGAAACATACAAGAGATGTATTTTTAGCAGTATTTAATATTAAATAAATGTGAAGATGTGGTATGAAATATGTAATTTTAGAGACTAATCACACCCCCACACTTATCTTTTGCTCGTCCTGAGCAAAATGAAAACTAAGAAAATTATTACACCACTTTCGCAGATGACATGATTGCACTGAACGTGTGCAACAAGGCATTAAACCTCTAAGTTTCCCCTAGAGGAGGAGTTTTATCTCCTGAGGGTTTTCAGCGGATTATACCCAAAAAATCCATAAAGAAAGACATCAAATGTTCGTATTTTGAAACACATTTTGAAATAGAGAAAAGTGTAAAAATATTTTTGCGAAATTTAAGTGATTCAATGTCATAGGTTAACCAAAAATTATTTTTTCTTAAACTAAGTCGAAATGCAAAATCTTGTTACAAATTAAATGTAAGAATTTAAAATTGAATTGATTCTTTGATCTTTCATAAAACTCTTAGAAAATATGCACTATGTGAATTGTGAAGATTTTTAGGATATCGACTCTAATTTTCATGCCATTTATTTATATTTTTTCTTTTCTTAGTTTTCTTAGGCTTTCTAGTTCACTCAGGTAGTGGGCCTTTCGCCGATGACTCCCAAACCAGATAGTTTTAGGGCACCAGATGAGAAAACATCCCTCGGACTTAAGGACTCGAGTAAACAAGGTCACAAAACTAAAGGGAATTATTTTGTTTTTGTCTACTGTTTTAAGTGTGAATAATCATACTTCCCGAAGCATAATTGCACAACTTCAATAAGTGATTTTATCATCATTTTTTATATATTTTTATAGCATTTCTATGACATTTTCAGTCTTTATTTCAACCTCAAAAATTGTGTAAGTGTGAAGTGCATAAATCTAAGGTAAAAAATTCAAGATCAAATTATCTTTTCAATCTTACTTCCTTATCCTAAAATTTAAACAAGATCTATTATTTTGACTTGGTTTAAAAATTCATAATTTTAAGTCTTCCTAATTCCTAAGATAATCTTAATTTTCTTAAAAATAAAACAAAACTATTTCTCTTAATTCAAAAAATTTTTTAAAAAGAAAAGAGTTTCTATACAAAAGAAAATTTTAAAAATTTCCTAAAAAGAAGTGTAAAGAAAGAAAATTTATAACTAACTATGTTAGTAAATCCTTCCCCACACTTATCTCATGTATTGTTCTCAATGCATCGTGAATGTGTATATACATGAAACAAATGGGAAGGGAAGGAAAATTATCTTATATTGGCGGCTTCAGTGGTGGTCTGATTGGGTCAAGCGTTGCTCCCCAATCAAAAAATAGTGGATCATTCAGAAACCCACCAGTGACCTCCCTAATACGACCCAGTAAAAGAATGATTGAGTGAATGGTTTTATTTAAAATTTATTCCCATCTAATTTCCAATCTTCAAAAATAATTACTGAGTCATTTTCTTCAACATTCTTGTCCAACAATGAAGTGTGATTTTGGGAGATGATTGATTTGGACTCAAATGGAACAGGAATAAAAATAGATACCGACTCGAGAATTTGACTCGGATCAAGTAGAGATTCAAAAGGGGAGTCGAAATTAGTTCATAAATGGGGTCCAAACTAAAGAATTGATGTTCACACACTTTCCTCATTAATAAAGTGTGATCATAAGATATTGGTGATTCAATTTCATGGTGTACTGGTATAGGATTCAATGTTCTCTGGAATAGAGAAAAAAATCTAGTAAAGATATCGGAATTATTATTGAATCAAAAAGTGAAATAGAATTACTAACTTGAGGTTCAAGATCACTTTCAAGCTCAAATTCAATTTCAGGAAAAGGATAACTTGTCAAAATGTCAAGATGGTTCTCAAAATTTTAGACAATTTCACATGGATGTAATGAAACTGAATCTTGATTTTCGTCCACGGAAGGAATGTGAATGGGTGAAATGATCGATTCAAGTTCAGGAATTATAGGAATCAAAACTAACTCAAGAACATTACTTAGTTTAGGTAACACTACAGGAGTCGATATTGACTCAAGAATTGAACTCGTATCGCTAAATTAAAGCTCAGGTTCATATTCATCTTCAGATTTAATTTCAGGAATTGGATAACTTGTCTAACTATCAAGAATTTGATGTTGGTCAAGTTCAGGTTGGTATGATAAAATTGAAGCTGGGTTTCCAAAATGACATGATTCTTGAGTCATATGAATATCTAATGGACTGGGAACTCAATCATATTTTGCATTATTCTCTCGGTTTCTTGCATGAATTCCATAATTTTTTCCCACAATAATTTTTCTTTGAGTAGTGCTGGAAAAGAACTATATGAATTTTGAAAATTTTGTGGACATGATGAGGCCATCATGTTTTCAAATTGTTTTTGACCTCTATCGCTTCTTTCAAAGTCCTTTGCAATGACGATTTTTTCTCAATTGGTGGTTCAGGAAAAGGAGAATATGAAGCAGAATCGGAGAATGAATATTGTGAAAATTGTGGACAATATGGTTGAAAATTTGACTCGTGGGAGGTGAATCCCTATGAACTTTGTAAAAAGTGAAAATTATTTTGAAAATTATAGTCATAGGATTGGAAAAATGGGTCATATTGAGTCGGATAATCCCAATCTGGCATATATAGTTGGTTCATGTTATACATAGCCGGGTCGGAGTTATCCGAGTCAAATGAGGTCGGGGTGAAATATGGATTCATATTATGGTTGAAAAAATTGTTGTTGTTAAAATCTATTTCACAATTTAAAAAAAAGAAACAAACAAACAAATAAAGAAAAAGAAAAAGAAAACAAGCTTATGCTACGGTTGACTTAAGACCTAGAAGACTCCAAACTGGTTAGACTGTTCACGGGGGGTATGTTGTTGGAATCTGACCACGAGTTAATCGGCAATGTAGGGGCAAGATCAGTGGGAGGTATCCATGCCGAAGCAATGGGCCTAATTATGCTAAACTACTATTCTTCGAGGTTTTACCTCTCAATCCCCAACCTTCGACACCGATTTGACAAGAGTCAACTGTTGGCCCAAAGGCCTTCCACCCTAGTTTTGATGATGATTAACTCATGTAGTTATGTTTACTAATAATCTTATATTGGTTAAGTTTCAGATCATTAACCAAGATATTAGTTGGTGATTAGCTTCAACAAGGTGTTTGGAAGCTTATCATGGTGATTCCGGTGCCAAAGCTTAAAGATCATACCTTTGCACTCGGTGGATCGCGTTTGGGAGCAAGTTGATTAGTACACAATATTGTATATTTTACATCATAATCCCCATGCATATTACAAATAAATATGTGATTTTTACTCCTCTTCTCTACTTATTTGCAGGTACACACTCTAAAGGAGATAAAGTAATTAATCACCTTAATTAGCAATAATTAAGTGATTAATTAAGATAAGCCAAAGATTTCAAATCCAGATCCAGAAAGATCCGCCCAACAAACGAAGATTCTAGATATACCACGTGGCCAAACTAACTCTCAACAACCTTCAACAGAAAGATCTGGCTCAACGGCCCAGATCTTGCCGAGATCCGCGGCAAATCCGCGGCAATCCTGGGGCCGTTGAGCCCCAGATTTTGCGCCAACAGACTTGCTTCTGGATCCTTCATCTGGGGCCTATAAATACTGGATCTTCACCTGCGAGCGAAAACTGAATGGAGAAGAGAGGAGATTAGTTTAGTATTGTAATTTTCATGTATTTTTCTCTTTAGGTTTTGTTCTTTAGATCCCTCTTCTTCTTCCCTAGAATTCAATGTAAAAGAGAGCGATTGTGAGGGAGAGAGCTTGTGTAATCAAGGGTGACACTTGAAGCAACAAGGATTGATCCATCCTCCTTCCTCTACTTGAAGCTTGGTTCTAGTTCTATGTGCTTTCTTTAATTGCTTTCTTTATTGCTTTCTTTAATTCTTGCAATTTACTTCATGCTTTCTTGTATTTTTCTTATGGCTTGTTGTAGCTAAATTCTTCTCCATGTACTAGTTTACCACTAGTCTTGCCACTTCACTAACTCATGGGTGTTTGCTTAATTTCATCTTGCAAGTGTATGATCTTCTCTTCTCCGATGGTTAAACCACCGTCTTCCAAGTGAGAAAGCAATTAGGTCAACACGCTAGACAAACCCTACGCCAATGGAGTGACAACATTAGGCACGCATTCGCTATCAAGGAGTCTAGTAAGTCTTGGCAAGCTAGCAAGGTAAGCTAGTCATGGATCTTTTTCATTCAAGCTTTCTTTAAGTTTTCTTTCCTTTTCTTGTGAATAAACCAATCCCAATCTTGATTTCTTTTCCGATAATTTCCACCATGAACATAGCCATCCTTTCTTTTAGTTTCTTTTTCACTTGATTCACTAAGTTTATAAGCAAGAGAAGAATACTCGTTTGTTCACTTCACTACCACACGTTAAAGCTTCCATCGCGAGCTCTCCCTGAGAATCGACTCGGTATAGTCCTATACTATAACGGAGACAAGAAAGGGTACATCAAATACATTCTTATACACATAATAAGTACACCTTTTTAGTCTTAATCAAAATGGCGCCGTTGCCGGGGAGAGCGACGTTCTTTTTGGTTTAAAGTGAAGTACTAAACGATTCTTCTTCTCTGTTTGCAGGTTACAGGTAAAGAAACAGGAAAATATTCATTGCAGTCACATATAAGTGGACCTGGGCCTCTGCTCTTGAAAGCAGAGACCAGGATCCCTCCAAAGTGCCGCGTTCCCACGGCAAAAGCCGCGCGGCCGCGGCACAGAGGAGTTCACTTCTGACAAATTTTCTGCAGGGGCTTCAGATCTGCAAAATACATCTGCTGCTATACTTGAAATCCTGTATTTTTCACCATATACCTGCTTAATTAAAAAACAGTAAAAAGTTGGTTGAATTGTTAAAAAATTGTTTAGACACTTGCATTTTAGGCACGTGTCTCTTCAATTCTCTACTTTTACTGTTGAAGAGTGCTGGAGGCAAGGTACGTGTTTGCATTGCATTTAGACTAGGACAAACTCCTTGCTTGATTTTCATGCTTTGAGTGTATCCTAGCTATATTTCTTGTACACTTGCACAATTCAAATTTAAGGGCATACCCGTAAATAAGATAAGGTGGGGGAGGTCATTACCCTTTCCTTAGCCCGAAAATCATTTTCCCAAGCACTCACTAACCCAAGCCTAATTTAATAAAAAGTAGACGTTGGCCCTAGGGACATCTCGGACTCACTTAGGAGATTATCCTAAGGGGGAAAAGTGTTGGAATTTAACTCTTGCAAAATCGGTGTCTAGGAAAGGGGTTGAGGGCCGAAAGCCCGAAGGTTGCTGGTTACTTAATTAAGGAACGTCTCCGGACGGAAAACCTCCCACCAACCTTACCCTTCCCTGGCTGATTAGCTTGTAGTTAGAGTCTACACTAAACCTCCCGTGGACAGTCTATCAGTTAGGAGTCGTCTAGGTCTAAGTCTACCCTAACTTAGGTTAGAATTTTTTTTTCTCTTTTGTTTGTTTGTTTGTTTGTTTGTTTGTTTGTGATTGTGTGATATGGCTTATAATTACAATTCTTTCCATCATAATAATAATCCTTATGTCACACACACTCCATATTCGGATAATTCCAACCCGGTGTTTTATAATATGCACCAACCAAATACACCGGGTTGGCCTTATCCGAATCAATATGACCCATACCCCCCATCTAATAACTATAATTTTCATAATAATTTCAACTCTTCATCGAATCATTGGGGATTCCAGTCCCCCGAGTTTAATTATCAACCTCCTTGTCCACCATTTTCACCAAGTCCACAATATTCACAAGATTCATTTCCCGATTCCGCTTCATATACTCCTTTTCTGAACCAGTTGAAGAAAAATCTGAGTTACTAAGGAGTTTAGAAGCCAATTTACAGAGAGCTGAGCAGACACTTCCAGAACCATTTTCCTCTCCAATTCCACAGTATTTTCAAGAGTCTTACTCAGTTCCACCTCTTCATAATGAACAACCATTTATGAGTAATGATTTCTTGTGTGAGTCCACTTTTCCATCACCACACATTTTTGACTCACAATTTCATCACCAATTCCAAGACAACACTTCATCTTTTCAACAAAATGATGAACCAATGAATTGTGAAAAGATGCTTGAATTCTTGGCTCAGACTCGAAATGATCGTAATCGTGACGTAGAGTTGATGATTCAAACTCTTCATTCTCATTCTTCTAATGTCACTAACCATTCTGTCCGAGCCAAAGAATCATGTTGTTTTGGAAATCAAGATTCAATTTCAGCACAACCACCTGAACTTGTCCAAACTTCAGATTCCATTTTGGCAAGTTTTTCATTTCCTAAAATTGAACTTATCCAAACGTCAAATCCCATTGACATTTTGCAAGTTTTTCATCTCCTACAAATGAACTTGTCCAAACTTCAGATCCAATTGACATTTTGGCAAGTTTTCCTTTCCCTGAAATTGAACTTGAACATGATTATGATCCTGAACTTTCACCATATGATTCAACTCTACTTCCTGATTCAATCATGACTTCCATATCCTTACCTGATTTCAATCCATTTCCAAAGTCAGAATTGAATCCAGTACCTATCCATTGTGAAATTGAATCACCAATATTTTATGATGATCACATTGAACTTGGCCAATTCCATACTTCTGAAAATCCCATTGATAAATTGGCAAGTTCACATTTTTCTGAAATTGAATTACATAAGGAATGTGATCTTGAACTCCAACTTAGTGATTCAATCCTCTTTTCTGATTCGATAATGACTCCGGTATCTCTACCTCACATCAATCTTTTCCCGGAGTCAACCTTGGATCCTTGCCCAATTCACAATGAAGTTGAATCACCCATCTTTGAGGATCATGTTGAACTTGACCAATTATACCTTTTTGAAGATCCTATTGACAAATTGGCAAGTTCACAATTTTGTGGAATTGAACTCAATGAGAAATGTGACTTTGACCCTCAAGTTTGTGATTTAGTTCAAATACCTGAATCATTAATGACTCCTGTTTTGTTACCTAATTTGAGTAACATTTCAGAGTCAGTTTTGATTCCCAACCTTCCTGAACTTGAATCACTAATCTTAGATAGTCACATTCCATCATGGGAAACTGAATGTGGACTTGAGCTTCATTTTCTTGACTTGGACCCAGTTCTTGAATCCATTCCGACTCCTGAACCTTTACTTGACTTCATTCACTTCCCTGAGTCGGTGTTCCTTTCCGAGTCCAAGTCACCGTTCTATCATTCCATATTCCATTCTGGGACAAGGTAGTTGATAAATTTAACTCAGAAATTATTTTAAAATTTGGAAATTAGATGGGGGCATGTACATAATAATCTTAAATGCACACATCATTTTTGTGGGTCATATTATTGAAATTTTTGGTGGGTTCCTGAAAACCCAACGTAAAGTTGATTGGGCCATGTTTCGTGGACCAATTAGACCACCACCGGAACCACCACCTTAAGGTAATTTTTTCCTTCCCTCTTCATTTTTGTTTCATGTATACATATATCATGATGCATTGAGGACAATGCATGAAATAAGTGTGGGGAGGGTTTATTAACATAGAGTTTTTAGATTTTCTTTCTTTTACACTTCTTTTAGAAAATAAAAAAAAATTTTAAAAATAAAAAAATAAAAACTTTTTGAAATAAGAGACAAAGTTTTGATCTATTTCTAAGAAAATTAAGATGTATCTTAGAAATTAAGAAAGCCTTAATTATGACATCTTAAACCTAGTTGAAATAATAGATCTTGTTTGAAATTATAGGCTAAGTAAGTAAAATTGGTGAGATATTTTTATCTTGAATTTTTTGCCTTAGATAAATATGCACTTCACACTTACACATTTCTTGGGATGGAGACAAAGACCAAAAATGCCATATAAATAAAGAAAATATATATATATATAAATAAAAGATCACTTATTAAGCTGGATAATTGTGCCTCAAGAAGCACGATTACTCACGCCTAACGGTGATCTCACTTATTAAGCTGGATAATTGTGCCTCAAGAAGCATGATTATTCACGCCTAACGGTGATTATAAATAATCCCCTTTAGTTTTGTGGCCTTTTTTACTCGAGACCTTAAACCCGAGGGATGTTTTCTCATCTGGTGCCCTAAGACCGTCTGATTTGGGAGTCATCGGTTAAAGGCTCGTTACAAGGGTGAACTAGAAAGCCTAAACTAAGGGAAGAAAAAAGAAAAAGAAAAAAATATATATATATAAATAAATAAATGGCTTAATGGTTGGAGTTGAAATCCCAGAAATCTTCACTTACACGGTGTGCATATTATCTAGGTTTTATGAAAGATAGAATATTCAATCCAATTTTGAATTCTTACCTTAATTAAAAACAAGATCTTGCATGGATACTAAGTTTAAGGAAGAATGATTATAGGTGGACTTATGACCTAGGATCACTTATATTTTTGCAAAAATAGTTCGTAAACATGTCTCTTATTCAAAATGCGTTTTCAAAACACTAACATTTGTCTTCTTTCTTTATGAATTTTGTGGTGTAATCCGCTGAAAACCCTCAGGAGACAACACTCCTCCTCTAGGGTAACCTAGAGGTTTAACGGCTTGTTGCACACGCTCAGTGCAATCGCGTCACCTGCGAAAGTGGTGTAATAAAACTGGTAGTTTAGATTTTCTTTTCTTTTCTTTGTTTTTGCTCGGGACGAGCAAAAGAATAAGTGTGGGGGTGTGATTAGTACACAATATTGTATATTTTACATCATAATCCCCATGCATATTACAAATAAATATGTGATTTTTACTCCTCTTCTCTACTTATTTGCAGGTACACACTCTAAAGGAGATAAAGTAATTAATCACCTTAATTAGCAATAATTAAGTGATTAATTAAGATAAGCCAAAGATTTCAAATCCAGATCCAGAAAGATCCGCCCAACAAACGAAGATTCTAGATATACCACGTGGCCAAACTAACTCTCAACAACCTTCAACAGAAAGATCTGGCTCAACGGCCCAGATCTTGCCGAGATCCGCGGCAAATCCGCGGCAATCCTGGGGCCGTTGAGCCCCAGATTTTGCGCCAACAGACTTGCTTCTGGATCCTTCATCTGGGGCCTATAAATACTGGATCTTCACCTGCGAGCGAAAACTGAATGGAGAAGAGAGGAGATTAGTTTAGTATTGTAATTTTCATGTATTTTTCTCTTTAGGTTTTGTTCTTTAGATCCCTCTTCTTCTTCCCTAGAATTCAATGTAAAAGAGAGCGATTGTGAGGGAGAGAGCTTGTGTAATCAAGGGTGACACTTGAAGCAACAAGGATTGATCCATCCTCCTTCCTCTACTTGAAGCTTGGTTCTAGTTCTATGTGCTTTCTTTAATTGCTTTCTTTATTGCTTTCTTTAATTCTTGCAATTTACTTCATGCTTTCTTGTATTTTTTTTATGGCTTGTTGTAGCTAAATTCTTCTCCATGTACTAGTTTACCACTAGTCTTGCCACTTCACTAACTCATGGGTGTTTGCTTAATTTCATCTTGCAAGTGTATGATCTTCTCTTCTCCGATGGTTAAACCACCGTCTTCCAAGTGAGAAAGCAATTAGGTCAACACGCTAGACAAACCCTACGCCAATGGAGTGACAACATTAGGCACGCATTCGCTATCAAGGAGTCTAGTAAGTCTTGGCAAGCTAGCAAGGTAAGCTAGTCATGGATCTTTTTCATTCAAGCTTTCTTTAAGTTTTCTTTCCTTTTCTTGTGAATAAACCAATCCCAATCTTGATTTCTTTTCCGACAATTTCCACCATGAACATAGCCATCCTTTCTTTTAGTTTCTTTTTCACTTGATTCACTAAGTTTATAAGCAAGAGAAGAATACTCGTTTGTTCACTTCACTACCACACGTTAAAGCTTCCATCGCGAGCTCTCCCTGAGAATCGACTCGGTATAGTCCTATACTATAACGGAGACAAGAAAGGGTACATCAAATACATTCTTATACACATAATAAGTACACCTTTTTAGTCTTAATCACAAGTCTTCTTGATGACTCAAAGACTTAGGTATCCATAGTTTAGTTTAGTGTGTTTTAGATCCATTTGTAAAGCTTAGTATAGTTGATATGCTCAAGTACACATACACACACATTTCATGATTTGGATTTTGGTTTTCATGAATAGTTTGATCAAAACAAGTTTACATGTTTTATATGTATATTAGATGTGCTCTATATACATACATGCTTATATGACTTATACAAACTTAGTTTGACGTACCTATTCATGTAGTTTTATGTTTTGGTATAAAACATATTTCTGAAATTAAAGAACAAAAACTGTGATATATTTTGTGAATGTATATTGGACCTATGTCCATATGCATTATGCTTAATAATGTTCAAATATCATGTTTTTGTATTTCTATAAAGTTTTAGGAAAATCAGATTTCCTATTGAAAAATCAAGTTTGATAAAAATACAAGTTTTGGTTTTTGATAAAATTGGCAAGACACAAAAATGAATTGATATGATTGATATATGTCTTGAAAATTTTTATCACATGTTTATGTTTCATATAAAATGTTAAAACAAGTTTTATATAGAATTTTCAGAAAAAGATAAAAGATTTTTATAAATATATTTTTCTCAAATTTTCTGATCTTATTTTTTGTGCTGACAGGCTGGTCGGTCGACCGGGACGGTCGACCGCACCAAGGGACAGTCGACTGCACGGGTCGACCGACGTGCACAGACTTGTGCACGTCTGGCAGCACAGTGGTCCGGTCGACCGGACGGTCGACCGCTGCAGAGAGTTCTGCTCTCTGTTAGTTTGGGTCGACCGGGCGGTCGACTGGTAGCTCCAACGGGTCAAAATATGACTGTTGGACGGTCGACCGGCCGGTCGACCGTTGCCTGTCAGAGCTGCCAGCTCAGCTCTAACGGCTAGTTTCTGTTTTGGCCTATATAAACCCCATCTCTTTGGGATTTTGGCTAAGGTTTTCAAGGAGAAAAAATTCAGACTTTCTCTAGTGTTTAAAAGAGTTTTAAAAGAGTTTTTAAGTCAAAAAGATTTCATCTTATTTGTTTTTGGTTTTTGGAAAATCAAAGAAAGCTAGGGTTTTGGGAGATTGTTTTGTTTTTCGTTTCTATCATTTACAAGTGATTTCCCAAGTAGATTTTCTTTGTTGCTGATTTTCAAAACACCTTGTTTCCACACTTGAGCTATCACCTATCCTAATCTATTAGGATCTTGTTTTTGTGGAAAAAGAAAAGAGAAAAGAAAGAAAGATTGTGTTTGTGGTCTTTGTAACCACTTCTTGTAAACCCTCCTTGCTTTTGTGAATCCCTCTTCGGTAGAGGTGATCGGAGTGGTATTGGTTTGGATCCCTCTTCGGTAGAGGTGATTGTGTTGGGTTGTGAGCCTCTTCGGTAGAGGTGGTTGTTGGTTGGTTGTTGGCCTCGGTGGAGGTGTTGTTTGAGAGAGGAGTTTGGTACTCCTTGTGTTGTAACAAATCCTCTTCGGTAGAGGTTCCCTCGGTGGGAGATAGTGGTTTGAAAATCCTACACGGTGGTGTAGGCGGGGATGTAGAGCAAGGTGCTCGAACCTCGAAACATATCTTGGTCTTTGCGATTGATCCATTATCTCTCTAACTCTCTCTCATTTATATTGTGCAAAGCATCATACTTCATTCATATCATATTTGCTTGTGTTGAGCATAATTCATCTTGTCATATTTATTTGCTTGTGTTGTGCCTTGCATAATCCATATTGCTATATCCTTGATTGCTTGGCTTGATTGTGTGTGCACATTGCTTGGATTGCTTGTGTGTGTGTGCCTAACTTATACTCATCCAACAAGAGCTTCACATAGCACCTCAACCCATTTCAAGGGGAATCAAGGGGAGTTAGTCCAGAGCCTCGCAAGGGAATTCGGCTACACTTGTTGTATTGTATTAGTTTGTGCATAAATTTGCATTAGCTTCCGCTTTTAGCGCACTTAGTTTTGCATTTAGTTTTAGATTAGCACTAACACCTATTCACCCCCCCCCTCTACGTGTTTTTCAATTGGTATCAGAGCTAGTGCTCCTGATACTTAGGCTTAACATCCTAAGAGTAAGATCCATTGATTGCTAATCTTGTTTGCATTTGTTTGTTTGCACTCATATAGTTTGCCATGGACTTCATGACCCCACCTAGCTTTGATCCTTCCAACATTGATGTTTGGAAGTATAGGATGTCCATGTACCTAAAGACCTTAGGTTTGCATGTCTTTCTTGCGGCCACCAAGAAATGCTATCTTGGAGATCGCAATCATGTAGGGGCCAATGCACAAGCCCTTGAGGCCATTAGAAGCACATTACCTAAAGATTATCTTATGTGTGTTTCTAACATTGATTCCGCTTTTGCAGTGTGGAATCTATTATCAACAACCACCACCTCCGAGCTTCAATGCCAAATCAACCGGAGGAGTCTAGTGGAGATTCCGAATCACAATGCTATATGGTCCAAGGGAATGACTCCCTTGAGGTACAATCGGAACTTCAACTAGATAGTGATGATGCTAGTTCTTCATGTGATGATATTGTAGATCCCCATGCTTTAAATGAAGAACTTTCTATTGTTTGTGAAAAACTAATAGAAAAATATAACTTGTTGAAAAAGAAAGTCTAGGAATTGAACAAGAAAATAAGAGTTTGCATGCTAGACTTAACAATGTTTTGCAAGAGAAGGTTGAGGTCTATAATGAAAGGGATTCATTGAGATCTCAATTAGAACTTGCACTAAAGAAAATATTTTTTAAAATCTAAAAATGATTGCCATGTTCTTTTGAAGAAAAATGAGAACTTGTCTTCAAAAGTAGATTTTATTTTAAAAGAGAATGTTGCTTTGAAAAACAAAATTATTTCTATTTCAAATGAGTTGAATGTTTGTTTAGACAAAATATTGTTTTACAAAATAATATTGATGCACATGTTTGCCATGCTAGGGTAGTATCACACACTTCACCTAATGCATGTACCTCTTCTTCTAAGATTAATAATGATATATCCATGCTTAAGGAGAAGGTAGATTGTTTGGGCTCCACTATGAGCCAATGTGCCATGAACCACTCACGGTTGGAAACCTTGGTTCGAAAGAAACAAATTCCATCCTATATGCATGCACACCCTCCACGGCATACACATGCTCCTCACGAACACACCCATCACCATATGTATGCTCATGTGTACACATGTACACATTGTGGACGTAAGGGCCACCTTACTAAATTTTATTTTGATAGATTACATACTTCAAATTTAGCAAAGAATTTTGTTTGGGTTAGAGAAGGGACTAACCCCCATGGACCCAATAAGATGTGGGTACCAAAGACCACCCCTCCTTTGTTTAATGTAGGTGTGGGCTCTCACATGACGTGAGAGTGATAGCACCTTGGAGTGGATGCGTTCCGGACTTAAAGGAAATCAATTGGATGCATCACTTTCAAGGGAAGTTTTGGTGGAGATGACCACCATGTTTTTGGAGACAAAGAGAGTTGCCTTCTAGGTTTTGGTAACAAATTCCTAACTCCCATTTATTGTTTACATGCTTTCATATTATTGTTTATAGCATGTTTTGATGCTTTATAACATGTTTTTGATGTCTATGGATTAGTATGTTCATTCCATGTTTATTAGATCCTTGACATACATGTATAGTATTTGAGACACACATACTTATATGAACCCATACTTAGTGTTCTCACTTTTGTTTAGGTATAATGTACATCATGAATCTAATACATGTGAATTTACATAGTAATCATGTTTTAGTTTTCTCATGATGATTTTTTGTTGTTTTATGCTTTATGTGGTATAAACTAGTTTAGATGTAGATTTTATCAAAACTTGCATGTATGCATGTACACATAGTGAGAACAAATTGACTTTTATATGTTTGCACTTCATGCTCATTTGTACCCACTATATGCACATGTATAAGCTAGTTTTGATGATTCCTTCATTTATACTTGCTATGCCTATTTTCATGTTTTTACTTCATGTATATGTATTTTGAATTCAAACCTAATAATATACATGTATACCCATGAGTCTTTTGCCTTCATGCAAATACCTTTAATAGACTCGTTTACGGTTGGGATATGTATGTATATTGTTAAATTTGGATGAATCATACATATACCTAGAAGTTTGATAAAAGAATTTTTGATGAATCTTTGCTTGTTTTATATAGAAAAATAATATTCGTGTTTGTTTTGATACTTCATGTTTTGAATATATGTTTAGATGTTAGTTTTCATTAAGACTAGGATTTATATTTGTACATATGATGGGCTACAAACAAATCTATATATGTTTGGGATTGAATGCTTGTTTGTTCCCATTAGATGTGCTAGTATAGTCTAGTTTTGATGATTCATACATTTTAAACTTGTATTCCATTTTTGGTATTTATTTTTATGATTATGAGTTTTCATTTCATGTATATGTGTATTTTGCCAAACTTGAAGATATACATGTATACCCCTTGAGTCATTTGCCTTTCATGAAAATATCTATTATGGACTCAAAGTGTGTTTAAGGGATATGTATGTATACTTCTTGTGTTGACAAATCATACATATACCTTGAAAAGAATTGGTATCAAATTGTTTTAATGAAAAGCTAAATTTTCATACTTTTCATGCTTTTCATGTTTTCCTTGAATTGGTATTTAAACTTCATGTATATGTTTACCTTGTCCAAACCATTAGATATACATGAATATCCTTTTTGAGCCACGTGCCTTCATGCATATATCCTTGTGGACTCGTTTGTATCTTGGATATGTATGTATACTTTGGTTTGTATTAAACATACATATGCCTTGAAGATTAAATAATATTAATTTTTTAGTTTTCTTGTTTAAAGGAATAATTGAACTTAATTGAACAAATTTTCATGATTGTGATCTCCATACTTGACTTGTATACTCACATTTATTATTTGCTCATGTTTTTTTTTCATGAGACATTTTTATGCTTAATTGGATTAGAGTGTTGATTATCATGTGGATTTCATTTTTATGAAAAATGATTTGTATTTATTCCATACTTGAAGGATTTCGTACTAGTTAACAAAACTTTTCATTTAACTAGTTCATATTCTTCGTTATAACATGAGATATACACTTGACCCTATTCTTTCAATTGGTATCATTGAACACTTTCAATTGGTATCAATTTTTGATCTTTTTGTATACTCATATATGTTTTGTATATGTATGCTTACTCTTTCAAGAGTATCAATGTCAATTGGTATCTAATTTTCATACGTATATATACTTGTTTATGCTAAGCTTGAAAAATTTCTATTGTTTGATTTGTTTTCAATTGGTATCTTAACAAGCTTATGCATATGTTTAGTTGGTATTTCATAAAGGGGGAGAAAATTTGATGTTGTCTTTCAATTGGTATTTGATTTCCACTCCCTTGCTTTATGTTAAAATATAGTTTCAAATTGGTATCATATGTTTAAAAGAACACATTTCTCTTAATGATATCAAGATGTTTATGTTAAATGTTTTAAATTGGTATCTCAAAATTTTGTTTAAGAAAAACATATTTATTTTACATTGCCTATATGTGTATAAATTCATGTTGAGTGTATCTTGTATTGAAGAGCTTGACAACTCTTCCTTATGTGGTACACGTGTGTAGGGGGAGCTTCACATCTCCTTTTATGCATTACATATTTTGTGTTATGTGAATTAGGGCGTGTCTTCCTTTCTTCATGTAACTCATATGTGTAGGGAAGCTAACTTAGCGTCTTCCTCTTCATGAATGTATATAGCATATATATTTATTAATCTTTGTTTATCTTCATTTGGTATCAAGATGCTTCATTGACATATTTTAATTGATATCATATTTGTAGTCACCCCTTATTGACTTTGTTTTTGTTTTAGACAAAAAAGGGGAGACCATTGTTTGCATTGTTTTGATTGACACAAAAAGGGGGAGAAAAATTTTTACCCCTCATTTTATTTATAGTTTTTGAATGTTTACCCCTTTGTTGATGATTGACAAAAGGGGGAGAATTATTGTGAGTTTTATATATATGCATAGTTATATTTTTGCATATATTAAGTTTAATATAGTTTAATGTATGTTTATTGGTATCTAGAGCATCTAGAAAATGTTTATTTGTTAATTGGTATCTAGAGCATGCTTTACTTTAAATATTTCATTGGTATCTAGAACCTTTATTGTTTATGCATATTTGTGCATTCATGTTTTTTTAAGAGCCTTCATTGCATATTATTATGTTTATTTGGCTAAGCATGAGTTAAGGGGGAGCTTCCTTGAAGCTTTACTTTAATCCATGCATATATAACTCCATGAGTTTTGTCATCATCAAAAAGGGGGAGATTGTTGGCCCAAAGGCCTTCCACCCTAGTTTTGATGATGATTAACTCATGTAGTTATATTTACTAATAATCTTGTATTGGTTAAGTTTCAGATCATTAACCAAGATATTAGTTGGTGATTAGCTTCAACAAGGTGTTTGGAAGCTTATCATGGTGATTCCAGTGCCAAAGCTTAAAGATCATACCTTTGCACTCGGTGGATCGCGTTTGGGAGCAAGTCTTCTTGATGACTCAAAGACTTAGGTATCCATAGTTTAGTTTAGTGTGTTTTTAGATCCATTTGTAAAGCTTAGTATAGTTGATATGCTCAAGTACACATACACACACATTTCATGATTTGGATTTTGGTTTTCATGAATAGTTTGATCAAAACAAGTTTACATGTTTTATATGTATATTAGATGTGCTCTATATACATACATGCTTATATGACTTATACAAACTTAGTTTGACGTACCTATTCATGTAGTTTTATGTTTTGGTATAAAACATATTTCTGAAATTAAAGAACAAAAACTGTGATATATTTTGTGAATGTATATTGGACCTATGTCCATATGCATCATGCTTAATAATGTTCAAATATCATGTTTTTGTATTTCTATAAAGTTTTAGGAAAATCAGATTTCCTATTGAAAAATCAAGTTTGATAAAAATACAAGTTTTGGTTTTTGATAAAATTGGCAAGACACAAAAATGAATTGATATGATTGATATATGTCTTGAAAATTTTTATCACATGTTTATGTTTCAATATAAAATGTTAAAACAAGTTTTATAGAATTTTCAGAAAAAGATAAAAGATTTTTATAAAATATTTTTCCCAATTTTCTGATCTTATTTTTTGTGCTGACAGGCTGATCGGTCGACCGGGACGGTCGACCGCACCAAGGGACGGTCGACCGCACGGGTCGACCGACGTGCACAGACTTGTGCACGTCTGGCAGCACAGTGGTCCGGTCGACCGGACGGTCGACCGCTGCAGAGAGTTCTGCTCTCTGTTAGTTTGGGTCGACCGGTAGCTCCAACGGGTCAAAATATGACCGTTGGACGGTCGACCGGCCGGTCGACCGTTGCCTGTCAGAGCTGCCAACTCAGCTCTAACGGCTAGTTTCTGTTTTGGCCTATATAAACCCCATCTCTTTGGGATTTTGGCTAAGGTTTTCAAGGAGAAAAATTCCAGACTTTCTCTAGTGTTTAAAAGAGTTTTAAAAGAGTTTTTAAGTCAAAAAGATTTCATCTTATTTGTTTTTTGGTTTTTGGAAAATCAAAGAAAGCTAGGGTTTTGGGAGATTGTTTTGTTTTTCGTTTTCTATCATTTACAAGTGATTTCCCAAGTAGATTTTCTTTGTTGCTGATTTCCAAAACACCTTGTTTCCACACTTGAGCTATCACCTATCCTAATCTATTAGGATCTTGTTTTTGTGGAAAAAGAAAAGAGAAAAGAAAGAAAGATTGTGTTTGTGGTCTTTGTAACCACTTCTTGTAAACCCTCCTTGCTTTTGTGAATCCCTCTTTGGTAGGTGATCGGAGTGGTATTAGTTTGGATCCCTCTTCGGTAGAGGTGATTGTGTTGGTTGTGAGCCTCTTCGGTAGAGGTGGTTGTTGGTTGGTTGTTGGCCTCGGTGGATGTTGTTGTTTGAGAGAGGAGTTTAGTACTCCTTGTGTTGTAACAAATCCTCTTCGGTAGAGGTTCCCTCGGTGGGAGATAGTGGTTTGAAAATCCTACACGGTGGTGTAGGCGGGGATGTAGAGCAAGGTGCTCGAACCTCGAAACATATCTTGGTCTTTGCGATTGATCCATTGTCTCTCTAACTCTCTCTCATTTATATTGTGCAAAGCATCATACTTCATTCATATCATATTTGCTTGTGTTGAGCATAATTCATCTTGTCATATTTATTTGCTTGTGTTGTGCCTTGCATAATCCATATTGCTATATCCTTGATTGCTTGGCTTGATTGTGTGTGCACATTGCTTGGATTGCTTGTGTGTATGTGCCTAACTTATACTCATCCAACAAGAGCTTCACATAGCACCTCAACCCATTTCAAGGGGAATCAAGGGGAGTTAGTCCAGAGCCTCGCAAGGGGAATTCGGCTACACTTGTTGTATTGTATTAGTTTGTGCATAATTTGCATTAGCTTCCGCTTTTAGCGCACTTAGTTTTGCATTTAGTTTTAGATTAGCACTAACACCTATTCACCCCCCCCCCTCTAGGTGTTTTTCATCAACTTCTAACAACTTCCCCCTTAGGTCAATCTCTTAAACGAATCCGAGATGTCCCTAGGAGCCAACGTCTAGTACGTTTTATTTAGGCTTGGATTATGTGAGTGGGGAGGTGATTTTTGAGCTAAACGAGAGTATGACTTCCCCACCTTATGTTGTATTGGGTTTTGCCCTTAAGTTCAATTCGTGCATGCGTGTAAGATAGATAAGAATGCACACATAAAGAGAGTAAATCACCACGTATTTATCCTAACTATATGCAATGCAATATGTACGCCTCCGTCAAGATCACAACAACATAAGAACACAATATAGTATATTAGAATTGAAATCGACACGTGCCTAGATGCAAATGTCTAAATCGTTTTAAAGCATACAATTTTAGTATTTTAATTCTTTAAATTATTACAGTGCACAGGTAATATAAATAAAAACTAGCAGCAAAATATAAGAATACACAAGAATTTACCCAACCACACAAAAGCAAGTGTGAACTTCTGCAATGCTAAAACTTTAACCTACACACCAAAAAAATAAGAAGAAAAGTTAACAAAAACATGAAATCAAACCGTTCCTATCCCCGACAACGGCACCAAAATTTGATCGGTGAAAAATCATGCACGAAAGTGTTTGTTTTGAAATCAATAGTTAAAAGTGCATGCTTTGGCTTCCTAATACTTTTGTTACAGCATAGAGGCTAAACGGGTTAAATCCACAGGGACGGGAGTGATAGAAGCTTTATCGGAATGTTCACATGTGTGTTAAAATTTCTTTAATGTTTTAAAGAATGAAAGAAAAGAAAACAAAGAATGAAAAGAGAAGAATATGGTGAAACACGAAGAAGAGGGAAACATAAAAGAAATGATTTTTGTGATTTTTGTTTGTATATCTAAAACAAAGTAAAAAAGAGAAAGAAAACTCATGACTACTAACTATTAATGGCTCCACTAACTACACTGACCTCTTAGTGATAGTTGCCTCACATGTATTCTTGACCATCACTAGTTCTTGGTTCAAGAGCATTTCAAAACATAACCCATATGATAACTTTCACATCCAAACTCAACAAAACAAGTGTAAGTTATACTTAAACCATCAAAACTAAATAAGAGTAAGCATGGAGTAAAGTCTAATAAGAGTAAGCATGGAGTAAAAAATATTAGCTTGTTAGAGAGTTAGGATGTTAGTATGTTAGAATCCATTATCATGACCATCAATGGCTCTTGCAAGAGTTCATGTGAATCATCAAGTAAGAAGTTAGCAAGTTAGTGGTCAGTAGTTATTTGCCATAAGAGAAAATTAGCTAAACATGTAAAAGAAGTTAAAGAGAAGAAAACAAAGAGAGGTAAAGAGAGAACCTTTCAAATTGTCACCTTCTATTACAAGCACTCTTACTTTCCAACCATGTACCACTCTTTCTCCTATTTCAAGATCTATAAGAAATGAAAGATACAAAGGAGGAAAAAGAAGAACAACTGACCTAAACTACCCTAAACTACAACATGGAGAAGAAAACTACCCTAACTCTCTGGATATCTCCCAATACAGAAGACCAAGAGGGTATTTATAGGCACCAGGAGAACGGGGGCCAGGGGAACAAATCCTGGCCCGAAGCACTGGCACAATGGTGCCAGTACCAGGGCGGTGCGTGCAGCGCCGACTGCTGTGCGCTACCCGCTTGTCCTCCTGTCGGCTGCATGTCCTAGTTTCTGGATTTGGGCCCCCGATTTTGATGAAACCACCCTCCAAAGTTAATGGTTATCTTTATTGGCTTTTAATCACAAATTAAATGGTGATTTTGGGTTTTCTTCTTCATTTCATGCTATGGACCTAGAAACATACAAGAGAGGTATTATTAGCAGAATAATACTAAATAAATGTGAAGATGTTGTATGAAATATGCAGTTTTAGAGACTAATAAGGGAGCCTCAATGGACTGAAGTGCTCTATCGGCTTGTAGGTTTAGAGTAGACTTGGCGAGAGATTTGGTAGATTTTGTCTCTTGAAGGCATATCGCCCCTGATTCTAGTTGCCGGCACAAGTGGTAACTTCATGTGGGATTTGACTTTTCATCATCATCATTGCGTTTGTTGGAATAGTTGGTGGGCTTTTCATCTCTTCCTCCAACTAGATGTAGGGTTGAGCTCAGGATAGGACGTCGATCATCCGAGTGACATTATGCTTCAGTAGATGCTTGTACAAGGGGTGAGAGATCTACAATCTGATGATAAATCTGAGTGCAGATACATCCTCACCGCAGTTGAAAACCTTGGCAAGCTAGCTCTGGAAGTAGCTGATGTAATACTTGAGGCTGTCACCCTACTTCATCTTGATGGAGAGGAGGTGATGGTTTCTTCTTGGCCTTCTGACGAGAGGCATACTAAGTGAGCAATGCTTCGTTTACCTTCTTGAAGTTGTAGAAAGAAGATAGGGCAGGGAGTAGAACCAATCCGAGGTAACGCCTTTCAAGTTAGGAAGAAAGGTTAGGCACAAGAGTGGATCATTGCGGGAGTGAACCACCATCTTATCCCAGAAGTGTCTGTGGTGTTGGACCAGGTCACTCACTATGGAGTGGTATTCGATAGTTGGAGTTGAGAACTTCCTCGGGAACTCGCACTTTATGATCTCTTCAGAGAGAAGCGAGTCAGAGATTTTTAACAGCTGAAGTTGTTAATCAGACTTGGAATACAATTTAGCCTTCTCGATCTGCCTTTGGATCAACTCATCGACGGCTCGAATGTCAGAGCATCCTGCTACTCTCCTTCGAGTTTGGCAGTGATAAGCTGCGTAGAGTGAGGCGACTCGGCCTTATTGTAGGAGTAGTGTTCGTAGAGGGGGATGTTGATCTGGGTCGCCTTGAATTTGTGATGAGACAATCAATCTGGGCCCCTCTATCTCTAGTCTCGCTTTCTGATTGCGTCTGTGATGGGTGTTCTGGAGAATGGCTATTTGTATTAGGAGTTGATCATTGTGACACTTCAATGCCTCCTGCTCGCGGTAGCATTCTTGCAGTCGAGAGTAGCATGCTCTTGGTCGAGATCTCTCTATTATTCTTTCATCTGCTCCTTCATGTCGGTGAGCATCTGAAGGATCTGGTCTTCAAATAACGGTGTTGGCTGGACGTTGGCGGCCATCCTCTGAGATAAGGTGGAGCCGGTGTTTAAAGTAGCATCCTGTTAATCGACTGCAGGTGGGGGTACTGTGTCCCCAGCAGTGCTGTTGGTTATGCCCTTCGATGGAACACCATTGTGGTTGGCGAATTGCTTTATCGGGGCCATCAAGGCTAGGGGAGAGGCTTTTTGAGGAAGGTTTTAGGTTGTGGACTCAGATCCCAAAGAAAGCATCAGCTTGTGGTAGGTAAAAATTGGCTCACCGTGGATCAAACCACCACAAGCAAATTTTGAGGCGCTCCCCTGGGGATATTACCTGACAGAGCACAAGAAGAGCAGACACCCTTCAGGTTAGGAGCACCGATGTGGAGTCAGCCTATGACCCTCGGGTGTGAGAATCAGTAGGTGGAATGGTAGGGAAGACCGACAACGGAAAACTGCTGGTGTGGTGGAGGGAATGAATCATGTATAAGAAACTGCATGTGTATTGGTGGTAGAGGACTAGCCGAGGGAAACTGCTGGTGTGTCTTTGTAGTATATGTGTGTATGCTCTGAGAAATAGGGAAGAGATGCCCTTCTCTTTGGAGAAGAATGATTATATGTACCTGACATGGATGCCGGCATGAAGACTATAGCCTGTCTAAAAATTACTAAAGACTAACTCTCAGACGCAGGCCTCGTGGCAAACACGAGGGTCGTGTTCAACCCAAACGCGCATCTCGTATCCTTTGTCAAATGCGGAAGTCGTGTTCCCAAACTCAGATGCGGACCTTGCAAAAGCGGAGGTCAAATTCCAACCTCAAACGTCGACATCATACTTCATCAATAACACGATGCGAGGATTGCGTTTTGTGCCAAATGTGATAGTTGTGCTGCTCTTTAATACATGGACCTCAGGGTCGCATTTCAACATGAAAACGCAAGCCTGTGTAGCTTCACGTTTCAACTTTAACACAAGCTTATGAGCTCCGCATTCCAACACAGACACGAGCCTGTGAGCTCCGCGTCTCAACATCAGAGCGAGGTCCAGGCCTAAGACGGACCCGCGTTTCTGGTGTAACTAATAGCCACGAACTTAGTCAGTTACATCTCATTTTCTCTCCACATAATAGGAAATAACTTCCCATTATGGAGAGATTTAAGGGTTGGTTTCACCCCTCCTATTATGGAGAGATTTAAGGGGTTGGTTACACCTTAGAATTCTCTATAAATAGCTATGAATAGCTAGAGAAAATGGGGCGATTTTTTGGAGGAGAAACCCAAGAAACCATAGGTCAGAGGAGGAGAATCCCCAAAAAGGCACAGCTGATGCTTAATACGTGAAGCTGGATAGCTACATAAGACTGAAGCTTGAGCATAAGACCGCTGAAATAGAATACTCTTTATAAACTTGCTGAGTTCAAGTTCTGTAATCTCATTGAGATTTTAGCCACTTATTAAGAGTTTATACTTTACGAGTATATTTCTAACAAAAGCAAGAAGATCCGAAGATTAAGCTTCCAGTTCGACTCATCAATAGAGATAAGAATCACTCTCCACTGCTATATCAAGAACCCAGCCTTAAACAAAGGGGAGATCTAGATATTCTCCTCTCTTTTCTAATCGGATTAAATCTGTTGTAATTTTCATCCGTTCAAAGAATTTTACTTTGATTTTTTCTGACGAAACAAAAGAGAGCGACTCCGGTAGGGATTGTTTTCTCTACCGATAAGAAGACCATAATGCAAGCCGACCTCAAGTTTCTCGGACCAAACATCAAATCGCTCGTCGTCAAATTCAACCAAGAGAAGTTCGAACAACTTCTCTCTTCGGGATCATTAGCCCCACTCAAGTGAAACTCGCTCTCAAGTCTCTTCGGAGACTTCTCAAGAGAAGTTCATATGCTTCTTGACAAAGCAAGTGGCTTAACCTCTCTTGAGGTGACAACCTCCCACAGAGCCAATATGGCTTGCGACAACGTCTCTTAAGAAACCCACAAGATCAGTGTTTTGGCTCACGGCAAGCACAGTGGTGGAGGCCATTCTCGCCACTAACTCCTCCCAAGGCTCAGCAAACTCAGTTTGCAGGGAGTTCACAACAACTTCTGTTATCCAAGCGGATTGCTGATCGTTGACGAAGATGTCAAGCTTTCCATCAGTAACAGAGGTTGAAGACAGTGATGTTGGCACCAAACGCGAAGCTCACGTTTAACCCTGTGTTTCTACAACAAAATGTGATGCTCACGAGCTACGCGTTTCAACGCCAAAATGCGAAATTTACGTCCAGCCTCAAACTATGCCAAAACATGAGATTTGCTCCTCACTTTAAGAATGTGCGACCCGCATTTAGCCTAAGGTAGCACCAGAACATGACCTTCGCGTTTCAAGTCTAAAACACAAGAGCTGTGTTCAGCAGTAGACAGTGTAAAATGCAACCTTCACGTTTCTCTTCAGAAGTGCGAGACCCGCGTTCAACAGAAGGCTGGGCCAGAATGCGACCTTCGCGTTTAACTTCAGAAACACGAGGTTCGCGTCTAGCCCAAAGATGCCAAGTTTAATTGTGAACTAATAAGCCTTCACCCCCATGAATTTGAGGCTAGTTCTTAATATACCCCAACAACAAATCTGAGGGACTACTTAGCGAGAAAGAGGAGTGCTCATTAAATCGCTCCTCAATGCCATTGTGAGCAGCTCATCTCAGCAGTGTTCTCTGATTGTTACTGCAAATTTCAGATAACTAAACCGTCAGTTTTTAGCCTATTGTCAAAGGCTTCAAACTAAAATTCTGCCAAGAGGCAAAATCTCACAAGAAGAAGTTGTTCTCTGATGCTGAGTACTCAGAGGTAACTTCCAATTGTTGACACTTAAAAAAGACAAGATTTTTACTGGCCTGAACAATGTCTAAACTTGTTGACATTTACAAAAGACAAGTGACAGACGAGCTGAAGACCAGTTTTCACCCATCTCCGAGGGACAGGGAAGCAACTTGGACTCCACTGATCCAGCAAGCAGACAGTGAACCCGGATTGTTTCTGAACAGACCTCAGCAGGTCTAAGGTGCTAGCACTTTGCATCACATGAGCCCAAAGGGATAGCCTCGCTTGAGAGGTTAGGATCATCCAACTCTGCCTTGAAGCCATTCAGAGCCTCGCCAGGAAGCTAACTTATAGTTTCGCCACAGAAGACGTCTAGCTCCGCCGAAAAGCCTCTTTTCGGACTTCGCCAAGAAATTGCCTCCAGCTCCGCTATGAGTTCAAAGTGGGCAGCGCCGCTATCGGTCTGCTATGGTCAACCTTTGACCAATCAAATCTCCGGATGAGATCGGATCAATATCAAATCCAATCAAGATCAAATCTGAGATCAAATTTGGCAGTTGATTGCCACAATCTCTTGACTCTCCTAAAACGAGTAAGAAGATCAGGGGAAATCCTCCAACGATATGGAAAGGATCAAGACAGATCAAGAGGATCAACCGATCTGCCATTCCTAGCTTCGCAGAAGCTGATCCTAGCCTCGCAACAAGGCTACTTTCCAGATTTAAACAGATTTGATTCAATCTGTTTCCATATCTTTAAGGGACGATTATACCCTTGCTCTACTTATAAATAGCCCATCAGGGGTACAAGGAGAGAGAAGGCAAGGATATCTCCAGAAACAAAGCTTTTCTGAGACAACACGCACAAGAGGACTTCACAAGCAGAGGCTTCTTCACGACGCACCGTGCGCTCTTGAATTCAGAGACTTTTAGAGAATTGCTTCTCTAATCAGGGTGCTAATACCCTAATACCTTCTTCTCAAGGAATCTCTGGAACCAGGCGAGAAGGAATTCCTAATTGAAGGCGGTTTTGAGAAGTAGTAAGAGGGTTCTACCAACCTTCTATTTTCTGATTCCCGGAACCAGGCGAGAAGGGAATCTCATCGCTCGCATCATCAAAGGGACAAAGTGGTCGCGCGCTGACCAGACTCCTATCGCCACACTTCTCCAGAATCTCTGAGGAGATCTACTTGTAATCTTTTTAAGAATACTTATAATTTAGCTCCTCAACCCTTTTTATTGTAAGTTTTCCCCTTTTGCAAATCGATGGAAAATAAGATGGCGACTCCGCTGGGGAGGAAATTCTCCACTGCCAAGAATCATGTGTCGCAATGCGACTAACAGACCTTCGGGTCTAACTCTGAAATCAGTAAAGCTGGTGCAGCCAGAGCCTCTCTGGCTAAATCTTCAAGAAAAGTCTCTGCGGAGACAGAAAAGGTTCTCTGCGAACCTACTGCGGTTCTCTGGCGCAACAAGGAAGCACGCCTGCAGTCCAAGTCCTTCACTTTCGAGAATCTAGTCGTTCAATTCGACCAAGGAAGATTTGAAGAAGTCCTCTCTGGGGGTGGCCTAATGCTTCGAGCACGGGAAGCATAGGAAGGTCTCCATGACCAAGGTTTTAGAATAGAAACTAGAAGCAGAATTCTGCCAACACCCTTCAGCCTCGCGTGTGGCTAATCAGGTTCCTTGCGAACCTAAGTATCCTCTGCCAAAGCGGATGTGGAGGCCTAACAGAAGACTCTGGCCGAAGCTTCAGGCGTAGCTACGCCAAAACCGTGCCTGTCTCACAAAGAAAAAGACAAGATGCCGGTCTGCTCCTACAATGCTGCCAACCATGAAGTCACGACGGCAATCATACCGTCGCCCAATTCAAGAGCAGCAACGCATTGTGCCGGCCTTGTTCTTACAAGCGAAGCTACTGTACCTCAGCGTACTCACCGGGTTCATCCCCTTCGCAGCAGCATAGTGGGTAAAGCACCACAGCGTGCTCCGCTTTCTAGTGCGTCAAGCACTAAGTTCGCACCTATTGGCAAAGCTAGAACTCAAGCACTACTCAGTGCTAATCCTTTCTGCGGGGATAAAAGGAACAAGACATTCTCCTATGCGCTATCCAAGGGAGCTTCTGCACCAGATCGTTTAAGCCCAACTGGGTCTGACCTGCGGGAATTCTTGACGAACAAACGGAAGTCAAAATCTTTTCGAACTACTTCCCCCTATTGTCAGCTGGTGACCGTCCACTCGGTCCATTGCCGGCTGGGACCAATCCCTGCCACTCCTCCAGGACACGATCAATTTTTGATCGATTGTCGGTACAGGCCCCGAGGGAGCATCGTAAAAGGAGCATCTCACGGGATCCACCCTCTGCATCCGTCAACATGACCGGAAGAGGACGAGATTTACACAGGGGAAGACAAACATCTAATGACACCCCCTACAGCTCCCCAGATCCAGATTACAGCCCAGGCTTAGGCGAAGTCTTGGTGCATGAAGAGGTGTTTTTTTCGAAACACCAGATCTAGGGTGGCGATACCCTATAATTATGAACAGCCTTCCTCCTCAACGGCCCTAGCCTCGCCGGGGCCCAGGAGAGCACTCCAGCCATCGGATGAAGAGGATGAAGACAGTGGGTACGCCTCTTCGGCGACAGTTAGCTCAGTGCGAACAGACAGAGCATCAGTCAATATGGCTGATAACACTAATGACGACCTTCGTCGGCGCCTAGAAGCTCAGGAACAAACTTTCAAAACCCAGCAAGAGGCCCTGGACAATATTCAATAGATGCTTGCTCGACTCCTCAGCAATCGGAATGACAATGATGCCGGGAGCAATCACGATGAGGAGGAACATTTCAGCAATGAGCAACCAAAGACGGAAAAATCCAAAGAGGGTTCTTCCTTAGACGCCGAAGTCCTCAAAGGCCTCCAGGCTCAAATCACATCCCTAGCTCAAAGGTATGAATTAAAGAAAGTAGCGGTAGTCCGTCCTTACCCATTGGAGTGGGATTCAGTGCCATATCCACCGAAGTTCAAACCACCAACGTTGCATACGTATGATGGTAAGAGTTCACCAAATCAGCACATCTACTACTTCCGGTCTCAGACTGGTAATGTTATAAGCAAGACGCCATCATAGCTAGGCTGTTCATTGGCACCTTAAAGGGGGTGGCATTTGACTGGTTCCGAAATCTCCCTCCGGGCTCTATCAATTCCTGGATCGACCTGAAAACCCGGTTCCTTTCTCGTTTCTATGAGGACGATACCGAGGTAACCATGGACAAGCTCCTCTCCACGGTGCAGAAGAAGGGCGAATCCGTCCGTGACTACATTGAGTGGTTCAGAAACTTATCCGTGATGTGCCTAGCAGGGATGCCGTTACCCATGCTCTTGCAGACGTGCAGGCACAACTTCCTGGACCAAGTAGAAGTTCGCATGGGGGCTGTCAAGGCCCACACTTGGAAAGAATTGGTCGAACAAGCTGAGATAGCCGAAAAGTCGGCTAAAAGTTCGAACCATCCACCCCTAGAGGCAAATGGGGTATGAACAGTAAAGGACGTAGCGACCTACCGCAGTCTTCTCAAGCCAAAGGGAAAGAGACTATGTCTGTGGAATTGCCCGGGGACGTGCAGTCAAAGGCCAAAAAGAGTGGCTTCAATAATCAGGGGCCTAAGTTCCCTCCAAATAGTACTCCTTCAAAGACGATCAGGTGGTCACGATATTCCATCTGCTCCACAAAGGGAACAAAATGAAGCTGCCAGATGCTCGACGTCCTAATGAGATAGGACGCACAAATGACCCCAAATACTGTCTCTACCACAGGATGATTCACCATCCTACTGACAAGTGCTATGTCCTCAAGGATAGAATTAAGCCTTGATCGATGCCGGGTTCTGACATTGAAGACGGAGCAGAAGAAAGTCACTGCCAATATGGTGACTCTCGAGTTCGGCAGCACCCAAAAGGTCACAGTTCCTGACGGGACCTATCCAGCCCCTGCGCCACGGTTGGACGTCAAGCATCCTCCAGCTACAACTCTTGTTCCCTTAACATTGAAGACAGGGGAAGTCATGTGGATACACCCAGACCTCGTCTAAGATGTGCAGTGGGATTCAAAGAAGCCTAAGTCAAGGGGCAAATCTTGCAATGTCATCTCCATCCTGCCAGACGACGGCAATCTTACATCGGCTTCCCTCAGTGATTCTAAAGGAGAAAAGTATGCTTGCGCAGCGCAAGCCGATGCGCCTCAACAGACGGGCACCCGATCTGGAAAATCATACTTGAGGCAGTATGAAAAGTCTACTGACGAGATACAATAGCAAACAACGTCAGTACCAATGTCAGCACCCACTCCAATTCCAACTAAGGGAAAAGAGAGGCCTATGGAGGTACGATTCGACCACGTGTTGAAGAAACCATCAGGCCAAGGGTTTGATACGCCCTTTTGTTTGACATATTGGCTCAACTGGCCAATATCCCAGCTCGTATCACTATACACGAGCTCCTTCGCCTCTCAAAAGAGACAAGAGAAGCACTCAGGGATGCGCTAGCCAATTCAGAGTCCTTTCTGACATGCATGCCTGAGGTCCCTAACGACGACGTTCAGTCTCCTTGCCCAGAATGTCATCATACACAATCCAAGGTGCCTGCTATTACATTCACGGCGGAAGATATGCTTCTCAAAGACAACAAGCACGATCGACCTCTGTATTACACCAGATATATCGGTTCAACGTGCATTGAAAGAATACAAGTCGATCCGGGGTCCGCACTCAGCATCATCCCCAAAAGGCTTCTCTACTTCCTCGGCATACCGCTGTATAGGTTGTCCGCAACGACTACTACAATATACGGTTTCAATGCCGGAAGCAGTCACCCACTTGGGAAATCTGGCTCCGTTGCAGAATCGGGAGCCTGAAGTCAGAAGTGACATGCTATGTCATTGACGCTGACACGTCATATAACCTGCTGCTAGGACGACCATGGATCCATGCCAACTGAATCGTTCCCTCTACTCTGCACCAATGCTTCAAATATGTTGAAGATGACGCGACAGTACGAACTTTCTTTGCTGAGAAGCAACCATTCAAAGGGGTGGAGAATTACTTCACCGACGCTCTCCTGTATCAAGAGGCCGGTGGAACACCTAAAGAACCATTGCCGACGATGATGAAAGTGGCAATGAGGCGGATTCAGAATCCGAAGCAGGCATGCCAGCCATTCTGATTGGTGAACCAATTATAGCATGTCTCAATAATATCCAATGTAACACTCCTTCTGAAGATGAAGGTGAATGGGTAATTAATGATAATATTTCTTTTGATTATCCTGCGAGTGTTGGGTCGGGTAGATCCATTGCAAATGGCTCTCTGCACATGCCCTTACATAAGCCGAGTGCGGCCAGCACACCTATGGAAGCTATAGAGGGGGCCACGCTAGTGATCCCTCCGTCCAAACAAGGTCAGTTACCGATAATCTTCGGTAGAACCCAACCACGGGGACCCACAGCTGCAGATTCAAGTTCAGATTCAGACACTCCACAGTTCTTCCATTACGCGTAGCCGGCTTGCCATATTATGAAGAAAATGGGATACAACTTGAAGCATGGAGAAAGCCTGAATTTTGGAAAGGAAGGCGCGGTTTGATGCGAAAATTTGTGCCTAAAGGGAAGCCTGCAAATTACTACGATAGTACACGCAGGGGGTTGGGATATGTTACACCCACATCGTCAGCAACGGTTCAATTCAAAGACGATGAACCAATTCCATCACATTCAGCCTCCTCCTCCGAGTGGGACTCAGACGTCAGTGTGGGAATGATGTTCGAAAACCTCACTGTTAATATGACTTCAAGCAGTCAAATGGACCCCGCAGAAGCTGTTGATGAGGAACCATGGGCCCAGCATTTGGACCTCCAGTGGTAAAAGCGATTCGAGCTGAGCGAGCCACTTACTGAAGACAAGGTGATGCAGGTTAACTTGGGTAGTCAAGACTACCCTAAGCCCATCTTTATAATTGAAAGCCTATCACTTACAGAAAGGAAGAATTGATAATACTCGTAAAGGAGTATATAGACGTCTTCGCATGGAGCTATGAAGACATGCCCGGACTTGATCCACAAGTAGCCATGCACCGTCTAAATATCAAACCTGACGTCAAGCCAGTCAAGCAGCAACAACGTCGGTTTCCCCCAAACATTATAGAAGCTGTTGAAGCCGAAGTTCACAAGCTCATAGCATGTGGCTTCATCCGGGAGGAACAACATCCAGATTGGGTAGCTAACATCATCCCCGTCCTCAAGAAGAATGGGAAAATACGGATCTGCATCGACTACCGTGATCTTAATACGGCCTGTCCTAAAGACGAATTCCCGCTACCCATCACCGACGTCATGATTGACAACACATGCGGATTCGAAAGGATGTCTTTCATGGACGGCTTTTCAGGGTACAACCAGATTAAGATGTATCCCGACGACGAGAAGCATACTTCGTTCCGAACACCATTGGGGGCATACTGCTACACTGTAATGCCATTCGGACAGAAGAACGCTGGAGCAACCTATCAGCGGGCAATGAGTACAAGCTTCCGCGATCATCTTCGAAAAACGGTGGAATGCTACATCGACGACATTGCTGTCAAAAGCCGCAATAAGGATGAACATCTTCGCGACCTGAGAACGATGTTCGATATAATGCGGGTTCATCAATTTAAAATGAATCCGACAAAATCCTTTTTGGGAGTGTCAAGTGGCAAGTTCCTTGGGTTCATTGTCACATCAAAAGGGATTCATCTAGACCCAGACAAAGTCAAAGCCATTCAGAGCATGCATCCACCGAGGAATCTCAAAGAGCTTAGAGGCTTGCAAGGCAGGCTGGCTTATATCAGAAAATTCATTGCAAATCTCTCAGGACGCTGTCAACCGTTCACCCGACTCATGAAAAAGGGTGTTTCCTTCATATGGGATCAAGCTTGCCAGGAAGCTTATGAAGACATCAAGAGGTACCTCACAAAGCCTCCAGTCTTAGTGGCCCCTACATCAGGGAAACCATTCTTGCTTTATGTAAAAGCTATGGACTACTCTCTCGGTGCCCTCCTTGCTCAAAAGGACGACAATGGTCACGAGCAGGCCATTTATTATCTGAGCAGGACTCTGATAGGGGTGGAATCTCGCTATAATCCTATCGAGAAGGAGTGCTTAGCTCTTGTCTTTGCCGTTCAGAAGACACGACATTATTTGGTCGGCCAAACCATACATGTCATCTCCGGAGTGAACCCATTGCGTCTCCTTATGACAAAGCCAGGATCACTGAATTCAAGATTGGCTAAATGGGCACTTCTTTTGTCTCAATATGACATGATCTTTACCCCTCAGAAGGCGGTTAAAGGTCAGGCCCTGGCAGAGTTCTTGGCTGCTCATCCAGTTCTGGAACATTCAAAACTTCACAAGGATATTCCAGATGAAGTCTTCGAGTCCAATGTAACCTCAGAGGATGAAGTGTGGCAGATGTTCTTCGATGGAGCATCACGAATAGGCCCTAAAGGCAAGATCATTGCCGGAGTGGGGGTTGTGTTTATCTCCCCACAGAATCATGTCCTTCCCAGAGCATTTTCTCTGATGGAATCATGCTCCAACAATGTAGCAGAATATAATGCCCTGCTCATTGGTCTTCAGCTTGCCCATGGAATGGGGGTACGCTACCTCGAAGCTTACGGCGATTCAAAATTGATCATCAATCAAGTTAAAGGCGAATACGAAGTTCGCCACGAGGACTTGGTGCCTTATTATCACACGGCCATTGAATTGGCTGACCTATTTAAAGGTTTCTACATCGGGCACGTGTCTCGATCTCAGAATACCAAGGCGGACGCTCTTGCTGCATTAGCAACAACACTAGCCTTGCCAGCCGACACCGAGTATCACCTCACAGTCGCAACTCGACATCTTGTATGCTCCAAGCACATGCTAAGAACTCGAGAAGCCTATAATGTCTCCACAGATCTTGAGCCAAGAGACTGGCGCTTTCCTCTCATTGACTATGCTTTGCACGGTCTGCTTCCAGACGATCCTAAAGAAGCGGCGTCCGTCAGACGAAGGTCTCTCCGTTTCTACTACGATCCAACTTTGAAGACACTTTACCGTCGTTCATATGACGGTGTTCTCCTCCGTTGCCTTTCTCATTCAGAGGCACAGGAAGCGCTTAAAGCAGCGCACGATGGCATTTGCGGAGCTCATCAGCCAGGTCCGAAACTTAAAGACAGGTTGCGTAGGCTTGGATATTATTGGCCAACTATGATAGCCGATGCCATCCAATATGCACGAAGGTGTAAGCATGCCAGATCCATGCAGACTTCATACACCAGCCTTCGGAGTTGCTCCACCCGACTGTTGCTTCATGGCCATTTGAAGCATGGGGCATAGATGTCGTAGGACCAATCAGCCCCTCTTCGACAAAAGGTCACCGGTTCATCCTCGCAATAACCGATTACTTTTCGAATGGGCAGAAGCTATACCATTAGCTGAAGTCAAAACCTCTAATGTGATTAACTTCATCAAACACCATGTCATCCATCGATTCGGTGTCCCTAGGCGGATCATCCACGACAACGGTCCCCAATTCATAAGCCAAGTGTTCTATCGGTTCTGCGATAAATACCGAATTCAGAATGTGGCTTCAACTGCCTATAATCCTGCCGCCAATGGCTTGGCGGAAGCATTCAACAAAACGATCATCAAGCTACTCAAGAAGTTTGTCTCCTCGAACAAGCGAGATTGGGACGAAAAGCTCGATGAATGTCTCTGGGCCTATCGAACCACGGTTCGGACACCGACAGGCAATACGCCTTTTTCCCTAGTATAAGGGTGCGAAGCAGTCATCCCATTGGAAATCCAGATGCCGTCATTGCGAGTAGCTCTGACCACTAAAATCACATCAGAAGACAATGATCGGTTACGTCTTCAAGAGCTCGAAGCCCTAGATGAGAAGCGACTTCAAGCCCAGCAACATATTGAGCTATATCAAGCTCGAATCTCAAAAGCCTTCAATAAGAAGGTCAGACAGAGAGTCTTCCAGAAAGGAGACCTGGTTTTAGCCGTCAGACGACCGATGATTATGACGCACAAGACCAAAGGCAAATTTCAGCCTAAATGGGAAGGACTGATCATAATAGAAACAGTCTATTCAAACGGAGCATACCGCCTTATGACTTCAGATGGCGACCTACTCATGATGCCGATCAATGGCAAGTTCTTAAAGAAGTATTATCCTTAATCAAGGATCATTCTCATGATCAAGTTAACACTACACCTCTGATCAAGATCTTCGTGTCCAAAGTACACACAAAGAGAGCCTTTCTCTTCCTCCAAGCGAGATAATACAACCGTAAACCAGTAGGAACCTGGTCGTGCATTGGCTGTCCCGAAGGAGAATCGAGGTTATGCATATATTAACCAGATAATCCGACATCCTTAACGATTAAGGATAGAGGAAAATGTTGGCCTGTAAGCCCAACATAAGTCCTCGACAACTCATCATGCTGTGGGGAATAGCATGGCTAGCCCAACCTAAACGGTAGTTGGTAAAGGTATATCAAACCCGTTGATAGCTGGGGGTTTGCTAAAAAATCCCAAGGGACCTGTTCCCATTCGATTCCCTCATTTCTCCCTGTGAGAACGAGACCTCCAAAATCACTTACCAATTCTCATCCATAGAATGGTAAGACCACAGATACATTTCACTGTTACTTTAATATTAAACCTATGACAGTGATTCCCTCATTTCTCCCTGTGAGAACGAGACCTCTAAAATCACTTACCAATTCTCATCCATAGAATGGTAAGACCACATATATAAATCCACTGTTACGTTAACATTAAACCTATGACAGCAATTCCCTCGTTTCTCCCTGTAAGAACGAGACCTCCAAAATCACTTACCGATTCTCATCCATAGAATGGTAAGACCACATATACATTTCGCTGTTACGTTAACATTAAACCTATGACAGTGATTCTCTCGTTTCTCCTTGTGAAAGCAAGACCTTTTTCCAAATTTCATTACAACCTTGAGCCTGTTGACATTTACAAAATACAGGTCTCGATACTTGTTGACATTTACAAAAGACAAGTATCACCAACCTTGAGCTTGGTGGCGTCTCAATCGGTTATGTCATTGTGACCTCTGAACCAGTAGATAGCCGAGTCTCAATTTTGAGCTTATTGACATTTACAAAGACAAGTCTCAACCCCGAGCCCTGTTGACATTTACAAAAGACAGGTCTCGATACTTGTTGACATTTACAAAAGACAAGTATCACCAACCTTGAGCTTGGTGGCGTCTCAATCGGTTATGTCATTGCGACCTCTGAACCAGCAGACAGTCGAGTCTCAATTTTGAGCTTGTTGACATTTACAAAAGACAAGTCTCAACCCCGAACCCTGTTGACATTTACAAAAGACAGGTCTCGATACTTGTTGACATTTACAAAAGACAAGTATCACTAACCTTGAGCTTGATGGCGTCTCAATCGGTTATGTCATTGCGACCTCTGAACCAGCAGACAGCCGAGTCTCAATTTTGAGCTTGTTGACATTTACAAAAGACAAGTCTCAACTCCAAGCCCTGTTGACATTTACAGAAGACAGGGTTCGATACTTGTTGACATTTACAAAAAACAACTATCACCAACCTTAAGCTTGGTGGCGTCTCAATCGGTTATGTCATTGCGACCTCTGAACCAGCAGACAGCTAAGTCACAACCTCGAGCCTGTTGACATTTACAAAAGACAGGTCTCAGCCATACTTGCTGACATTTACAAAAGGCAAGTATTACCCCTTTAGTCCTGTGAGGGCTAATCTTGAGATTGGTGACCTCTCAATCGGTTATGTCATTGCGACCTCTGAACCGGTAGATGGCCAAGTCTCATTATCCAATCCAACAAGGATTATGTTCTCGAGTGGCTACAATACAATTTTGAAAGGACAATTCAGCAAGTGAAACGAGTTGGAGACTCGATAGGGAGTCAAAACAAAAGAAAGAATTTTCATTGATTCCAAAAGGATGAGATACATGAAGGCATATATACAACGACCTACAGGCGTACATTGTAAGATTTGATCCGCTCTCCAAGGGAAACCATCCTCGTTCTCCTGTCATCAGCAGCCTGGGTAAGCGCCTGCAACTTCAGCTCAGCCTCATTGAAATCCATTGCCTGGGCCAAACGAGCTTCGACCTCCGCCAAAGTTGCCCTCTGCGACAATCCCTGCTGCGAGAGTTCGTCACTTTGAGCCTTGAGCTGCTCAAGCCGCGCAGCTTCTTCAAGACGCACCGGTTCAGCCTTGGACAAGAGAAGGTTTTCCTTCCTAATCATCTCCTTGGCCTTCACAATCCTATCTTCAGCATCAAGAAGAGCACTGGTGGAAGCATCGATGGCATTTTCAACCTCTGCTTGCCTTGTTTCCAAGGATTTCAAATCAGAGGAAATAGCCTCAGCGGCTTCTTGAGCGGCAAGACGGGCCTCATGCTTTTGAGCGACAAGGCGCGCAAACCGCTCATCAACCAAAGACTCCAAGTCCGAGCAGCTGAGACGGCGCCATTCCTCTACGTCCCTCTCGAATTGATCTACCAAGAGCTCCAAGGCAGCGGCCTGGTGGTACCCTTCAAGGTCCCGAATACTTTCAATATTGCGGAAGAGGACCACCTTCAAAGTTGAGAACGATATAGTCCCTTTCAAGACCAGGTCGATGCTTCGCCATAAGCCTTTGTAAAAACTATCGACTATGTCGCCTATAAAATCGTTTTCAACCTCAGCCACCTCTGGTAGACGGGCAACTTCAGAAAAATCCACCAGCCTGGTTGACACTACCGTGGAAGGAGCAACAGGAACACTAACAGCAGTAAGACAGGCCATTGGTGATCTTGGCGGAGTCTTCATGGAAATCAGTACACTAGCCACCGCGGAGGTAGGACTAGTGACCATCTCCTGAACAGCAGGTTCAACCACCAGGGTGGTGAAGTAGGGTTAGTAATCACCCTCAGCTCTGCGCTTGGCAAAACTGTCGGCACCTCACTCGTTGATATAGTTGGGAGTGAAGACACCTCCAGGACTGCCGTCCCTTCAACCTCAGATCTTTCAACCGCCTTGGGCCGATAAGAGGGCAGGTTGCCATATAGCGCATCCAACACAGCAGCATCCGCCGCGGTCGAAGTGATCATATCACCCCTCGATCCCTCGGGAAGATCGTCTGGTTCCCTTGAAGCTAACGTACCTTGAGGCGGAACACCTGCAACAAAATTGTGTTTAGGCAAGACACAATAAATAGTAAGAGCCAAAAGGTCAGAACAATACCAAAGGATGATGTCGCCTCAAACATCTTGGCAGCCGTATCAGTCTCTACGGGCCCTATTGGAAAGTCCTTTGCGGAGTCAACACGAATGGCCGGCCCGCTTTCACTTGCCAAATCTTCCGTGGACCACCCAAAAGAGCTTGACGCTACAAGACTTCCTTTGAAAGTCCCAACGCCTGAAGGACCAACTTCAGCTGCATCACCTCCGGATTCCTCCGGGACGGCAAAATAGCCGGCCACATCACCCCGTGGTAAGCGGATAGGGGATCATAATGTTTCCCTTGTTCTCCGACGGCCCCAGCTCTCGGGCTCGTCACCGCCTCAGCTCCTACATCACGAAGCAGATAATAAGCGGTCCGGAACACATGGAAGATATATTACAAAGACAAAGCTGATCTTACCTAAGTCCGGAGCAATTTCACCAGTAGTCGGTTCACCAACCGATGGTTCAACTACTAATGGGACAAGAGAAGGAACCGCCACAGATGGTTCGCCCTCTACAACGACCGTGAGAGCTTGGCGACGGGGCTTCTTCACCAACTCCTTCCTACGAGACACACCTGTCCGTTTGCGCTTGAGAGGGGCATCAGAGCCTTCCTCCTCGGCTTCTTCTACATGTCTTGGGAGAACTGTCCCCATCACGCCAGAACCGACTGCGAGAGTCTCGGCACCCGCCTCCGCTTCAAAGCGAGGACTTTCCGCATCCGAGGCTTCGCTGTCATCAACAGCAACGAATTTTTCTATGTCCGGGACACGAACTCTCCTACCTTCCCTTCTCTCAGAGACCTTCCGCTTCAGCCACTGAGAAATTAACTTCACACCAGAACTGTTAGCATTGAATCCAAGGGGTGTGGAGTTGGAAGTGGCATACCACTGACAGAAGCACAGGGCCATTAGAAGATTGGGAGTCCTCAACGGCGTACGCAGCCGCGCCCCAGTACAGCCTGTAATGAAGAATCGCCAGGCACGGGCTCCATCAATGAGACTCCCCATGAAAGCCAGATTGAGATTTGGGTTGCCCACATACAGTTGGTCATATCCAAACTGCAGAGCAAACTGACTTGGAACATAAGGCTCCAAATAGCAGGTGTCCCAGCTTCTATACAATAAATGTGAGGGCCGGATGCTGACCAGCCACTCAAAAACTCCCCGGCTCAGGGACGACTGCCCCTTCCCCGCATCTTTGAACTCTTCCCCATAGCCTGCACCCCGAATACGGGAAAACAGCAGAAGAGACTATAAACGTCATAGCGACGTACTAATTTACGGGCCTCAGTCATGTAAGTCTTCTGCCATGAGCATCCTTCGAATCCGCGGAGGAGCGCCATTCGAACATCTTGCGGGGGATCCTCTCCAGCTTCAATCAAAGAAGGACAATGCAGGGCGAACCACGCCATCAAGTAAGTGTACGGCAGTCCTATCCTGGGATTAGGACCGTCGCGAGGCGAAATGGCCCCTTTCCACGCTTCGTTGCTGGCGGCCTGCAAAAAGCCTCCATTAATGCACGAAGGCCTCTCTGGATACAGCACACCATGGCTGGAAGAAGACCCAGAGGACAACCATGAACCAAACGAACAACGGGCAGCAAAACATTCGGATGAACGACGTCACCGGAAGAAGACGGCACCACGCATCTCTTCAGCCAGACTGTCAAGAAGCCAGCCAGCAGTGCCTTTTAGGACATCGGCCGGCGAGCCTGATGATGGAAACTCCGAAGGACATCACCCTTCTCAAAGGGACCATCGTCTTCCTTCACAACTAAATCCCCTGGGAAGTGCTTTTACATCCGGTCAAAGATGTCTTCGACAGTGACTCCACAGTGAGCCGCTTCAGGAGTGTTCTCCATATCTGGGAACAAGTAATCTCCCTAGCTCTTCAAGCTACAGGAAGTTCCCTTACTGCCCCCATGCATACTGGAGCAAATGTATAAGTGGCACATTAACTCCCGGTAAGTCTCGAACAAGGCGGGCTCCTGCTTCTCCAGAAGAGCCAATTCTGCCTCGCACGGGAAGTATTCTTCATAGGGAAGAGACCAAAAAGCAGGGCAGAGACTTCCCACATCTCATGCAAGGCCATGCCCAATTCGCCAATAGGGGTGAAGAAAGTCCCTGAAGCTGGGCAATACAATTCAAAAATGGCGTAGAAGCACGCCACGTTCATCTCAATACCGTAGCAGGTCGCCCTGACGGCCTCATAGAGGTTCAGCCTCTCCAAATCTTCCTCGAAATAAGCGAGGATATATGTAGTTAAATCCCTCCACCATGCCTTCGGAGGGTGAATCCAGCCTGGAGTCCTGAAGTCAGTGGTCGGGTAGTTCCCATTGACCTTGCAGAATTGGTTGCCAAAGGTCAGCGCCACTGCGGGATTTTCTCCCACTGGGATCTCTCGCGACACATTCCCACCCATTATGCAACAAGGAGGCCCTGCTCTTGCATAACCAGGAGACTGAAGCATCAATTTTTCAATGTGGACAGAGTCAGTGCTCCGGCTCACTTCCCACGACATCTTCTGAGCCTGCGTCACACTCTGGAAGGAAGACAAAGAAAAATGTCGCTTGTTGGACGGAAGGTAGAACTTCTCACCATCCAACTGGAAAACCCACTGCCCTTCCCCTGCCAGTAGTTGGTGATCAAGATCTGGTGCGGCATCCCCGAACATGAAGTCGGGCTTCCTATAAGTTCGACGGTCAATATCTTCAAGGGAAGCCGTAGTCAAAATACTCCTCGTGGTGTATTGATCACCACCATAAATAAGCGTGTCTCGGATGAGAGAGCTCCCCTCGCTAAACAGAGAAGCCTGCCCTTGAAATTGTAGGCTGATATTGCCGTCCAATCCCCTGGTCATCCCAAATAGATTGTTCGAAGGACCAGGAATGTAGTGCACTGCAGAAGCAAAGAAGAATCATGATTAGTTCATCAGCCAAGCGAATACAAAGACACAAGTTTCACCAAGGTATAGCCTCGCCCTCTGAACGAAGCTAACAAGGTGACAGCTTCGCCAAAGCTTAGCTTCGCAGTTATAGTCAAGTCCGCATTTCGCAGAAAATGTCCAAGTGTTAGATTCGCTTCGAAAAGCTTAAGCAGAAGGCGGCACAGCCCTGAGGACTAACTTCGTCAAAAGGGCATTATGGTCAAAAATTATCATTAGTCCTTTGCGGCCATGATTGAGGGGACAGACCCATATCCTATTGTTCAACAGGATGAAGACAGTCTAAAGGATAGCTTCGCCTAGAAGCTTAAAGAAGAACTCTTCAGTTCTTGAATTCCCGTTCGAGAAAATAAGGAAAATGCAGGGAATGGATTCCCTAACAATACCAGATCATAATTGATCATTTTTGGGTTCATCCAAAGACAGCCAGACATCGGCTTTAAAAGAGAGATGGCAGTCTCTAATCGAAAGGGAAAGATCCCTACCGGCGATTGGTCGTTCGATGACCAGAGGAGGAGAGGGACCCTCCGCTACAGAAGTCGTCACTTCTTTCCCCGCTCGTCTCTTGGGCACCATTGAAGAACTATGGAAGTTCTTGAACTCTTGAATAAAGAGGAAAAAGGAAGAAGAAGAGTCAAAGGTCTCTAAAATTTTCAAGTAAAGAGATCTGCTCTTTCTCAGCCCGGTCGAGCTTTTATAGGCCGATGATCGCCTGAAACGACGCCTCGAAAAGAGTACAGGCTGTCGTTTCATTTCAAATTAATTTGAAACGGCGCCTAAAACGCCTTCCCGAGAAGCGCTGATTCAGCCACTAAGGGCTAACTTTGCCACAAGTCAAATGCGGACTTCGCACAACATGATTGCCTTAGCTTTGTTAAAGGCATAGGCCGAACTTCGCAGATATGCTAGCTTCGCCGGAAGCTCGTTCCTGTTTTAATCCTATCTCGCATGGAGTTTACCTCCGATAGCCGAATTCAAGATGAAGGCAAGGCGGAAATCAAATGAGCAGAAAATGAACTTTCATTGATTTAAAAGGAAAGGTACATTGATATTACATCAAGGTTGTGTTTCGTACAACAGATTCAGTTGCTCAGCAAGATCATTTGCACAAAAGGCATACAAGTGGTTTTATCTGCTTTCAAGCCAGACCAACTGGACACGAAAGGCCTTCCTCCTGCACAAGGCCGTAATCCTTCACATAATGATAGAAGGTGCCACCAGAACAGATTGTGCCACCAGGAAAGATGGTGCCACCAGGACAAGGTCAGTGATCTCACAGGTGACATCCGCTTTCCCGAAGTGGATCATCTCAGATAAGCGACCACCAGCCTCGCCTCAAGAAGAATTATCTCGGATAAGCGACTGCCAACAGCCTTTGGGACACACATCAGCTGCCCTAGTTTGTTCCTCCTGCTTAGTAAAGCTTCAACCAGGGAAGCATAAGGCAACTTTTCGGTCTCTTTCATCAAGTCACAAAATTGGCGAACATAGCTCACTGTAATGCAAACTGAAACAAGTTAGCAGTTAAACACCGGAGAAGCTGCAAAAACACTAAGTCAAATTCTTTGGGGCGAAGTAATCCGATTTCAGTTAAAGCAGAGGATAGCCTCGCTTGCACAGTGATGATGGGCTAGCTCAGCAAATGCCAAGTCCTAGCCTCGCCTATATGGCTAAGCCAGACCGATCCTATGGAACACAGTCTTAGCCCCACCTATATGGCAAGACTGGCTCAACTTTGAAGAAACTAAGTCCCGAGTTCTACCTGTGTAGCGGACTTAACATGCAGCGATCTTTCTCTGATCAAGTCAAGATGATAGCTTCGCTGGAAAGCTATGCTGAAATCCTTAACATGCAATCAGCCAATTGCAAAATGAAGAACAAGGAAACTAATCCCTGAAGCAGCTGTTAAAGCTAAATTAAGGGAGATGAATTCCCTAAACTTGGTGAAGTCGTTGAATGATCAAGACTTACCAGTTCTTGGCTGGATAATGACCAGAGTGGGCATTCCCACTAATTAAGAGATCTGAGTATCTCTCTCAACCAAGAGAAGAGAAGAAGAGCAGACCACTTCTCTTCAGAGGACCTCAAGTGTCCTATTTATAGGCCTCATGGCCTGAGCGCTGCCGCCTCAAGCGTGAAAGCACGAGCGCATTCAAGGCATTTACTGCGCCTTGAGAAAAGGGACGGTTTCCCTTGGAACCGTGCAAAGGAAGAAACGTCTCCCTCATAAAGGCACTCATGGCGCCTTGAAGAAAGGGAATATCCTCCCTTGGAAACGCGCGAGGAAAGAATATCTCCCTCGATCAGTGCGAGAGAAGAAGTAATCCTTCTCGTAACCGGCCCACGGCAGTTGGCCTCGGAAAAGCGACAGATGTTCCAGAGCGAACCTACCTAGCCGCGAAGCTACCCAGACGCAGTCTACATGATTCCTCGGCGAATCTACATCCCAAAGCAGGATCCAAAGCGAAGCTGAACTCAACAATCATGGCGACGTTCATACTCCACACACCACCGATCAAAGCAGTTCAAAGTATTTCGAAGTCTGAGCTATTGCAGACTTTCGAAAACTTTGAAGGGGGTCTTGTTGACACTTAAAAAAGACAAGATTCTTACTGGCCTGAACAATGTCTAAACTTGTTGACATTTACAAAAGACAAGTGATAGACGAGCTGAAGACCAGTTTTCACCCATTTCCGAGGGACAGGGAAGCAACTTGGACTCTACTGATCCAGCAAGCAGACAGTGAACCCGAATTGTTTCTGAACAGACCTTAGCAGATCTAAGGTGCTAGCACTTAGCATCACATGAGCCCAAAGGGATAGCCTCGCTTGAGAGGTTAGGATCATCCAACTCTGCCTTGAAGCCATTCAGAGCCTCGCCAGGAAGCTAACTTATAGCTTCGCCACAGAAGACGTCTAGCTCTGCCGAAAAGCCTCTTTTCGGACTTCGCCAAGAAAATGCCTCCAACTCCGCTATGAGTTCAAAGCGGGCAGCGCCGCTATCGGTCTGCTATGGTCAACCTTTGACCAATCAAATCTCCGGATGAGATCGGATCAATATCAAATCCAATCAAGATCAAATCTGAGATCAAATTTGGCAGTTGATTGCCACAATCTCTTGACTCTCCTAAAACGAGTAAGAAGATCAGGGGAAATCCTCCAACGATATGAAAAGGATCAAGACAGATCAAGAGGATCAACCGACCTGCCATTCCTAGCTTCGCAGAAGCTGATCCTAGCCTCGCAACAAGGCTACTTTTCAGATTTAAACAGATTTGATTCAATCTGTTTCCATATCTTCAAGGGACGATTATACCCTTGCTCTCCTTATAAATAGCCCATCATGGGTACAAGGAGAGAGGAGGCAAGGATATCTCCAGAAACAAAGCTTTTCTGAGACAACACGCACAAGAGGACTCCACAAGCAGAGGCTTCTTCACGACGCACAGTGCGCTCTTGAATTCAGAGACTTTTAGAGAATTGCTTCTCTAATCAAGGTGCTGATACCCTAATACCTTCTTCTCAAGGAATCTCCAGAACCAGGCGAGAAGGAATTCCTAATTGAAGGCGGTTTTGAGAAATAGTAAGAGGGTTCTACCAACCTTTCTATTCTCTGATTCCCAGAACCAGGCGAGAAGGGAATCTCATCGCTCGCATCGTCAAAGGGACAAAGTGATCACGCGCTGACCAGACTCCTATCGGCACACTTCTCCAGAATCTCTGAGGAGATCTACTTGTAATCTTTTTAAGAATACTTGTAATTTAGCTCCTCAACCCTTTTTATTGTAAGTTTTTCCCTTTTGTAAATCAATGGAAAACACCAATATGGTGGGTCCAAGTATCTCACCAAACAAGTCAAAAGAGAAGCAACTTGTCTTTAGTTCTGAGGAGTCAGATACTGAACATTCCTCAAGTTTGAAAGAAATATTGATCGAGCCTAAATGATTTACCAACACACTCGGATCCAAACTGGAGCAGTTATCCCAATCGACTATAATTCACCGGCTAGAGGGATTGAAATAGACGATGAACACTCTGCCATCGTAGGATAGCCTTGGCATATATGGCTGATATTCTAGAAGAGATAGCCAGAAAATTTGAGGAGCAAACTCGAGTGCAACAGGTGCAACACGAGATGCTTCAAGCCTAAAAAGAGACTATCAATGATCTCAAGAAAATGTTAGTTCTTTTTCTTAAAAAGTCAAAGAAGAAGACGAAAGGTCTGAAAACTAAAGCTTCTTCCCGCAAAATCAAGGGTAAAGAGAATGAGGATAAAAAAATTTACCTCCGAACACTCTGATGGCAGTGAGAACAAGTTGGATATGAAAATCTTGAGTCTTCTTCTTCTGAAGAACCAGAGAATTTAGAAGATAATCATGCCAAGAAGATGAACGAGCTTGAGAAACGCCTGGAGGCTATCTCAAATCGAAGCAATCTTCAAAAAGTGGGGGCGGTCAGACCATACCCGGTCGAGTGGGATTCAGCTTCTTATCCTTCCAGGTTCAAGGCACCGAATATGCATGCCTTTGACAGCAAAGGTTCACCGAACCAATATATGTAATACTTCAAATTCCAAACAAGGAATGTAGTATCAAACGATGCCATCAGGGCTCGTTTATTCATCGGCACCCTCAAGGGAGTTGCCTTGGAATGGTTCATGAAGCTTCTTGCCGGCTCTATCAAGAAATGGGTCGATCTCGAGAAGCTTTTCCTGGCGTGATTCTTCGAAGACGACATCGAAGTATCCATGCCAACTCTTCTTGCTTCAAAGTAAAAGAAAGGAGAGTCAGTCAAAGTGTTTATAGAGAGATTAGAGTATGACTCTCCGATATTCAAGTGACATAACACATTCTACACTGATAGAGACTTGCCCCACAACCTCCAAACCACACTCCCAACTTAAATAGGAGTAACTCAAAGTCGGACCTAAAAGCTACTAGTCTTAAACCAGAACAAGCAGAAGACATAGTTGCAAGAGTAAGGCAGGAAGATTACAATAGCATATAGAATTGAATATACTGGGCAATGAGGCAATCCAACTTTTACTACTGTCACATTAAAAAGTTACTTCTGAACAGTCTAAATCATTCCATCGGTATAATGTCAAATACTATCTATGTTTGTCATCCCTATGGAATAAAAAAAGAATAAAAAACCTAGAAGTGCATCATGTACTACTCCAAACAAAAAAAAGTACTAACCATGATCAAGTTAACACACACCTTTGATCAAATAATACTCACAGTGAACGCCAATTTCCCCGTAAATTTCCCATAGAGTTTATACTTCTTTAATTCCCAGCAAGATTTTAGAAGTTATCTATGAACTAACAGCCCAACGCCTCTGACTGCTAAAGGATAGAGGAACACATTGTCTTTTAAGTCTAATACAAAATCCTCGACAACTCATCATGCTGAGGGGAATAGCATGGCTAGCCTAACTCAAACGGTAATTGGTGAAGGTGTACCAAATTCGCTGATAGCTGAGGGTTTGCTAAAAATCCTGAAGGACCTGATCCCGTCTTTCCTACCAAAATCGTCTACCAATTCCCTTCCATAGAATAGTAGATCCACAAAAAAAATTGTAATTGTTTCCCCAGCAAAATAATCTCAGATTGAATCTATCATGTTAACATTATACCTCTGGCATACTCCACTGTTAAGTTAACATAATACCTATAACAGTGAATTACCCCAATTTTTTCAGCAGATAAAATTTCAACTTATTTCTTTTCAATAGAATGACAAGTCCACTAAATTACTCAAATGCAAAATTCCCTGGCCAAGTTAAAAACTACACATCTGACTAAATTGCTTGTTGCAGTACAAATCCCTGTTAAGTTAATATTATATCTATGACAGTGATTCTCTTGAATTTTGAGATGTTCGATGCTAAGTTAAAACATCACACTTCTAGCATCCATTTCATTATTAAGTTAAATATTACACCTTTGACAATGATCTTCCCCAAGCTTTCTCATTTAAATCGAGACGTTCAATACTGAGTTAATATCACACGTCTAACATTCATCCCATTGTTAAGTTAATACTAAACCTGTGATAGTAATTTTCTCAGTTTTCTCAATGAAAATCAGACCTTCTTGATGTTAAGTTAATATCATACCCTAGCATACATCCTTATCAAGTTAATATCACATTTCTGACAAGTCAATTTGTTCAAATAGAAAATTCAAACCCGTCACATTAACATTATACTACTGACGGTAAAAATCTTCATAAATCCCCAGTAGATCAAACTCCACTTGTTATTCTCAGGAATAGAATAGCAAGTCTGCAAAATTCATTCAAATTATGAATTTAACCCTTATCAAGTTAACACTACAACTCGGACAATTCTGCTCAAATCGCAAATTCATCTCCTGTTAAGTTAATATTACACCTATGACAGTGATCTTCTCAATTTTTCTCAGTGAAAATAAGATTTTTCAGTGCTAAGTTAACATTACACCTTTAGCACTCATTTCAATCCTAAGTTAATATCACACCTGTGGCATATCCCAGTTATGTTAAACACTATATCTCTAACTGTGAATCTTCTCGATTTTCTTAGTGGAAATGAGTTCTCGGGTTAAAATCACACCTCTATAACTTCACTTCTCTAGTAGAGTTACGTAACTTTCAATTGCTAAGTTAATCGTTACCTCTGGTAATTAAAATTCAATCTCTCTAGTTCGTCTGATTTTCAAACACAAACAGAAAATAAAGATGAGACAAAGATAAATTATCATTTTTATTATTCAGATTAAAAAGGTAAAAGTGATACAGACACTCTCTTATTCAATAGGAAAAGTGTTACAAAAGGAAAAAAGAGGTAAAAGTTATTCTCGCTCAGTGAGAGATTTTATTTGGTCCTTCAGGTGTTGAATATCCATTTGGCATGCTTCCTCAACCTCAGCTAGGGCTTGGACTCTCAACTCTTCTTCTGACAAAAGTTTCTTTGCAGTGAGCTAAACATCTAAAAATTTCTTCAGTAGAGGTTGTCTTCGTGATCGGATTGCTCTACATCCAGAACTAGATCTACTTCTTATCCTCTTGAGAATAATGGTGTTTCTCATGGTCGAAATGCAGTAAAATATTCCGATTCTACCCAACCAACTAGGCACAAAAAAGGCCTCCTCCTGCACAAGGCCATGATCCTTCGCTTAGTGGAAGATTTTATTCCAATGAGCATGGGTTTCTCGTTGCTATCACTTCCCTGAACAAAATTGGTAAAGGAGGATTCGAGACCGTACTGGTGATGTCTTTTTTCTCGTAACCTTCAAGTGCATCGTGCTCATTGCTGTCACCTTCCTGAACATGATTGGCGAAGGGAGGATCCGAGATCGTACCGGTGATATCCTCTTTCTTGTGACCTTCAAGTGCATCGTGCTCATTATTGTCACTTCCTTGAACAAGATTGGTGAAGAGAGGATCTGAGACCATATTGGTGCATCATGTCCAATATTATCCGGGTGCAAACCAATAATACTCTAGGGAGGTCCACATCTGCAAAACCACTTATCGTCTCCATTGTACAGGTCCTCCTCGCCCTTTTAGATACCATCTCCAAAAAAGAACTCTGACTTCCTGAGTAGTTGCAAGTCAAGCGGGCTTGTCGTTCCTTGTTTGCTCCGATGAAAGGGGGGTTGTCTTTCGCAGGCTGAAGAAGACATTGGAGTCAGAACCGTCAATGTGGCGTTTTCATCAGAGGACTCAAAGAATGCCTCACTGTAAAAAAGGACACAAGGTCAATATCATGAAGACAAGAAAAAATGTCCAAGTGTTGAAACTCAAACGAGGGGCTCAACACATGAGACCCGCATTCAATGATTGAAATGCGAGGCTCACATGAAGCCCGCGTCCAAACTTCACACTTGAAAACTTAAAAAATTTTCTAAGTCTTGAGACTCAAACGCAAATCTTATAATGAACGAGACCCATGATCATAAATCTCAAAATGCAAAACTCGCCAGGCATGCATCTAATTCATAAACGTGAAGGTCACATCAAAAAGACAATACATGAAGATCGTCAATCCGCATTCTGCTCATCAATGTGACAGTCACGTCTACAAATCAAATGCGGACTTGTGAGCCCTGCGTCGACTGTTCAACTTCAACAGAAGTTTTAAAACTTCAAAATGAAGTTAAGAGACAGTCTCTCTACGTGTTCGACAATGGTGAAAGCTATTTCTTACCTAAAATGGGGGCCTCTTGAGGAGGAGCACCATCCATTAGGGTTGTAGCAATGATGGCACCAGAAGAGGAAGCAATGTTCTTCGACTTCGGAGCCATTTGACGATGATGATCTTTGAAGAAGATTGAGAAAAGCTTAAACGCTTTGGGTTCCTCTGAAAACTCAAGGGCTTTGAAAATTCTTCAGATGCGGCTCTGATGGAGAAGACAGTCAAAATGAATGATTATTAAGAGACTCCTGGCCTTTTATAGGCCCTTCAATGGCCTTGATTCGCAGCGCGAATCTCAAGCTCGATCTGAGCAAGAAACATGTCCAACACAATGTTCGCATTCAAGGGACATCCGTGTCTAGAAATTCTTAGAGCGACCTTTGAGTCCAAAGCTAGAGTCGTGTCCAAATGAAGATTACGTCTTCACTAAGAATCGCGTCTAAGCATGATCGTCGTGTCTCATGACCAGATGAGGGTCGCGTCCAACGCGAGGGTCGCGTCCAACTGAGAGCCGCATTCTATCTCCGCTATATGAAGAGTATGTCCCTACTTCTGCAGTCAGTTCAATAGTATACTGGCATAGGTGTCTGATGACTCTACCTATTCAATAGTATACCAACAAACAAACCGGAGCTCATACAAGTGCTAGACTGAGTTTCTAAGACACTTGTGATGATCTTCCCTGGAGGCTTCAAACAGTTCAATAGTTCACTCACGAAGACCAGAATCTAGATAAGATCAAGTTCAGGGCATGTCAAAAGGTTGCCAATCCAATCATGGGGAGCCCGAAATCAACCTGAAGTCCAAAGTATTCTGAAATCCATCCCAATTAACAATAGAGTCTTGAAAACTTTGGAGGGGATTCTGTAGGCTATCTAAAAATTACTGAAGACTAAGTCTCAAACGTAGGCCTCATGCCAAACGCGAGGATCGCATTTCAACCCAAATGCGGACCTCGAGTCCTTTGTCAAATACAGAGGTCACGTTCCCAAAACTCAGACGTGGACCTTGCAAAAGTAGAGGTCGCGTTCCAACCTCAAATGCGGACGTCATACTTCATCAACAACACGACGCGAGGATCGCATTCTGTGCCAAACGCGATAATTGTGCTACTCCTCAATACGTGGACCTCAGGGTCGTGTTTCCAACATGAAAATACAGGCTTGTGTAGTTTCACATTTCAACTTCAACGCAAGCATGTAACCTCAGCGTTTTAACACAGACACAAGTCTGTGAGCTCCGCGTCTCAACATTAGAGCGAGGTCCAGGCCTAGCGCGGACATGCATCTCTCTGTAACTAACAACCACGAACTTGTTCAGTTACACCCAATTTTCTCTCCACATATGGGGAATAACTTTCCATTATAGACAGATTTAAGGGGTTGGTTACACCCTCCCATTATGGAGAGATTTAAAAGGTTAGTTATACCCCAGAATTCTCTATAAATAGCTATGAATAGTTAGGAGAAATGGGGAGATTTTTGGAGGAGGAACCCAAGAAGCTATAGGCTAGACGAGAAGAATCTCAAAAAAGGCACACTTGATACTTAATACTTGAAGCTGGATAACTACAGAAAGCTGAAACTTGAGCACAAGACTGCTAAAAGATAATACTCTTTCTAAACTTGTTGAGTTCAAGTTCTATAATCTCTTTAAGATTTTAGCTACTGATTAAAGTTTTATATTTTACCAGTATGCTTCCAATGAGAGCAAGAAGATCCAAATATCAAGCTTTCAGTTCAAATCACTCTCCACTGCTACATCAAGAACCTAGTCTTAAACAAAGATGAGATCTAAATATAATCCTCTCTTTTGTAATCGGATTGAATCCGTTGCAATTTTCGTCCATGCAAAGAATTTTACTTTGAATTTTTTTGACGAAACATAGGCAGAATTGATAGGTTGCTATAACTACACGATCTGTACATGTTGTATTTGTTGAAATGACAGTGATTGCTGGTGCTGGCTGGTGAGATTGCATGCCAGCGAATCTGCTACTATCCACAACTGCCTACATTGAAAGAGGCATTACACCTTATGAATGTGGGGAGGATGAAGCTGCTAGAATATCGGCGAAGATCTTCGATGATCTTTTATCAGAGCTTTAGGTTTTGAGTTGGGGCCTTCAGGTCGGGGAGAACCTTGGAATAGTGGAAGACGACTCCGGGATGGAAGGGCCTTCGGGATGGAGGATGATCTCGGGAAAGTTGGACATGGCAGAGGTTGACTTGGGGAAAGTTGGATGTAGTGGAGGCTAACTTTGGGAATGTTAGATGTGGCGGAGACTCCGGGTTAGACTCAAGGAGTTGTAGGCCTCTCTAGGAAGGTGCTTGGTAGCTGGGACAGGAGTCACCATCCTGATGAGGGTCAAATTTTGACCACTATAGTTTCCTTCTTAACTCTTTTAATCGCTTTGCAAATCTTAATAACCATTCTCTTACTTCATTTTTTAAATTTCTTTCATATACATTTAGCACTCAGATTATATGCTCTTCTTTCATACACTTATCTCTTTACATTTAAATAGCCTTAAGGGTTTAGAATTGGGGAAAAAGGATAACATCAGTGTAATATTATTTGTATCTATACACATACATGAAATACTTGCATAGATATCAAGTGTACCTCTTGATCTGAAGAGTTTCTTCTCGAAAGAACGATCGTCTTCTTGACAATGGAGAAAACTACAGCGAGTTAGCGTGAGAACTACTTTCACTTTTTATGGTCCATATATAGAGTAGAACACTATTGTTGGAGGCCAGAGAAGAAGAGAAGTAGTTTCCAATCTCTTGGTGCATGAAGAGAGAGAGGGAGAGCTTGACCTTTTATATATATATATATATATATATATATATATATATATATATATATATATATATATATATATATGAGAGGCCAACCCTAGTCGTAGCTGTAGTAGGAATCTCCTGAACCTCAAAAGATCTAATTCGTTGATGAGATCCAACGATCCATATTGGATGCTCCTCTAATCCAACCCAAACTAGGAATAAGGCAGCTTTTGTTAGGCTTGGGCTTGGGTCCGGCTCCCTTATGGGCTACCCCAGCCAAGTTTAGCAGCCAGTGAACCACTTCATTATCTCCTCTTTCACTGCGTTAGTCAAGAGGGTAAGCACATTATATCTAAGTTTGTTATGTCCTTTGTCATTTCTGATCAGATACTACATGTAGCCCAGTCCTAAGTTTGCTCTTTACTTCATTTTAGGTCAAAGGAACATTACAGAAAGGTCTGACCCAATTGATTAGTTAGGAAAACAGTCAACCTTACAAGAAAGTGAATATGCGATTATCACAAGGGAGTCTTGTGATCCTGAGGAAAAGATGCAAGTGGCAATCATGATCTTACCTCCCAACTTAGCATCCAACAAGTAGGAGTTCTTCCGAAAGGGCTGGGGGCTCAAGTATGAGATCTATTCTACTCTCTGTCTTTCATCTTATTATTGGTGGATGCTCCATAATAAAACCTCGTTCTTGTCCACAACCGCATCATCTCATGTAGTTTGTTTTGTTGCCCCTTTGTACTTATTTGCTTTTGTGACTCATTGTTAACTGAGTTTTGAGGGTTTGCTCAGTTAATTGATTGACTTGGCTTGGCGATTCGTTGTTAATTAAGTTTTGAGAGTTTGCTTAACTAATAAGTGACTTGTCTTAAGGTGATGCATAAAAGCTTGAAGTGATATGTAAATCTTTCAACTGTTAAGACTTTCTACGTGTTGAGCTTAATTAGTTGTGCGAATGACGATGTCAAATTAGGAAGCACCATCCTTAGAATCTCTTTGATAATTTTTGTTTTTCTGATATCATCGCATTTTCTTAGAGATTGCAATAGCTCCATCAAAATACTCTGTAATAGTCTCCTCTACTCCATCTTTAATTTTTCAATTTTTTTTCAGAATCTGAAGTCCAATTTCTTCAGCTTCTTTATTCACCTTCTTTACTCCTTTCTATGATTTCTTTAGCAAATCTTGCACTATTTCTATTGTCTTTGATCTACAAATCCTTTCAAACACAACTTCATCCACTATTTAGTTGTAAATGAGTTACATGCATGTAAGTTTTACGGTGTTTGGTCAGTAATATAAAGTTGTAAGTGGGAAAGTGTATTATATTTTACGGTATTTGGTTGTCATAATGTATAAGTCATAAGTGAAATTGACTACAAAATTAACTATTTGGTGATTTAAAAAGTTTTAATATTGTAAATAAATATTAAAAATGCTAAATATTAAAAAAATTTAATATTAAAATAAAGAAATAATACAAATTTGCATGATCACAAAATTAACTATAACTGGGCTGTAAGTGAGTGGTAATTGGGTTGTAAGTGAGTGGTAATTGGGCTGCGTAAGTCTTTTACGAATTGCGGTCCAAACAAATACCGTAATTGTAATTGGATTGTAAGTCATTTAAGAATTACGAACTTTTACGCTTTTTACAGTGAAACAAACAACCCCAAGGTACACTTTCCAAAGTCAACCCTTCTTTGCATGAGGTCATTTTCACAAAAACTATTAAGAAAAAGGCTTATATGATAGGACTCCATTAGTTTTTATCACGAGATTCTTTTTATTTTCTTACTTTAGTAAAGTTGTTGTCTAGTCTTGCACCTGAAATTTCCATAATTCGATCCCAAGCCCTTACCATCGGACTAGGTCTCAATAGCCTTCTCATCACCCAATGTGACGAATGATATGTCATCAAGTGATAGATAGTGTATTCCCTTCGTATGAACTCTCTATCAATCAACACACATTACCACTCATTTTTTTCTTCTACAGCTATCTCACACCAGAATTGAGAGGCCATATGCTCTATTTATAAAAATATATTCTCAAATCTCCTACTTCATTCAAACTCTAATGACAAAATACTACCATAAGAAATTTCTAAATAAATATAAACTTTTACTATAATTATGCATAAACTTTGATTCTTATTAAATAAAATCTATCTAAATAGAAGCAACAATTCCTTATGCCACTTTCTTAAAACAAAATTAAATTATAAACTCCAATTATATATGGATTCGACTAGACAAAACACACTTTCTAGAGAATCAATCCTTCTTTGAGGTCCTTTTCACAAAAGCTATTTAAGAAAAGAAAAAAAAAACCCTATGACAAGACTAAAGATATTTGAAGCATCCATTTTTATCACCAAATTCTTTTCATATTCTTTAATAAAAGTCGTAGTCCAGCCTTGCATCCGATCCCACGCCCTTACCGTCAGCCTAGGTCCAACAGCCTTCTCATCACCAACTGCGATGCGCAAGATGTAATCAAGTGATTGATAGTGTAATCCCCTTTGAACTCTCCATCAAACAACACGAGCCACCACTCATTTTGGAACACCACCACCCTTCCAAAAGAACAAGAAGTGGCAGCTGACCAAACTGTGGGCAATGGCCAAACTTTGGATAGAATGGGGAGGCAGCCGCCCACCACCCCTCCATCTGATCTCATTCAACAAAAGAAGCTTAAAGAGTAGAAACGTACGGGAATATCAACAAGAAGCTAGCATACAAGGAAGGGGAGAGAGAGGGGGAGCGTGGTGGTGGTGGTGGTGGACCATGGCAAAGCACGGGAAAGACGGGCTAATTCTTATCTCGCGCGATGGCGGGACGCAAAGGGCGTGCCTTGTCGCTGGGGTCAGCATCAAAATGTACCACTCCTCGTGTTTGGAGGGGGACCAACCTAGTCCTCACCCGCACCTACCCATTAATTCAGTTTGTCTCGGTTTTCTTTTCGCTCGCTCTCGTGCTTTCTTTCAGCTTTGCCGGCGCCTGACACCGACACATCTAATCTAAGATCACCATCAATGGAAGAAAAAGAGAGAGAAGAAACTGGTCCAATCCCCGTCATGTTCATTGCCTGCATGCTGTTACAAAAACTACATTTTTTGCTGCCCTGCAAGTAACATTCGTTTGATTTGCTGCAAATTATTGCCTGCCATTTCCCGTATGTGACTAATTGTCCGAGATAAAGAAGAACTAGATGCAAAATGAGAGAAGGGGGAGATCTTAGATTGAATAAAAACATCGATGATAATCATTTTACAACAGGCTTTTTTTTCGTTCTGCCTAAGATAATCACATATCATCCGAATCGGACCTAAGTTCTCTTTTCCAAGTGTTTTGGGGGTTCACTTCCTCTCCTTCCTCCATGCCCAGAGCCTGCGAATGCCTCCTCTCTGATCCCTTACTTGTTCGTCGTCGTATTGTACACATCACAGGCCCAAGACAATGTAGTAGACCAGCGTTATGGGCAATGCAATCAGCATCCCGAATATAACCCTTCAGAATCAAACAACTTAAAGTGAGTAAAAATGCATAGTAAATTTAGTTAACTGGTAAAAAATGCAAGTGCCCACCCTGTGCTCAGGATGTCAGGATGCACATTGTACTCCTTTGAGAACACGAATGGGACGATCCCTTGCGGAAGAGCAGCCTGTTTACGGTGAAGGAAACAGATTAATCCATGAGAGTTCACAGAGCAAGCAGGCAAACAAGCAGGCAAAACCATAGAATTGTGGCAGGAAGGAGATAAGGGCCGGCCGGCGAAGGAGTGTGACCTGTACGATTGCGACGTGCAAGAGGGCACCACGGAGACCGACAGCGATGGACGCAGCAGCCATGACAGCTGGACCAGCCAGGAATCTCACCGCCATTGAGAACCCTGCGACGCGATTCCCACATGCTATGATCCTCGGCTGCAATGCCATGAACAGACCTGCATAATAATGGCGTAATATAAGACATACTCAATATACGGACCCGATCTCTTTCTCTCTCTCTCTCAGTTTATGTCTGTGTGCGTTTTAATTGTGCTGGGCCTTGAGCAAGAAAACACCAAAGCTGAAAGGGGCCACAAGGTAGTGGTGTTTACTGACCGAGGCTGAACATAGCCATGCCAAGGCCTGCATCGGACAGTATGGAGATGGACTTGGATATAATGGCAGGCATCTGAACATGCCATCTGCAGCGCCAACAGCAGACACAAAAATTAATTAGCACATACGCATTCCTCTCCCTCTGTCTCTCTCTCTCTTTCTCTCTCAATACAACAAGAGTGATTGAGCTATGGTAATCTCTGCTAGTTAATTCGATGATTAGTTCTAATGGGAGAGAGTGTTTACTTGAAGGAAACTAGAGACCAGGTGAGGCCAATGAGACTGGAATATGTGTTTGGGTTCCTGATCAGCTTCCTCCACACCATGATCAGGATCAGCCTCGTCATCACGCTCGTTGGCGGCATCGCCGTCGCCCTTCCCACTTTTGTGGTCGGCTCGTGCATCTTCTCGTCGCCTCCGTCGTGGTCGCCGTCTCGGTCCATCATCCCCCTGTTGCCGAAGCTGAACTCATCTCTCTCCGCCATGTAATCGTCCCTGTTCTCCTTCACTGCAAAACAAAGAACATAAGGATCAAATTACAGACAAGTTAACAACTCTCTATAAGTACAAGAAAAATGATGTAAGGTACCTTTGCCTGGAGAGACTGCAAGTCGAACATCTTTAACAGCAGCATTGGCAGCAGGATCTGCGGCAGCGTGCAATGCATACTCCTGATTGTTCCCAAACACATCGGACACCGGCGACGCGCTGGAGCTCCATACATACATGTGGAGGTCCTTGGTCACTCCGCCCTCTTCCGGCTTCAGCAGATGAGCTTGCCCATTGGCCGTCTTCCTCGCGCTGGCCACCGCCGCTTTGGGAGCAAGCGGCGTTGGGCCCGCCGGCGAGAACACGCACGGGTTCGGGGCCGGGTAGTGCGCAGTCCCTCCATTCGCCGGCATTTGGTAGTGATACCGAGGCTTTCCAGCTCCGGCGGCCGCCGCCGGATTGGCAGCGGCGGCGGCGGCCGGGGCAGCGGCGCCACCGTGCTCCTCTTCGTAGTTGGAGGGCCTCGGAGTGTTTGGGCCCCTTGGGACGCCGGCAGCCACCACTCCGAAGGCGTCGGAGGCTCCAAAATTGGAGCTGCGCCCGACCATGGAGTAGAAATCGGTGTGGTTGAAGCTGGAACCCCTCGGCGTCGGATTTCTCGAAGACTGCAGCGAGTAAATCTCGGCATTGGTGAGGTTGGAGGGTCGCGGCGTGGTAGTGGAGAACCCCTGCGACCGCCTGGAGTAGATGTCGGACCGCGAGGCGTTGGACCGCCTGACGGTGACGTGGAGCTTGCCGTCCTCCTTGATCTCCGCCTCTGTCTCAAGCATGTCACGTCGGCCATCGAGCGACATGACATCAGAGTCGACGGCGATGGAGGCGATGGAGCCCGCGGTGTCGGGAAACTGCTCGGTGATGAGGAGCTTGGCACCGCGGTACTCGAACATGAACAACATGAGCGTATACCATATGATGCACTGGAGGACGACGATCTGGACCATGAGGGAGCCGGAGAAGTCACCGTACATGCCCTTAAGCAGAGGGATGCCATGACGAGGGTGTTTGGGAGAGTGGAGAGGGAGAAGAGGGTGATGGTCCACTCGAGGGAGCCGCGGCGGCTGAGGTTGGCCCAGGCGGTGAGGAGGGCGAGGACCATGAGCTTCTGGAGGGTGTCGGCGGCGATGAAGCGCATGTTCATGGCGTAGGGTTGTTGGTGGAGATGAAGTGGAAGGAGAGGAGGGGGACGGCGAAGAGGGCGACGAAGCGGTTGATGCCGGAGCACTGGTCAGGGGAGAAGATCTTCCACCACTTGACGGAGCCGTAGGCCAGGATCATGGCCACGTACAGAGGGACCACCGCCGTCATCACATGGTAGAAATCAGCCAAGGTGATCATCTTTGCCTGACTGAGTTTGAGTCTTGAACTGAATTAGAGGGAGGTGAGGAGGGATGATGAAGTTGAAGATGATGTTGTTGTTGTTGTAGAGAGAGAGAGATTTGAAACAGGAGTGAGGAGGAGAGTGAGAGGATCGAGGAGCATGTGTTATGGTTTGTTTTGTGTGGAGGGGGACAGAGTGGTGGGAAAGGGCACTGTGACTGTGAGAGAGGAGCGGAGAGAGCTTCAGTTCACCAGAATCGCTGCAACCTCTCTTCTCTTTGCTCGCAGTCTCCCACGCATGGGATAATAAAAGGATTAGTTTTCTAAAATCTAAGACTTTTTCATCTCTCAGCTCTTTGGAGGTACCCCTGTTGGCTACCGCAATTTGTTTGGGATTTGAGAGCCACTGCTTGCTGCCCTGCAGTTGTTCGAGTCGTAGTTGGCGTTGGACTTGGTTTTGTTCCAGTTCGAGGGAAGGGGAGGAGATAATTATAGAGTTAATAAAGTAGAGCAAAGCAGTGGGGATTTGTTGTTATTTTGATGGAGGGTTTTGCTTGGGACTTCACAGTCCACAAAATTTGAGAGAAGAGGACAGATGGGGATGGTGGTGGTAATGCTGATGTTGGGGCTGCTGGCGGGTGGTATGGGGAGGAGAGTGACGCGTCAGGAGGTAAAGCTAATGCACGCTTTATTAATCATTATCATCACTTACATTCAGAGAGAGAATTTCTCATTTCTTACTCTCAAAACCATCAACATGTCTCCTTTGCATGTGTTTCATCTCAATTTTTGCATGCAATTATTCAAAACTTGTAGTTAGTCAAAATTTCATCGGCACCAGGATGAGGACACGTGTCTAAACTTTCAAGGAGTTTTTCAAGACATCTACAACTCACAATCCATCCCCAAGCCTCTGCTACATCTAACATTCTCGGGTGTTGCCCTCCATCCTGAAGACATTCTCGACCCAGAGTCTCATTCTGCCATTCCAAGGCTTTATCACTCTGAGGCATTTATCACTCCGAAGTCCTCACCTCCTCAAGGTATTCTTCCACTCCGAGACCCTCCCCGTTCCGAAGACTTCAATTCTGAACCTAAAGTTCCAACAGATCAGCCTTGACATCATCTTTAATCTCTGTTGATAGTATGCAGCTTCATCCTCCCCACGTTCATAACGTATAACGCATCCACCAGCGTGAGCAGTTATGGACAATGGCAGATTTCTCGACATGCAATTCCACTAACTAGCGCCAGTGACGATGACTGTTATAACAAATCCAACACGTGTAGATCATGCAGTCATAACAGTCCATCAGTTCCTCCTCTACGCCAACATCCCTATTACGTATATACTATCCTTCTTGGAGAAGAAGGAGTTCGCATCCCTAACCCCCAGAGCGCGCACACTGTGTTACACTGAAATTTTTCATGTTCCAATTCATACCACCACAGTAGCAGTTCTGTGTGCTAGTCTGTACTACATTACACTAGCAGTTGCCTATGCTACTCCACCCTGAAACACACCGGCAGTTCCTCTGCTCGGTCCTCCCACCATTCCTTTCCAACTACTGATTCTCACACCTGAGGTTCTTAGGGCGACATCACACTAGTGTTTCTAATCTGAAAGGTGTCTTTTCTCTGTGTGCTCTGGCAGGTCAGATCGGTAGCATCTAGTCGCTTGTGGCGGAGATTCATCCAACTCAACCTGGTGAGATTTTTCCACCACAAATTGGTGGTTTCATTGAGATTTGAGTCTCCATTAAATATTTCCCTCTCATCTAACTCAAACCCTTCCTCAAAAAGCCACTTTCCTAGCGTTGATGGCCCCGAGAAAGCAAACCATCACCCCATAATAGCGCCCCTTCGAAAACAAGGACCAACAGCACCGCATAGGCACTGTCCCCCGCCTGTTGTCGCTCGACAACATGTTATCAAGGACATTGGCTTCTCTTCACCTTACAGGGCAGCTGCCAGGGCCCGAGCATTACCGCTATACGAAGGCCAGGTCCTCAGATGCTTGCCGACATGAGAGAGCAGATGAAGGAGCAGTAAGCCCGGTCAGATCGCGGTCGGGGTCAGGCGATTCTCGACCGCGAGAACGTCATTCACGAGCAAGAGGCATCGAAATAACTCAACGACCAGCTCCATGAAATCACCTAGAGGGGGGTGAATAGGTGATGGCTATATGAAATATGGCAATAATGCGGAATTTAAATCTACTTAAAACAATAAGCTCAAATTAAAATGCTTGCAAGATATAAAGCAATAAGTAAAGCAAGTAATAAAGAGATTGAGTTTAGAGAAATTTGAGCAAACGCAAACACGAGGATATGTTTCCGAGGTTCGAGCCACGCTCTACGTCCCCGCCTTCACACTTGAAGGATTTTCACTATTGTTGATCCCACTGGATCTCCAATACAAGGACACACTTGTCCTATCTCTCGTGATGCCGCAACACCACTTGGAGCACACTAGCTCGCTTGAGGCCGATGCCTCTACAACTTCGCTCAAGAAGAAAATTGATCACACTTGATCACAAAAAGCTCACTTAGCACAATCCTATAACCAATATGTAGAGATAGTACTTGGGATTGTGAAGTGCAAAATGACTAGAGTGAAGTAGAGTGATTTGCTTCAAGTAGGTGTTTGGAAATTTTGGCTTTGATGAAAATCTTTTCTAAAATGAAAGGCTTTTGAAAACTTGTAAATCTTATATGTAAATCTTGTTATCTTATCATGTTGAAATGACCCACTATTTATAGTGGATGAAAGACAGGGAAAACAGCTAGAGAAATTCGTTAGGGTGAGATCCCAACAAAATCTGTCAGAAAATAGAGTTGGTTGAGTCTGTCAGACTTTCTGACAACTACCGGTCGACCAGGACGGCCGACCGCCAACGGTCATATTTCTGACCGTTGGGGGAAAACGGTCGGGTGACTCGGTCGACCGAAATAAACAGAGAGCACTGACAAGTGCCCGGTCGACCCGAGCGGTCGGCCGACGTACACACATGCACAGCCGTACACGTCGGTCGACTGGGTCGGTCGACCGGACTCTGTCAGATCTGTTTAAACAGAGTCTGGAAAGAAAGAAAGGAAATTTTTGGTTTAAAGCATTTTGGTTTAAGGATTTGTAAATAAGGTTCTAGACCTAATAAAACTAAGAGTATGATCATAGATCAACACTCAAACATGTTAGATCATTTTTGGTCAAAATCCTTTTGATAAACTGTTTTTCAAAAAACGGTTTTTCCAAAACATGGTATTTCTAAAAAACTAAGTTAAAAATTCTGATATAAAAATTCTTTTGAAGCCATGAAGCAATACTAAGTGTGTGTGAGTGACAATCCCAAATATTCTACCTCTATCATCTAGGTTTTGACAAAATATCTAAAAATAAAAGTAAATTACAAATCTTGAATTCTTTTCTTCAATGTTTTGATCCCGAAGCTTTTGTACCGTGCTAGGCTTGGGAATGCAAATCTTTAGCGGCGTCCAAATTGTGAGTCTTGATTGTGGAGCCGTCAAATCAACTTATTTTTAAACCTGAAATTCTTTTAAACAAGATTGTTAAACACATAACTAAATATGGTTTGTTATCATCAAAATATCAGGCTAATGGCCTTTGGGCCAACAATCTCCCCCTTTTTGATGATGACAAAACATACATAGTTATTACAAATATTTGGGTGGAGACTTCAAGTGAAGCTCCCCCTCAACACATGCATATAATAAAAGGATACTCAGGCATAGGTAAATAGCACAAATAATAAACAACCATACACATGTCCATGCCAGAAAATAACTCATGCCATAAATAACTCACATGTTCATACAAGACATAAAAACATATAGAAAACACATGTCCACACAAACACAAATACATGTCCAAAATAACAAAATACAAAATACAAGATACAAAATACAAGCCCAAGGAAGTCTCTCATGAATATCTCTCCCCTTTTTGACATCATCAAAAGGGGAAGTCACTCCTCATCGTCGTCGTCCTCATCGTCGTCCTCCTCATCGTCGTCCTCAGCATCACCTGCAGCCATCTCCACATCCTCATCATCATCATCATCCTCATCATCATCAGAAGCCTCCTCCTCTGGATCAATAGCTGCAACACCTGGCTGTGGTGCTGAAGAAGCAGAAGGGGCCCTAATTGAAAATGGAGGGCCGGAGGAAGGAAGCGGTCGGGCAAATGGCGTGGGGTCTGGACCAAGCAGGTCGTACTTCACAAAGAGTGCACTAAATTACGAATCCATGTATCGCATGGAATCAGCAAAATAGGACATATCATTGCAAAGTCCTTGATAACGAGAGTCCATCTCCACGCGATGTGCCGCATCCGCCGCAGAAATCTGGGTCAGTCGCTGCTGGATCTCAGCGGTCACCCAAGACTGATGCTCCTGAAACTGAGTACGAAGCTCAGACGAAATGAAGGCCTGAAGGTCTGAAGGAATGGATGGCCCTGGAGCAGAGGAAGTCCCTGGGATAGAAGAAGACCCTGGAACAGATGAAGACCCTGGAACAAGAGCAGGAGGAATAGGAGGCTGCTCAGGAGCGGGATGACGCATCCTAGGTTACATCCTCTTCAAAAGAGTGTTGTTCAAGTTCACGGAGGGTTCGGTGGGTATCTCAGAGGACAGATCAAAATTGAGTTATTTTAGGAGATACGTAATGAGCATCCCATAAGGCAAGTGCCTTGTGGGGACAAGGACGTGATCAGAGGTCATGTGAGAAATTATGAAGCGGGGGATGTTTATCTTAATGCCTTTCAGAAGGCAATAGACAATCAAAAGAACAGGACCCCTGGCATGACTGTATTCCCCAGATTTGGGCAGAATGTTATAGAATACAAATTTAGCGAGGACTTGAGCGGTGAGTGTGAATTTATTCACCTCCTCATTCCTCACTAAGCCGGGGTTGTCATCCCCATGGAGTAAAGTTGACACGGTGAGCGCAGACTCACCGGCCGGATACTCGAAGTCATGAAGGTCAAAGGAGTAGACATCAACTCCCTCACAGGAGAGATGTAGAAGCTCAGCAAAATTTTGGAGAGAGATATCTATGTCTCTTCCAAGAACCCTAGACCTAACCCGATTTCCCTCATAAGCAAGATTAGTGTAAAAGTAGGGTATGAGTGAGGTGTACACTGGTTCTCTAATAGCCATGAACTGATCCAATGAATTGTTCCTCAATATTTGTAGGATATTGAGGTGCTCAAATCTTAGAGGACAACACATCTCCAGAAATAATAGTTCTCCTCGAAAGAAGGATAAACCGTTGTTCTGCTAGATTGGAGACAAAAGGAGGTTTAGTCCTAGTGGAGGAAGAAGAAGGGGCTACTGATTTTCCCTTCTCGACTCTAGATCTTTTAGGCATATTTTTTTTATGGTTAAAATGAAAGATCTAGGTCAAAAACAATATTAGGGCTTGATCTAGACTAGATGACGAATAGATCTTGACAAAACTAGGATGAACAACAAGATGGAAAGCAAGATCTAAAGAAAAAATGAGATTTTTACCTTGAGGGATGAGAGATCAAGAACCCACAACTGAAAATCCCTGAGATTATACGTAGATCGGGCCTGAAAGAGACGATCCAGGAAAGATTTGAGAAATTTAGGCAAGGATTTGTGATGGATTGAAGTGGGATGAGGTGATTAGGGTTTTTAGAGAGAGGGAAAAGAGACGTCGGCGGTGAGAAATGAGAGAGATGAGAGAGTAAGGCCTTCAAATAGGGTGGGTAAATGACAGATTCCCATCGCCCGGTCGGCCGGTCCGGTCGGCCGAAATACCCGAGACCACTGACAGATGAAACGGTCGGCCGCAGCGGTCGGCCGAAAATACCCGAGAGCTCTGACAGACTAAACGGTCGACTGCACCGGTCGGCCGGCTACAGAGAAGGATAAAAAAATTCTTCCAAGCAAGGTCGGTCGGCCGGATCTCAGCTCCGGTTGGCCGATCTTGCCAAAAACTGTCAGCAGCAAAGACCCCAAAAAAATCTAAAATTGTCTGAAAAATAGTGAGAAAGATATTTTTAACATACAAAATTTTAAAACATGTTTTAAACTTCAAAATTTACACAAGAAATTTTAATTTTTATTTTTCATATAAAAACAAAGGTTTAGAGATGTTGAAGCCGAATACCCGTGAAGGGTTCTGAACTTCATCCTCGAGATTCCTCTAAATATGAGTTGAGGTGCGCAATTGCTATCTCTAATGTATTTGCTTTAAATATGAATTTTAAATATTTATTTTAGACAAAATGTGTATATAAATATATGATCAAAATTAGATATGTGGACACAACAAAAATATGACATAAAGCAAGATAACATGAATTAGAACAAAGCATATACACAAGCAAGATGGAAATGTAAGTTTACATTAACACATATCAATGAAGCACAAAGGTAAACTAACAATCCTATGCATATGTATATAAACAAAAATAAAAGCTTTTAAATGGAGAAATTACCAAACAGAGGGTATTCTCCAAAATAGGTGCCTCCATGATAGTGATGCAAGCGCGATGTGATCTTTGAGATTTGATGCATCCACCACCTGGGCACCGTCTCCCCCTAAGTCTTGGAGGATGAAGACCCACCTGTTTCAACTAAATTTGGTGTGTCTTTTGGTACCCATTTCTTTTTGGGTCCTTTAGGATTAGTACCGGGGCGAACCCAAACATGTTTATTATTCATGTTATGTTTAGCAATACAAAATTTTTCTAAATGGCCTTTACGGCCACAATGCGTGCAAACATAAATCCTACCACTACCATACATGTGAGCATGCTTGTGAGTGTGTGCATGTTTCCGTGCATGGTGAGTGTGTTTCCCTTGGGTTACTCCTTTGGGAAATCTAGATGCAAATTATTTAAGTCAATGCACATTTTTTAAGAGTTGAATCTAAAACATCAACCCGTTTTTGAATTTCAACAAAATCATTTTTATTACATGAAGAAATAGAAGTTTTTCCTTTACAAGCTAGTTTATAGTTTTCAAAATCAATCTTTATTTTCTTAAAAGCATTAGACAAATCATTTTTCTCTTTTTCAATAATATCATATTTATTTTTCAATAACTCATTTTCTCTTTTAATTTCTTATTATGAGATTGCGAAATCTCATATCTATGTTGGAGTTCTTCAAAAAATTGAGCTAATTCATCCATAGTCAATTCATCATCTTCTATGGAGTTGTCGAGATTTACCTTAGAAGCATCATCTCCATGTGCCATGAAGCACATGTGTGCGGCGTCGTTCTCCTCTTCGGATTCCGACTCCGTATTCGTCCCACGTGGCCACCATAGCCTTCTTCTTCTTTGGGCCGTTCTTGGAGGTGGTAGCTTGGAGAGCGGGGCAATCGGCAATGAGGTGTCCGATCTTCTTGCAATGAAAACAAGGACCCGGCTCCTCTCTTTTCCTTTCGAATCTTCCTTGAGGTTTTGCTCTTAGGAAGTTGCTTTGCCTCCCTTTCTTGTAGAACATTTTTCCCACCTTCCGGATGAGCATGGCAAAGTCCTCATCGCAGTCTTCCGATGAGTCCTCCTCGTCATGGTTGGTTGGAGTGGCTTTGAAGGCGAGGGCTTTCTTCTTCGGCGCCTCCCTTTCTTCTCTAACTTTCATCTCCATCTCATGGGTCTTGAGATTTCCGATGAAGCCGGAGAAGTCCATCTCCTCTCGATCGTTGAGCTCTTTGAGGGTTGTAGCCTTGACTTCCCAAGCTTTGGGAAGAGCTCTAATGACCTTCCTTATCTTTTGGTCATTATCAATCGCATCACTTAAAGAAGATAAAGCATTTGTTATTTTTGGTGAAACGAGTGAGCATGTCATCAATGCTCTCATTCTCAAGCATATAAAAATTCTCATATTGAGAACGAAGCAAGTCAATTTTAGATCTCTTGACTTGTGACGTTCCTCATGAGTCACAATTAAAACATTCCACACTTCATATGCGGATTTACAATTTATGATGCGTGAGAGGTCATCTTCATTAAGGGCTTGGGTTAATGCATATTGAGCCCTAGCATTGGCCTCATAGTCCTTGGTGGTGTCCTCGGATCATGATCTCTCATCGGTGAGAGGTTCTATAAATTCTTTGGTTATGGCCCTAGCAACCCTAACTCCTAGGGACTTAAGGAAAAGGTTCACCTTGACCTTCCAAATAGGGAAGTTCAAGCCATCAAATTTGGGTGGGGACTTGATGCTAGAAAAATCAATTGAAGCCATGGATAGTGAAATGATGCACAACAAATGAAGAATGCAACAAAATGATATAGCCAAATACAAGGATCTCCCTAAGGTGGTTAAACCAAATAGTAGGGTTAGGCTCTGATACCAATTGAAATCACCTAGAGGGGAGGTGAATAGGTGATGGCTATATGAAATATGGCAATAATGCGGAATTTAAATCTACTTAAAACAATAAGCTCAAATTAAAATGCTTGCAAGATATAAAGCAATAAGTAAAGCAAGTAATAAAGAGATTGAGTTTAGAAAATTTGAGCAAACGCAAACACGAGGATATGTTTCCGAGGTTCGAGCCACGCTCTATATCCCCGCCTTCACACTTGAAGGATTTCCACTATTGTTGATCCCACTGGATCTCCAATACAAGGACACACTTGTCCTATCTCTCGTGATGCCGCAACACCACTTGGAGCACACTAGCTCGCTTGAGGCCGATGCCTCTACAACTTCGCTCAAGAAGAAAATTGATCACACTTGATCACAAAAAGCTCACTTAGCACAATCCTATAACCAATATGTAGAGATAGTACTTGGGATTGTGAAGTGCAAAATGACTAGAGTGAAGTAGAGTGATTTGCTTCAAGTAGGTGTTTGGAAATTTTGACTTTCATGAAAATCTTTTCTAAAATGAAAGGCTTTTGAAAACTTGTAAATCTTATATGTAAATCTTGTTATCTTATCATGTTGAAATGATCCACTATTTATAGTGGATGAAAGACAGGGTAAACAGCTAGAGAAATTTGTTGGGGTGAGATCCTAACAAAATCTGTCAGAAAATAGAGCTGTTGGAGTCTGTCAGACTTTCTGACAACTACCGGTCGACCGGGACGGCCGACCGCCAACGGTCATATTTCTGACCGTTGGGGAAAAACGGTCGGCCGACTCGGTCGACCGAAATAAACAGAGAGCACTGACAAGTGCCCGGTCGACCCGAGCGGTCGGCCGACGTGCACACATGCACAGCCGTGCACGTCGGTCGACTGGGTCAGTCGACCGGACTCTGTCAGATCTGTTTAAATAGAGTCTGGAAAGAAAGAAAAGGAAATTTTTGGTTTAAGGATTTGTAAATAAGGTTCTAGACCTAATAAAACTAAGAGTATGATCATAGATCAACACTCAAACATGTTAGATCATTTTTGGTGAAAATCCTTTTTGATAAACTGTTTTTCTAAAATGGTTTTTCCAAAACATGGTATTTCTAAAAAACTAAGTTAGAAATTCTGATATAAAAATTCTTTTGAAGCCATGAAGCAATACTAAGTGTGTGTGAGTGACAATCCCAAATATTCTACCTCTATCATCTAGGTTTTGACAAAATATCTAAAAATAAAAGTAAATTACAAATCTTGAATTCTTTTCTTCAATGTTTTGATCCCGAAGCTTTTCTACCGTGCTAGGCTTGGGAATGTAAATCTTTAGCGGCGTCCAAATTGTGAGTCTTGATTGTGAAGCCGTCAAATCAACTTGTTTTTAAACCTGAAATTCTTTAAACAAGATTGTTAAACACATAACTAAATATGGTTTGTTATCATCAAAATATCAGGCTAATGGCCTTTAGGCCAACACTCCAGTCATCGATCGCCACCCTACAGAGAACCCAAGGGCAGACGCAGCCAGAGAGCCAACCTAGAGTTGAAGAGACCCAGATCGCTGCGCCCATCACGAACCTGAGGTAGTCCAGATTGACCTCTCCCCTGCGTGAGGACTACTCCGACAATAAGGCTGATTCGCCTCGTTTCCAAGCAAGACCTCAGCATGGCCAAATTCGGAGAAGGATTGATGAGTCCCCCTACTTTCGAACCCTCGACGAGTTGATCCAAAGGCGAATCGAAGAGGCTAAATTACAACTCTGAAGCGGGCTGAAATAAACCGCTACAAAAGTCTCTGACTCTCCTCTTTCCGAAAGGATCTGGGAGTGTGAGTTTTCGACGAAGTTCACAACTCTAACCTTCGACAACTACTCCGGGACGAGCGACCCGGTTAAACACATCAGGCATTTTTGGGACAAGATTGTGACCCACTCTAGCAATGACAACCTCGTGTGTCTTACCTTTTCATCCAGCCTAAAAGGCGTGGCTTAGGATTTGTTCTACTCTTTGTCGTCACATTCTCTTCACAACTTTGAGGAGGTAACCGAGGCATTCTTCACTCAGTATGTCTCCCGCTGGGAAGCCAAGAAGAACAATCACCATCTTCTCTTCGTCAAAATAAGGTAGGATGACAATCTCAAGTCCTACATCGGCTACTTCCAGAGCCAATTGGCCAAAATTTTCAACTGCGTTAAGGATGTCTCTGCGCTCGCTTTCATCGGTAGGTGGCAAATCTCTCACCCCTATACAAACACTTGTTGAAGCACAACATCACTCGGATGAGCGAAGTTTTATTCGGTCCCAGCTTACATTCAGTTGGAGGAGGCTATGAAGGGTTCCATCAACCACTCTCTCAAACGTAGCAATGACGAGGAGAAGATGAACTCGCAACGCGAGACTCCGACCCATTCCAGCAACCAAAATCAGGGGCAATCTGCCTTCAAGAAGCAGGTATTCCCGATTCTCTCTGAATTTACTCCAAGCCTTCAGAGGGGAACAACACTTCACCATGATGAGGCTCCCCATCAACGAGGTCTTCTATGCCATCAAGGACCAACCGAGGATAAGACGCCCGAAGCTGATCCAACACGGCCCTGCACTTCCCAGAGTAGAAGAGTAGTGGTCCTTCCATGAAAGTAAGGGACACAGGATCGTCCACTGTAAAAGTCTTCAGTGGTACCTGAAAGAACTTGTCTGAAAAGCCTTCCTCAAAGAGTACGTCCTTACACCCGGCTGCCAGTGCATGACAGCCAAGCGCTCTGCTTCCTAACCAACCACAGTATGCAATCACTTAGTACAAAGTGATTGAGTGACCTAATTCCTCCTACAAAGACAAGGAAGTACCTCGCCAACAATACCCGTGTATTTCCTTTAAAGATCGTGTATTTTATTTCAAATCATGAAATAAAATGTGTTTTTGCTCCTAACTGTTTTCGTACCACCCCGCTAATGGGAGAGTCGTCCATCAGATTTCAAAACGCTTGCACATTCCATTATGGGAGTGTCCCCCAATCGAAGACAACAACGCGAATACCAGCCTATGGCTCCCTCTTGATTAGTCTACGGGCAGTCAAAATGCTCCGTTGTGGGAGTATCTCTTGCTCGGAGTCCCTGCCTCACTGATGGGAGTGTCCCCCGTCAGAATACCGGACACTTGTATGTCCCATTGTGGGAGTGTCCCCCACTCGGAGATGGCAACGCAAGCACCTGTAACGCCCCGATCCCGAGGGTACGGAGACATTACTGCGACGTATATACGCAGGTCATAAGTACCCTTACGTATATACGCTAAGCATCAGTACAGGCAAGAATCATAGTACCACAATACGTAGTATTTATACACATGCCAACATAAGGAGTACAATTTACAAAGTTATCACAGAGTGTGATATACTATTACATGTATCGTATATCACAGCCAGGTACAAAAGTAAAATTTACAATATGAATACAAGATGCTCACGAGCTGAAGGAAAATCCCGCAAGCTGGAAGGAAGAGTCGGGTACGAAAGGGACCAAGATTAGTTAGCCTGCTCTGAGAGGAAAACTTGATCTTCGGTGGAGGGCTCCACTTCAATCCAAGCTTCAGAACCTGAACATACAAATTCAAGGGAGTCAGAACCTCCCAACAAATGTTCAGGTTACAGCCAAGTGGCATAAGAGATAAGTGTATGAGAGTTGATATATCATTATGAATAACTAGCGTGTAAAGGAGGTACAACGTATTATAAATGGAAAAACCTGAATACATCGATATTATCACTTTTAATGCTTAATCTTATTACTCATCCTACTCATATGTCTAGGTATGTACTATAGCGTCCTAACGCACATACATCCACATCTGAGTAGGTTGAGGCTATTATTGGAAACCAGCGGGGGTATCAACGAACAATGTTTACAGTGGGTCCCGTGCATACCCGGGACCACGGCCCAGGATGTTCCGTTGCTTGGTGACGGAACCTACCGCAAGGCGATTCAGGAGGGTCTTATGGATACCCTTATCAAGATGGTACCAGGAAGGAGGGAGCCAGCTCTCCCCTCGGTCCCCTGGAGGCCCACAGTTCAGACTGGAAGTTTTAGTTGCACAACATGCCTAATACCACTGTAAACACGAACATGTATTGATAGCCGCGAGTTTCCCCCGACCCGATGCAAGTTGTTTCTTTTTATGATTTATTATGCATTTATCAGATTCTGAGAATGAGCAGGAATAAGTCAGGAATACATGTATCTCAGGAGTACAGTAAGTACTATAAAGAAATCAAGATGTCAGGTCATCATTTTCGTTGTCGTGATAATTATAAGAGTCAAGTGTATCATGCCGGGTGTCAAGTGATAGCTGACAAGAAGGTGATATTCGTCAAGTGACAAGTTATGTAATAACAAGGGGCAATTATCAGGTAGTAGCTGAGCATAATCGAGTAGAGCTTAAGCAAGCTGGAGGCACAGATAGCTAACAGTGTTTAACACTGGAGCGTCTGGCAAGATTACCGGGACAACTCGGCGTAAAGTGCGAGTAGTAAATCCGGCAGCATCTTGCCTAGACGAATCTAGTGGTAAAGCACTGAGCGCTAAGTATGTTTACCAGATGGAGCTGAAAAACCTGACGGTCCCAATCACTTCTCTCGTGAGAGACCGGAGGCTGAATGGTCTGGAGGCGGTGCTGAGAAACCTGACGGTCCCAATCACTTCTCTTTCGAGATAGTGAGAGACCGGAAGCTGAATGGTCTGGAGGCGGTGCTGAGAAACCTGACGGTCCCAATCACTTCTCTTTCGATATAGTGAGAGACCGGAGGCTGAATGGTCCGCACAAGTTGTTCTATCTTATTACAAGCATTACAGTATGTCAGTCCAGTTCAAATGAAGACATGCCCACAGATTACAACACACACACCCGTACAACCACATCGCACAGATATCAAAGACAACATAATAATGATTTTAATACAAGTCTATTTTCTGGCGAGGAAAATCACTCACCTAAAACGCCACTTTTGAAGCTTTGCGCGTCCGATTCCCCGAGAGAGGAAAAATACCAAGCGAGCAAAGGAAAGGGGGCTTGGCCTTTGGGTGGCCGCCGGCCCTAGGGTGGTGCGCCACCCCTTGGTGGTGGCCTAGGGAGTGGCCGGCCCCAAGGAGAGGGAGGAGGAGAGGAAAGGGAAGATGATTTTGTTGGTGGTGGTGGTATTTGGTAAAGAAGATGGATTTTGGTGGAGTAATAAAAGAAAGTAAAGGAAGTAGTGGAGATGAAGGTGGTGTTGTGATGGTGAACTTGATGGTGGAAGTGAAGATGGTGGTGAAATTGGTAGAGATGATGGTGATGAAAAAGGTTATAAAAATATGGTGGTGGTGTCGTTAGTGTTGTCGTTGTAATCGTCACCGGAATGATTACCGGAATAATCGTAAACGATTACCGGAATAATCACCGGAGATGTTACCGACGAAGAAGAGCTCGGCCCCAATCCAAAGGAGGTGGCCGGCCCTTGAGAAGAAGATGGGGTGGTGGTTTTGTGGAGAGGTTTTGTTGTAGTGGTAGATTTTGGAAAAGGTAAAGGAGAAGGTGGAGACTTTGGTGGAGTTATTGAAGTTGTAGTGGTTTGAATGGAGATGGAGGAGGAAGAAGATGAAGGTAGAGAGTTAGAGAAGTTGTAGTAGTTGTGGTTGTGGTGGAGATGAAGGAGGAGTTGGTGGTGGTTAAGGTGTTGGTGAAGAAAAAAATGAAGTGAAATGAAGAAGGAAAGGTTTATATAGGAATTGGATTTGTAAAGGTGATGTAAATAAATATTTAGAGAGGGGTTTTTGTAAAATGGAGAGGGTGAGGTGTCCCTCTCTTTGGCCGGCCATGGTGATGGGAGAGAGTTGGATATTTTGGAGAAGATATTTTTGGAGGAAAGGAGATATTTTTGGTGGAAAGTTGTAGAAGATAATGGAAGAATGGAGAAGTTTGGAGAATTTGGTGGAAGGAAAAGGAAAAAGGAAAAAGGAAAAGAAAATGAAAAAAGGAATATATTTTCTCGGAAGAAAATGGAAAAATAATTAGAGTGGCGGATTCCCGGGATTCGGTGGAGGATGCGGAAAACTTTCGGAAAAATACCGAAATCGTCCGAAAATCAAGTATCTCAGAACGACCCGCAAAAATTCTCAAAAATCAAGAATATTATTCTAAGAATCATGATAAAATTCGTTTCAAGAAATTCTTTATAGTTTTTAAATTAAAAATCCTGGAATCGACCGTCAATATCGGTCGACGCCAAATCTGGCAGAAATCTGTTAAATTTTGAAAATTCCTCAAAAATGAATTAAGATAGTAAATATTATTTTAAGTAGATATGTGAAAGCGGTTTCTCAAAATTTGACCCCAGTTGTAAATTAAAAATCCAGGAATAAATCAGCGATACCGATTAATCCCGATTTTAGGGTGTTTATAAAAATAATTCAGAAAAAATCTGAAAAATCATGAAAAATCTAGAATATTGGGAAATAGTGTTTAAAACTAAAATTGACCCAATCGGATTACCAGAGAGATCAAATCATGTAGTACTTTCATTGTAAGAGAAATAAATAAGAGAAAAAAATAACAAAGTGTTTAACAAATCAGGATACGCATCTGAGTACGTATTCAGAGGATGGGGTGTTACAATCCATCCACCTAGCAAAAAATTTCGTCCTCAAAATTTCAGGAAGGGGAATATGACGGTAGAGAAGAATATGAAGAAAGAATTTTACCAACTAAGATGTAAATAGTTGAGGGTAACGCTCACGAATAACATCCTCTCGTTCCCACGTGGCCTCCCCTGGAACATGCCTATTCCAAGAAACCAATACTAACGGTATTGCCTTATTCTTCAGAGTCTTGATACTTTTGTCCAGAATGGCCATCGGTTGTTCCTTATAAGATAGATCTGGTTGAAGTTCCAGTTCAGAGTGATTTAGAATATGACTCTCATCCTTGACATACTTCCGTAACTGTGATATGTGAAAGACATTATGAATTCCTTCTAATGACGGCGGTAATGCCAAGCGGTAAGCTACATCTCCCACTCGATCCAAAATCTCGAATGGGCCGATATATCTCGGACTAAGTTTCCCGCGAGTACCGAATCGGATTACCCCTTTTGTTGGTGATATCCTTAAAAATACATGATCACCTGCTCTGAATTCCAATGGTCTTCTGTTAGTGTCAGCCCAACTTTTCTGTCGGCTCTGTGCTGCCCGGAAGTGATCCCTAATAATTCTGACTTTGTCTGTGGCCTGAATTAGTATATCTGGCCCCAAAAGTCTTCTCTCACCGACTTCGTCCCAACATAACGGTGACCTACATTTTCTACCATACAAGGCTTCATACGGAGCCATCTTGATACTGGCCTGATAGCTGTTATTATAAGAGAATTCTGCCAAATGAAGATAGTCTTCCCATGACCCTTTGAAATCAATCATGCAGGCTCGCAGTATGTCTTCAAGAATTTGGATAGTTCGTTCAGATTGTCCGTCTGTCTGAGGGTGATATGAAGTACTGAATTTCAGACGAGTTCCTAGGCTTTCTTGGAGACTTTCCCAGAAGTGTGATCGGAATCTTGTATCTCTATCCGATACAATGCTAACCGGAACTCCATGCAGACGAACTATTTCCTTCTTATATTTGTCTGCTAGAACTTCTGTTGTTTGACCTACTCTGAATGGTATGAAGTGAGCTGATTTTGTGAGGCGATCGATGATTACCCATACTACATTATTACCCTTAGGACTGCGGGGTAGAGCCGTGACAAAATCCATGGTGATATGTTCCCACTTCCATTCGGGTATCGGTAAGGGTTGTAGAAGTCCAGCTGTTCTCTGGTGTTCTATTTTTATCTGCTGGCAAACCAAGCATTTGGCCACATACTGGGCTATTTCCCTCTTCATAGCATTCCACCAAAATTGCTGCTTTATGTCTTGATACATTTTACTTCCCCCTGGGTGTATGGAATAAGCCGAACTGTGTGCCTCTGCCAGAATTTTCTGTCGAACTTCTCCTTGGGGAACACAAATTCTGTTACCAAAATAAAGTGCATCATCCGAATGAATACGGATATCAGTTCTTAATCCCGCCTCTACTTGAGCTCTGAATTTCTGTAATCTGGGGTCTTCCTTTTGAGCTTCTTTAATCTCATTCATCAGGGTTGATTGAATTTGAAAAGCCATTAACTGTCCTGACTTATCAGTTCCTCGTACTAGCATTAAGTCCAATTTTGTGATGTCCTGAATCAACTCCTTCTGTTGAGTGAGTTGTACTAGCATTTTATTTTCTGGCTTCCTGCTCAATGCATCTGGTACTGTATTGACCTTGCCAGGATGATATTGTAAGTCTATATCATAGTCCGCCATCAATTCAAGCCACCGTCTCTGTCTCATGTTTAATTCTTTCTGCGTGAAAATATACTTAAGACTCTTGTGATCAGTGTAGATTAACACCTTGTCTCCCAGAAGATAATGCCTCCAGATCTTCAATGCGAATATTACTGCTGCCAGCTCTAAGTCATGAGTTGGGTAATTTCTCTCATGTGGTTTCAATTGCCTGGATGCATAAGCTATGATATGATCATGTTGCATTAATACACACCCAGGCCTTTTCCGGATGCATCACTGTATATAACCATCCCTCCTCTTCCTGAGGGAGTCCTCAAGACTGGAGCTGTAATGAGTCTTTTCTTTAATTGTTCAAATGCTGCAGTACATTCCTCTGTCCATATATACTTTTCTCCTTTTCGGGTGAGCTTTGTTAACGGGGCTGCGATCTTAGAGAAATCTCGGACAAAACGCCGGTAATATCCAGCTAATCCAATAAAACTCTTAATTTTGTTACTGTCTTTGGAATTGGCCAGTCCTTTACTGCCTGGATTTTGCTGGGGTCAACTGAAATTCCTTCTTCTGAAATCATATGTCCAAGGAAAGCTATACAGTCTAACCAGAAGTCACACTTGCTCCGCTTAGCATGAAGTTGTTCCTGCTGGAGAGTCTATAATACTGTCCTCAAGTGTTCTGCATGCTCTCTGTCATTCTTGGAATATATTAAGATATCATCTATAAATACAACTACAAATTGATCCAAATATGGTGAGAACACTCTGTTCATCAAATCCATAAAGACTGCAGGGGCATTGGTAACTCCGAAGGGCATGACTAGAAACTCATAATGGCCATAACGAGTCCTGAATGCTGTCTTTGGAATATCTTCTTTCTTTACTTTTAGCTGATGATAACCCGATTGTAAATCTAATTTAGAAAAGACTCAGGCTCCATGAAGTTGATCAAAAAGATCATCAATTCTTGGTAAGGGATACTTATTCTTGATGGTAACTTTGTTCAATTCTCTATAGTCTATACATAACCGTTTACCACCATCCTTTTTGTTTGCCAATAGCACTAGAGCTCCCCATGGTGAAGTACTCGGCCTAATTAACCCCTTATCAGATTATTCTTGTAGCTGTTTCTTTAGAATCTCTAACTCAGTGGGTGCCATTCTGTACGGAGCTTTGGATATTGGAACTGTGCCTGGAATAGTATCAATGGAGAACTCAACCATTCTGTCAGGGGGGAGTCCTGAGATTTCAGCAAACACTTCTGGGAATTCATCCCAAACCGGTACTTCCTTCTTCCGAATCTCGGTAGTAGTCATCTGAGTTTTTCTCTTAACAGACTTAAGTTCCCCGTCAAATTGAAATTCAGGCTGAAGTGGAATTTTGAAATTAATTTTCTTATTTCGACAATCAATAACCGCATAGTATTTGCTAAGCCAGGTCATGCCTAAGATTACGTCGTACCCTTTGGTATCTAGTACGAGCATATCTATGGCCAATGTTTTGTTACATATTTCTACAGGGCAATTGATACAAATTTTAGAGGAGATGACTACCCCATTCCCTGTGCTAATCTCCCATTGGTGGTCTAAAGACTTAACAGGTATACAATGCAAGGCAATGAAATGATCTGATATGTAACAATGAGAAGCACCCGAATCAAAGAGGGCTAGAACAGGTTTTGAGTGTACCATGATCTTACCTGTTACCACCTCTTCAGAAGTCTCAGCCTCTTCCGCTGTCAAGTTGTAGGCTTGTCCTCTTCCGCGACCTGCTGCAGTCCTAACTCCCCTTTAGACTGGGCGGATAACTTGCTGTTGGGGAGGGGGAGGGGCCCTTCTAGCCATTGGTCCCTGGTTCCTCTGTCCATTTGGTATTGGTGGTGCTGGCAAGGCTTGGTTCACTATTCCTGTCCTTTTATGGGGACAGCCTTCTATTGTATGGTCACTGGAACCACATACCAGGCATAATCCATTTGCCCTACGGCAATTTTGTTGAGAGTGACCTGGTTTCTGGCAATAATTACAAAAAGTAAATGATTGGGTTATCTGGAAGGGGGCTGGTCAAAATGGTCGTCTCATTGTCGGAACTTTTGCAGCTCTGAATGGACCTCCTCTCCCCATTTGTGGAAGTGGCCTTTTCATGGCCTGGTTCTTTATCAGGTTAAGTTTCTTTTTCTCCAGTCCTCGCTCCACCTCCCTAGCTATAGTGATGACCTGGGCATATGTTTTCAGCTGTTGAGGAATCAAAAGGACTTGAATATCCATTTGTAAGCCCTGTTGGAATCTACTTGCCCGCTTCTCTTCATCGGTCACCATATATGAAGCAAAACGGCTAAGCCTTAAGAACTCAGCGGCATACTCATCCACAGACCGGTTCCACTGCTGAAGTCGGATGAACTGTTCTTCCATCTCTTTCTGAGCTGTGGCAGGGAAGAATCTATTATTAAAGCTCTTAGAAAACTGGTCCCAAGTGATAGGTTTCTCCAGTCTTGCTTCTTCAGCTAGCCACCAGGTCCTGGCTACATCTTTTAGTTGAATCTTGGCAACCTCTACCTGATTTTCTTTTGGGACCCGGGCTGCATTCAAGAGATCTGTGTGTCGATCAGCCATTGTTCGGCATCTAGTGGTCTCTCTCCTCCTGTGAATATTGCCGGCTGCAACCGCCTGAAGTCTGATACGTTTCCCGGCCTTTATTCCTTAGGAGTTGTTAACTCTTGCCGAAGGAGTTCTGTCTGCTTTTGTTGATTCTCTATCATATTCTGGATAACCCTTAGAATATCAGCATTCTCTCCCGTGGGTCCATTTGGTAATTGTCTGGAGCTGTTACGACCCGTCCTTCTATCCATATTTATGTTGGTAAAAGATGACTGGAAACTGGAAAGATAGAAGGATTTTAGGACATAGGGGAAGGAGTCAAGAAGGAATAGATAACTTTGTACATTGTAGTTGGATTGTATAACCGAGACTCATGCATAGCAATTGCAAATTAATATTCCATTAATTTGCTGCTGGATTGTACTGTAGGTGTGAGAGCCTAGGCTCTGATACCAACCTGTAACGCCCCGATCCCGAGGGTACGGAGACATTACTGCGACGTATATACGCAGGTCATAAGTACCCTTACGTATATACGCTAAGCATCAGTACAGGCAAGAATCATAATACCACAATACGTAGTATTTATACACATGCCAACATAAGGAGTACAATTTACAAAGTTATCACAGAGTGTGATATACTATTACATGTATCGTATATCACAGCCAGGTACAAAAGTAAAATTTACAATATGAATACAAGATGCTCACGAGCTGAAGAAAAATCCCGCAAGCTGGAAGGAAGAGTCAGGTACGAAAGGGACCAAGATTAGTTAGCCTGCTCTGAGAGGAAAACTTGATCTTCGGTGGAGGGCTCCACTTCAATCCAAGCTTAAGAACCTGAACATACAAATTCAAGGGAGTCAGAACCTCCCAACAAATGTTCAGGTTACAGCCAAGTGGCATAAGAGATAAGTGTATGAGAGTTGATATATCATTATAAATAACTAGCGTGTAAAGGAGGTACAACGTATTATAAATGGAAAAACCTGAATACATCGATATTATCACTTTTAATGCTTAATCTTATTACTCATCCTACTCATATGTCTAGGTATGTACTATAGCGTCCTAACGCACATACATCCACATCTGAGTAGGTTGAGGCTGTTATTGGAAACCAGCGGGGGTATCAACGAACAATGTTTACAGTGGGTCCCGTGCATACCCGGGACCACGGCCCAGGATGTTCCGTTGCTTGGTGACGGAACCTACCGCAAGGCGATTCAGGAGGGTCTTATGGATGCCCTTATCAAGATGGTACTAGGAAGGAGGGAGCCAGCTCTCCCCTCGGTCCCCTGGAGGCCCACAGGTCAGACCGGAAGTTTTAGTTGCACAACATGCCTAATACCACTGTAAACACGAACATGTATTGATAGCCGCGAGTTTCCCCCGACCCGATGCAAGTTGTTCCTTTTTATGATTTATTATGCATTTATCAGATTCCGGGAATGAGCAGGAATAAGTCAGGAATACATGTATCTCAGGAGTACAGTAAGTACTATAAAGAAATCAAGATGTCAGGTCATCATTCCCGTTGTCGTGATAATTATAAGAGTCAAGTGTATCATGCCGGGTGTCAAGTGATAGCATGACAAGAGGGTGATATTCGTCAAGTGACGAGTCATGTAATAACAAGGGGCAATTATCAGGTAGTAGCTGAGCATAATCGAGTGGAGCTTAAGCAAGCTGGAGGCACAGATAGCTAACAGTGTTTAACACTGGAGCGTCTGGCAAGATTACCGGGACAACTCGGCGTAAAGTGCGAGTAGTAAATCAGGCAGCATCTTTCCTAGACGAATCTAGTGGTAAAGCACTGAGCGCTAAGTATGTTTACCAGATGGAGCTGAAAAACCTGACGGTCCCAATCACTTCTCTCGTGAGAGACCGGAGGCTGAATGGTCTGGAGGCGGTGCTAAGAAACCTGACGGTCCCAATCACTTCTCTTTCGAGATAGTGAGAGACCGGAGGCTGAATGGTCTGGAGGCGGTGCTGAGAAACCTAACGGTCCCAATCACTTCTCTTTCGATATAGTGACAGACCGGAGGCTGAATGGTCCGCACGAGTTGTTCTATCTTATTACAAGCATTACAATATGTCAGTCCGGTTCAAATGAAGACATGCCCACAGATTACAACACACACACCCGTACAACCACATCGCACAGATATCAAAGACAACATAATAATGATTTTAATACAAGTCTATTTTCTGGCGAGGAAAATCACTCGCCTAAAACGCCACTTTTGAAGCTTTGCGCGTCCGATTCCCCGGGAGAGGAAAAATACCAAGCGAGCAAAGGAAAGGGGGCTTGGCCTTTGGGTGGCCGCCGGCCCTAGGGTGGTGCGCCACCCCTTGGTGGTGGCCTAGGGAGTGGCCGGCCCCAAGGAGAGGGAGGAGGAGAGGAAAGGGAAGATGATTTTGTTGGTGGTGGTGGTATTTGGTAAAGAAGATGGATTTTGGTGGAGTAATAAAAGAAAGTAAAGGAAGTAGTGGAGATGAAGGTGGTGTTGTGATGGTGAATTTGATGGTGAAAGTGAAGATGGTGGTGAAATTGGTAGAGATGATGGTGATGAAAAAGGTTATAAAAATATGGTGGTGGTGTCGTTAGTGTTGTCGTTGTAATCGTCACCGGAATGATTACCGAAATAATCGTAAACGATTACCGGAATAATCACCGGAGATGTTACCGACGAAGAAGAGCTCGACCCCAATCCAAAGGAGGTGGCCGGCCCTTGAGAAGAAGATGGGGTGGTGGTTTTGTGGAGAGGTTTTGTTGTAGTGGTAGTTTTTGGAAAAGGTAAAGTAGAAGGTGGAGACTTTGGTGGAGTTATTGAAGTTGTGGTGGTTTGAATGGAGATGGAGGAGGAAGAAGATGAAGGTAGAGAGTTAGAGAAGTTGTAGTAGTTGTGGTTGTGGTGGAGATGAAGGAGGAGTTGGTGGTGGTTAAGGTGTTGGTGAAGAAAAAAATGTGAAATGAAGAAGGAAAGGTTTATATAGGAATTGGATTTGTGAAGGTGATGTAAATAAATATTTAGAGAGGGGGTTTTTGTAAAATGGAGAGGGTGAGGTGTCTCTCTCTTTGGCCGGCCATGGTGATGGGAGAGAGTTGGATATTTTGGAGAAGATATTTTTGGAGGAAAGGAGATATTTTTGGTGGAAAGTTGTAGAAGATAATGGAAGAATGGAGAAGTTTGGAGAATTTGGTGGAAGGAAAAGGAAAAAGGAAAAAGGAAAAGAAAATGAAAAAAGGAATATATTTTCTCGGAAGAAAATGGAAAAATAATTAGAGTGGCGGATTCCCGGGATTCGGTTCGGATGCGGAAAACTTTCGGAAAAATACTGAAATCGTCCGAAAATCAAGTATCTCGGAACGACCCGCAAAAATTCTCAAAAATCAAGAATATTATTCTAAGAATCATGGTGAAATTCGTTTAAAGAAATTCTTTATATTTTTTAAATTAAAAATCCTAGAATCGGCCGTCAATATCGGTCGACGCCAAATCTGGCAGAAATCTGTTAAATTTTGAAAATTCTCCAAAAATGAATTAAGATAGTAAATATTATTCTAAGTAGATATGTGAAAGCAGTTTCTCAAAATTTGACCCCAGTTGTAAATTAAAAATCCAGGAATAAATCAGCGATACCGATTAATCCCGATTTTAGGGTGTTTATAAAAATAATTCAGAAAAATCTGAAAAATCATGAAAAATCTAGAATATTGGGAAATAGTGTTTAAAACTAAAATTGACCCAATCGGATTACCAGAGAGATCAAATCATGTAGTACTTTCATTGTAAGAGAAATAAATAAGAGAAAAAAATAACAAAGTGTTTAACAAATCAGGATACGCATCTGAGTACGTATTCAGAGGATGGGGTGTTACAGCACCGGCCAACGAGCTTCCTCTCGATTAGTCTATGGGCAGTCGAGACCCTCTACTGTGGGAATGTCCCCCGCTTGGAGTCCCTACTTTACTGCAGGGATTCACCCTCTTAGAGCCCTCTAAAGTTTGCAGGTGCTGTGATGGAATTACCCCCACTCAGAGACAACATCGCACTGCTCATAAGACATTCCATAACCAGTCGATCCTGTCGGAGACATAGAATCAAAATTCCAGAGAGGCACATTCTGAAAATCAATGGTAAATGTGAACCAAGTAAGACATTATTCCAATGATATTCATTATGTTTATTGCGCTATATTTAACAAAAGCAACGCAAGATATTCTATTATATCTTTGTATTTACATCTCTTTCCCCCACTGACAGGAGTGTCCCCCATCAGAGTTCTTAATTTGTACGTCCTGTTATGAGAGTGTCCCCCACTCAAAGATGGCAACACAAGTACCAAGCTATAGGCTTCCTCTCGGTTAGCCTACAGAAACCCTCAGCTGTGGGAGTGTCCCACGCTCGGAGTCCCTACTCTGCTGCAGAGATTTTTCACGCTCAGAGCCCTACCAAGTTTCCGTTCCACTGATGGGTTTACCCCCACTCGGAGATGACTGTGAAACCTAACTCCATTGTTGGGATCTCCCCCACTCGGAGTCCAAAGTTTGCAGATATCGTTGATGGGATTACTCCTACTCAGAAAATAACAGCGCAAACTCACCGACACCCCGATGCGACCTGTAACGGTCCCAGTCTATTTTTTCGTTAAACATGGGGCCCATCAATATACAATACTTCAATTTCGGCTGGCGTCAGCCTACTTAAGGCTTCACAACTTTTCACGCAATATATATATCATCGGCATGATATCATCTATATCAAGTTTCCAAACATTGCTTCAACAATCCGGTATGAAAAACATAAGCCTACGCATTTCTACTCCATAAGCTCCATATCATTAACAAGATTCAAGTCAAGCACCTAATAACACAAGCATTACAGTATATTACAAAAGTTCATGGCAAGCATTAACATAGAAAGTTTTACATAGTGTTCCTTAAACAATATGCACATAATATGGAACATGTCAAAAGGTGAAAATGATCTCCCGCTGTCACCTATCCCGTATTTTGGCGTTAGGCGGGTCCTTTGCCTTTATCCAAACCTGAATGTGATTAATATAATAGGGTGAGTTCAACAGCTCAGTAAGTAAAATAACAAATATAAGTATGACAATTATTTATATCTATTGGAATTTATTATTAAGATAACAATCGTAATTTATAATATTTTTTGTATATTTTTAGATATTTGTCGAAAGTCTTGATCACACACAGTGATTGGTCTTATTAGTCGACTTATCCCTTCCTATAGTCGACTAATCTTGTTACTAGTCGACTTATCTTAAAACTATAGTCGACTAATCCCTGTTCAAATAGATGTCCACTCTCTGTTGGCCGACTGAAATTGAGACTAGTCGACTACCCGTTCCTATATAGTCGTCTAGTATAGTAACAAGTTGACTTATCACACGTCTACAGTCGACTATGTCCTGACCAAAAAGGATATCCACTCTCTATTTGCTGACTGTAATTAATATTAGTCGACTACCCTATCTTATATAGTCGACTAATGGTGGTTTTCAAAGACTCGCTTACCTGCATCACACCTCTGTAGTCGACTTGACCCATGGGCTAGTTGACTAATCTAGTTGGAATTGCTTATACAAGTTGACTCATCACAGAGTCTGGTTGTTAAAGAAATTTTTAAACTTTTAACATGCATTTTCCATCTTAACCATATAAAGAATAAAACAAATTTCAGTTTTATCATTTACACCCTTATTAAACATGAAGTTGGACTCCCCTTCGGTCACCTCCGGTTAAACCGGTCTCTTCCTCTAATACATTAATTAACATAATAATCTACCCTTCGATCACATCCAGTTCAACCCGGTCCCTTCCTCCTATACGTTATTCAACGTAATATTCTCCCCTTCGGTCACCTCCGGTTCAACCCGGTCCCTTCCTCCAATACGTTAGAGTAATAACTTTCATGCAATAACAACATGCAAGGGTTCATAAAGTAATTTCAACATAAATAATTTTCATAATTTGTAGACATTATGCCTGCATTATGGAAGTCATTAACATGTATAAGTAACAACTTGCTAAATTAACAACATGCGAGCCTTTTCAAGGTAACCAACACATTATATCATCTTAATTTATTTGTAACCGTATATGTGCATAAAATCAAGTATTAAGTTTATTGATAGAACTATTTCTTCTTAAAAGGTATGTGTTTGACTATCGTGTATATACACAATAAAGTTATCAATCAGCATACATGGAAATAGGTACAACATTTTATCATAAGATTGTCTATAATGCACACTTAAGGTCTAAAAACCATAAACATGTATTATCATTCATATTCACATCCATTTATAAGAATTTTTCACTTTACATCAACTTGACAACCACCCACTATAAATTTGGAGTTTGGATGTTTTACTCACCCTTGAAGAGACTACGCCCGATTATCAAGCTTGGTTACCGACTATATTAGAGTCTACAAAATCATAACAACATCATTAGTAGTTTATAATTAGAAGAGTATAAGAGTGGTGTAGTAGGCCTAAGATTGCTTATCTTCTTCAATCAAAATCACCCTCCTATCTTACTAACCTAGGTCAATCCTTCAAGAATTATCCCTCTAAGGTGATGTTAGATCACCACTCTCCATGCTCTAATAGGTCTTGGGAGGAGATAATATAGGTAAAGGAAGGCTTTTTAGCATAAAGGAAGGAAAGGAAGAAGAGTGAGTGATTGAGAGAGAGAGTGAATAGTGAATGGAAAATAGAGGGGAAACAATTGGGCTGCTGTTGTTTCTTGGCCAGCTGCAAAAGAGGAGGGGAGAGAAAATTTTTGGAGTTGGAAATGAGGAGAGAGAGTGTGTTGTCAAATGAGGATTTTTCTTCCCATTTTTACTCTTATATACCTCACTTCCTACAATAAGATCATGCCAAGTGCCCCCCCTTAAAATCATTTCTCTACATCACTACCTTACTCCTATAGGTAAGGCTCTATACTTCCTGCTTCATGATGCATATGTACCCAACAAGTATGGTAGGAAGTATGGTAGGAGAAAGTCAATGGTGCATGTGCATATGTGCACCTACATACATTTATACTAGTATATACATGGTATAAGGTTTTAATGTAAATATCCCACATGGATTCTTGTCCCCACATTATTTCTCTAAGGCACCCAAGTGTATTAATTGGTGATCAATTAGGGCAAGTGTTACAACTCTACCCACTTTAGGATGTTTCGTCTTCGAAACTCAACGTACCTTGGAATAAATGTGGATAGTTCTTCTGCATCTCATCTTCCAACTTCCAAGTTACTTCTTCTATATGTTGATTCCTCTATAAAACCTTGACCAAGGAAATAATTTTGCTTCTTAATTGTTTTTCCTTACGATCTAAGATTTGCACTGGTGCTTCCATGTATGACATGTCTTTTTGTATTTGTAGAGGTCCATAGGAGATTATATGATCAGGATCAGGTATGTACTTCCTTAACTGAGAGACATGAAATACATTATGAATTATCTCCAGAACAGGGGGTAAGGCTAAACAATAAGCAACCGTCCAATTCTATCCTATATTTCATATGGTCTAACATATTTAGGAGCTAATTTGTTCTTATTTCCAGAGCGTCTCACTCTCTTCATTGGAGATACATTCAGGAAAATTTTATCCCCTACCTCAAATTCTAATGGTCTGCGGCGATTATCTGCATAAGCTTTCTGCTTGCTCTGGGCTGCCTTCATCCTTTCCTTAATTAACTTAATCTTATCAGTGGCTTCTTGAATTATGTTAGGGCCGAATATTCTTCTATCTCCAACTTCCTCCTAACAGATCGGTGATCTACATTTCTACCATATAGTGCTTCAAACGGAGGCATGCCAATGGTGAACTGATAACTATTATTATAAGCAAACTCTACTAAAGATAAATAGTTGTCCCAACTTTCCCCAAAATCTAATACACAAGTCCTCAGCATATTTTCTAATATTTGAATAGTTCTCTCTGACTGTCCATCTGTTTAGGAGTGTGGCGCTGTACTGAGCTGCAACTTAGTGCCCAAAGTTTCGGATAGGCTTCTCCAAAATCTAGATTGAAATTTAGGATTCCAATCTGATACAATGGACTCAGGCACTCCATGCAGTTTAACTATTTCTCAGATATATACTTGAGCCAGTCTCTCTATAGAATAATTGATCCGGATGGGTAGAAAGTGGGCTGATTTAGTAAGTCTATCTACCACTATCCAGACTGTATCTAGCCCTTGAGATGTCCGAGGAAGTCCAGTAACGAAATCCATAGCAATGTGACATCATTTTCATTCAGTAATTGGTAATGGTACCAGCAATCCTGGGGGCTTCTTATGTTCTGCTTTCACTTGCTGACATACTAAGCATTTGCGAACAAAATTGAAAATATTCATTTTCATTCCATCCCACCAGAAGTTACGACGCAGATCCTGATACATTTTTGTGCTCCCCGGATGAGCTGTATACGGGGTACAATGAGCTTCCTTCATTATTTCTTCTTTTATCTCTGTCACATCAGGCACACATAATCGCGTCTGAATCTCAGTACGTTATCTTCAATTTTAAACCCCTTGAGTTCTCTTTCTAGTACCTTCTTCATAATTTCCTTATTTGAGCATCTTTTGTTGGGCCTCTTTGATTTTGTCATATAGATCAAATTGAATACTTGATTTAATTGATTTCTAGCATTGGAAGGATTAATGACTCACACCTCTACTTGTATTTCTTCTAGATCTCTTAATAATCTTGTTTGGCAAGTTATAAGGGCGGCCACTGCTCCTCCTGATTTCCAGCTCAAGGCATCAGCCACCACATTAGCCTTTCCAGGGTGGTAGTGGATAATAATATCATAATCTTTCATTAGTTCTAGCCATCTCCTCTGCCGCATATTCGGTTCTTTTTATGTGAAAATGTACTTCAAACTTTTATGCTCTATAAAAATTTCAGAAGACACTCCATACAAATAATGTCGCCAGATTTTCAAGGCAAAAATCACAGCGGGTAATTCCAAATCATGAGTAGGGTATTTTCTTTCATGAATTCTCAATTGTCGGGACACATAGGTAATAACTCTCCCATGTTGCATTAACACACATCCCAGTCCCAATTTTGATGCATCACTATAGATGATAAATCCTTCAGTTCCTAAAGGTACAGTTAGAACAGGAGCAGATATTAGCTTTGTTTTAACTTCAAGGAAGCTCTTATCTTGTTCTTCTTCCCATACAAACTTCTTATTCTTTCAAGTTAATTATGTCAATGGTGCCACAATTTGAGAGAATCCTCCTAAAAATCTTCTGTAGTATCCAACTAATCCCAAGAAATTTTAAACTTCAGTAATAGTTGTAGGTCTAGGCCAGTCTTTGATTGCCTTAATCTTCATCGGATCTACTGTTATTCCCTCCTTGGATATAATATGGCCAAGAAACCCTACTTGTTCCAACCAAAATTCACATTTTTTTAATTTAGCATAAGGTTGCTTCTCCCTCAAGATTTGGAGGATAGTTTTAAGATGATTTTTATGATCTTCCATATTCTTTGAATAGATCAAAATATCATCGATGAACACCACCACAAATTGGTCAAGATATAGTTGAAACACTCGATTCATCAGGTCCATAAATACTGCTGGGGCATTAGTGAGTCCAAAGGCATGACTAGGAATTCAAATATCTGTATCTTATTCTAAAAGCCGATTTAGACACATCTTCTGGCTTGACTTTTAACTGATGATATCCTGACCTAAGGTCTATTTTAGAAAATACACAAGACCCTTGTAGTTGATCAAATAAGTCATCAATTCGAGGAAGCGGGTACCTATTTTTAATAGTGACCTTATTCAACTCCCGATAGTCGACACATAATCTCATACTTCCATCCTTCTTCTTAACAAATAATACTGGTGCTCCCCAGGGCGATACGCTCGGTCAGATAAAACCTTTATCTAGCAATTCCTATTATTGAGTTTTAAGTTCTTTCATTTCTGCGGGGGTCATACGATATGGTGCTTTCGAGATTGGGGCAGTACCTGGCATCATATCTATTGCAAATTCTACATCTCGATCTGGGGGTAGACCTGGTAAATCTTCCGGGAATACATCCGGAAACTCATTTACGACTGGAATAGTCTCAATTTTGATATCAATTCTATTTGTGTCCAAAACTGAAGCCAAAATTCCCTGACATCCCTGCCTCATTAACTTGGTGGCTTTAATGGCCGATATGTAGGGTATATCATGACTAACTTTCATTCCTTCAAAAAAAAAACTCCGGAACTCCTTCCATTTTAAAGATGATCCTCTTCCTATTACAATCCACATTTGCGCCACAGGCGGACAACCAATCTATTCTTAATATTGCGTCAAACTCCATCTCGCCCAACTTAATCAAATCAATAGATGTTTTTATCTCCCCAATCATCACTTCACAGTTCACATATTTAGTACTAGCTATTATCTTTACCCTAATGGGTGTGGATACAACCAACTGAAATCCTAGAGGTTCTGATGTTTGATTTAATTTATAAGTAAAAGCACTAGATATGAATGAATGAGTAGCTCCAGAATCAAACAATGCATAAGCAATATGTCCTGATATGGAGATCATACCTTCCACTACTGCATTCGAGGCCATCGCTGCTCGATGGGTCAATGCAAAAGTTCTTCCTTGAGCTCGTGGCTGTTATACAGATGATTGAGTTACAGCAGGTCGCGGAGCATTACTGGGCTGCCTAAAATTACTGGCTGGTCCTCGTGGAGGGTTTATTCTCATGACTGACCTCCCACTTCCTCCACGCGGCCCTTGGCTTCCATGCTTCATTCGGCAATTTTTCTTTAGATGCCCAATTCCCCCACAATTATAACAAGTCCTTTCTTGAATGCAGTTTTCAAAATGGTTCATCTTATACTTCTGGCACCAAGGGGCCTCCGAGATTCTAGGGTGGGACGCAGAGGTAGTCTGTGCTTTCTGAAAAGTGTTTATGTTCCTCAACCATGATCCTCTGCCTCTGGCCCATCTCCTCTTTAAAGAGTGGCATTAAACCCAAATCCTTTACTACTGGTAGATCCTGGTGCCACCGATACTGATGGTTCTTGATATCGGGGACGCTTTGAGCTGGGTAATTCCTTCGCCCAGTCTTCTTGACTTTCTTGTATATCCATTTCTACCTCCAAGGCTTTGTCCACAGCTTGGAGATAATTCCTTAGTTGTAGGGGAATAAATCTGCCTCGAATTTCTGGTTTCAGGCCCTTCACGAACCTTTTAGTCCTTTCTGTTGGCCCAGAGGCCTTCCACTCTAATTTTGATGATGATTAACTCATGTAGTTATAGTTTACTAATAATCTTGTGGTGTTTAGTTTCAGATACTTAGCCAAGATATTAGTAGGTGATTAGCTTTAACAAAGGTGTTTTGGAGCTTTCACATGGTGATTCAAGAGCCCGAGCATCAAAGTTCATATCTAGCACTCGTTGGAGTCAAGCTCGGTGGATCACGTTTGGATCGAGTCGACTTGGAGACGGAGCTCTACAAGAAGACTTCGGTACATTGTTAAGTTTATAGTTATTTTAGATCCATTGTTAAAGACTAGATAGTGTGATATGCTCAAGTTCACAACACACACACTTGTTTCTAGTTTTCATGTTTATTGGTTTTCGGTTTTTGGTTTAACCGATCTTGGTTTTCATGAATAGATAGAATCAACAAGTTTACTTGGTTTAAATGTATATTAGATTTGTTCTATATACATGTATGCTTCATATCTTAGACAAACTTATTTTGATATGCCTATTCATGTGTTTGGAGTTTTGTGTTTTAACAAAACTAATTTTGGACTTTAATATCAAAAACATTGATATATATCTTTATATGTATATTGGAGTATATCCATATACTATATGCCTCAAATGTTGTTTCATATCATGTTTTTGTATTGGATGAGTTTTGGTCAAATCGGATTTCCATTTGAAAAATCCAAGTTTTAGAAAATACAGTTTTTGGTTTTCGGCAAAATTTGTAAGTCACAAAAATGATTCAAAAAGTTTGAATATGTGTTGAAATTTTTCACGCATATTTGTATATCAAAGTATTATACTGAAACTATTTTTGTGAATTTTTAGAGAATTTATGGGATTTATTTGAGAATTAAAAACTAAGTTTTTCAGTCCCTAAATTCTGTCTGCCAGGCTCTGGCGGTCGACCGGCCAGAGAGCCGTTACTCTCTGGTTCTGGGCGCGGTCGACCGGGCGGTCGACCGGCAGGCGCAACGGTCGAATTTTGACCGTTGGCCGGTCGACCGGCCGGTCGACCGGATGGTCAAATCTGACCATTATTGGCTGTCAATGGCTAGTTTTTTATGGGGCCTATATAAACCCCATTTGTGGGCTGTTTTGTGGAAGTTTTCAAGAGCCAAAATTTCAGAGCTTCTCTAGTGTTTTTACAAGTTTTAAAAAGAGTTTTAGAGCTTCAAAGATTTGATCTTCAATTGTTTTTAAAGTGTTTTATTTCAAAGAAAATAGTCTTTTGGGAATTTGCTTTTGGTCTAAAAATTCTATATCTATTTGAGATTTTCCCAAGTGATTTTCTTTGTTCAAAACACTTTGTTTTCTAACACTTGAGCTTATCATTCTATCCTCTCTATAGGATCTTTGTTTTTGTGAGAAAGAATTGGTTTGTGGTCTTTTGATCACTAAGTTGTAAACCCTCCTACTTTGTGTTATCCCTCTTGTGTAGAGGTTGATTTTAGAGTGGTGGTTTTGTGCCCTATCCCTCTAGTGAGAGGTTGATTGGTTGGCTTTGTGCCTATCCCTCATTTGTGAGGTTGATATTGGTGGCTTTGTGCCTAGCCTCTAAGTGTAGAGGTGGTGTTTGTAATTGAGAGAGGAGTTGTGTACTCCCTTGTTGTATTGCCCCAAAACCTCAGTGGAGGTTCCCTGTATGGGAGTCCTGTGTGGACAAAGTTAGTGGATTGGAAATCCTTCTGTGTGAAGGCGGGGACATAGAGCTGTGTGCTCGAACCTCGAAACATATCGCGGTGTTTGCGTTTGGTCCATTGACTCTTACTCTCTCTCTTTTATATTGTGCCTTGCATCATTTTATATTGCACATTCACATATTATATGCTTGGCTTGTTTGTGTGTGCCTCACTTGTGTTTAACCACGAGAGCTTCATACAGCACCTCAACTCTTATTCAGAGGAATCAAGAGGAGTTAGTCCAGAGCCCTTCACTGGGAATTCGGTTACACTCGTTGGTTACATTAAGTGTGTTGCAATTAAGTTTTTAATTTTCGCATTTAGTTCATTAGATTAGTCGTACACCTATTCACCCCCCTCTAGGTGTACTTTCAATTGGTATCAAAGCCTACGCTCCTGATATTTGGTTTAACCACCTAGGAGTGTGATCTTGGTTAGCTAATCTATCATTTGCATTTGCACACTTATATTGTTTACACACACTCATGGATTGCTTGTCACCTCCCATGTTTGATGTCTCCAACATTGACATGTGAAAATTTAGGATGTCCATGTATCTAAAAACCCTAGGATTGCATGTTTTCCTTGCCGCTACCAAGAAATCCTATCTTGGTAATAGCAAGCATATAGAAGCCAATGCACAAGCCCTTGAGGCACTTAGAAGCACGCTAAATAAAGAATATTTGTGCTTAGTTTCTAACTGTGATTCCGCCTTTGCAGTGTGGAACACGTTGACCTCCTTCAAGCTTCAATTGCCAATCCAAACGGAGGATGAATCTAGTGGAGAATCCGAGCAACATTGCTATATGTCCAAGGGAATGACTCCCTTGAGGTATATTCGGAATCTCAATTAGATAATGATGATGCTAGTTCTTCTTGTGATGATTATGTTGATCCCAATGCCTTGAATGAAGAACTATCAATTGTTTGTGAAAAATTGCTAGAAAAATATAATCTTTTAAAAAAAAAAGTCTAGGTCTTAACAATGAAAATTAAGATTTGCTTTCAAAACTAGACTTGGTTTTGCAAGAGAAAGTGGAGATTTCTAATGAAAAGGATTCATTGAAATCTAAACTTGAACTTGCCCTAAAGGAGAATGAAATTTTGAAAAATAAAAATTGTTGTGAAAATGTTTTGAAGAAAAATGAATTTTTAACTTCAAAACTTGACTTTGTTTTAAAAGAGAATGAATATTTGAAAAACAAAATTGATTTGATTTCAAAAGATTTAGAAGTTTGCTTAAATAAAAATAAATCTTTGAAAAATGATTTAGATACACATGTTTGCCATGCTAGTGTAGCTTCACCATCTAGCTCACTTATTGCATGCACCTCTTCTTCCTTAATTGAAAATGATATATCTATGCTTAAAAAGAGTGTGGATTGTTTGGGCTCCACTTTGAGCCATTGTGCCATGAACTACTCACGTTTGGAATCCATGTTTCGCAAGAAACAAATTCCATCTTTGCATGCACACAAATCACGGCATACACATGCTCCTCACGGACACACCCATAACACGATGTATGCTCATGTGTACACATGTACACATTGTGGACGTAAGGGCCATCTTGTTAAGTTTTGTTATGATCGTATACATGATTCAAATTTAGCAACTAAGTTTGTTTGGGTTAGGAAAGGTGCTAACCCCCATGGACCCAAAAGAGTGTGGGTACCAAAGACCACCCCTATTGTATTTGATGTAGGTGTGGGCTCTCGCATGACATGAGAGTAATGGTGCCTTGAGGTGGATGTGTTCCAAGCTTAAAGAGGAAAATTGGATGCATCACTTTCAAGGGGAGTTTGGTGGAAGGACCACCTTGTTTTGGAGACATGGGGAGTTGCCCTCATGATTTTGGTAACTATCCCTTACTCCTTATTTATATTTGCATGCTTTTAGATCATTCATTTATAGCATGTCATGTTTTAATGTTCATTATGCTTTATGCCATGTTTATTAAATTAGTGATATACATGATTAGTATTTGAGACACTCATGCTTATATGAACTTATATTTAGTGTTCTCACTTTAGTTTAACTAATGTGTATGTCCCTAGATCTAATGCATGTGCATTTGCCATAATGATCATATGAGTTTTGATTTCTATGCTTCATGTTTTGATTACATGTTTAAATGACAGTTTTTATTAAAACTTAGGTATATACTTGTACAACTAGTGAGCCTCAAATAGATCTTTATTGTTTGTGCTTGAACGCTCATTTGTACTCATTAGATGTACTAGTATAGCCTAGTTTTGATGATTCATGCATTTGACTTGTATTCCCATTTTGTACATGTTTTCATGTTTATATGTTTAGCTTCATGTATATGTCTATTTTGTCTAAACTATTAGTTATACATATACATCCTTGAGCCACTTGCCTTCACGCATATACTTTTGTGGACTCGTTATGTTTGGATATGTTTGTATACTTTAGTTTGTACATGACATACATATACCTTGAAGGATTCTAGTTTGAGGACTTTCATGTTTTTAAGGAATTTTATATTAAGCTAAATTGACTATTTTCATGATAATGTGTTTCACATAAATCTTATACACTCACTTTATTTGTTTTCTCATGATTTTGTTTTCATGAGTATGATATATATGCTTTATAGATTTAGAGTGTTTGGTGATCATGTGATCTACATGTTTTTCATGAAATATAATTTTGTTTTATTCCTTACTTGAAGGATTTCGTACTAGTTTACAAATTTTCTTATAACTAGTTCGTATTCTTCATTTTGGAAGAGTTTTCAATTATGTTAAACTATTTTCAAACCTATTTTTGAAAACCCCTTCCATTGAAGGGCGGTTGGTTAGGCGACCATGCCTTGTATGCTTATTATTGAAAATCCTTTTAAACATGTGCATGAAATGGGTGGAAGAAAATATGAGTTATACACTTAATCTTATTTTGTTTTCAATTGGTATCATTGGATCTTTTCAATAGGTATCACTATTGACATTCCTTTTTGTATACTCATATATGTTTTTATATATGTATGCTTACACTTCAAATAGTATCAATTTCGATTGGTATTCAATTTTTCATACATATATATATGCTTTATTTGTGCTTACTATATCTCTATATCTTTGAGCACAAATTTTAGTTATGCTAAGCTTGATTTCTTAAATGACTATTTTAAATCAATTGACTATGTTTCAATTGGTATCATATACAAGCTTATGCATTATTTTATTTGGTATTTCATAAAGGGGGAGAAAATCATATTTCATCTTTCAATTGGTTTTGTTATTCTACTCTCACACTTTATGTTAAAAATGATTGAAAAAGGGGATATTGATTATTTTGGTATCATATGCTTTTAATGAAAATTACTTTCAATTGGTACTAATCTTTTCAAATTGGTATCAAGATTACCTATAAGTTTTACTTTCAATTGGTATGTTTTATTGATATCAAAATTTTTGGTTGAATTGCTCAAATTGATTTATTTTACAATTGATATTTAATTGGTATTTACTTACAATTGGTATCAATTGCTATTTAAATTAAAAATATTTGTTTTATGTACCACATTATGTACTTTCAATTGGTATATTTCATTGATATCATGATGCACTAAATTGATATTTTTTTCTCTTTCAATTGGTATCAAGAAAGTTTTGCTTTGATTTCACCCCTTATTGATATTTTTTTTGTTTAAGACAAAAAGGGGAGAATATTGTTTTCTTTGACCCCTTTGTTGATGATTGACAAAAAGGGAGAGAAAGATTTTGAGTTTATATATGCATATGTGTGTTTTTGTTTTTGCATATATTGAGTTTATGTATATGAGAAAATGATTTTGAGAGTTTAAACAAAAAGGGGGAGAAGGTTTTTGAAACATGTGTTTGATTTATCCATGTTTCTCTCTCCTAGTTGATGCATACATTTGTTTAGTATCATGTGCTTTATTGAATATCTTATTTTTATTGTTATACATGAGTTAAGGGGGAGCTTCTTTGAAGCTTAACTTTAATCCATGCATATATAACTCCATGAGTTTTGTCATCATCAAAAAGGGGGAGATCGTTGGCCCAGAGGCCTTCCACTCTAGTTTTGATGATGATTAACTCATGTAGTTATAGTTTACTAATAATCTTGTGGTGTTTAATTTCAGATACTTAACCAAGATATTAGTAGGTGATTAGCTTCAACAAAGGTGTTTTGGAGCTTTCACATGGTGATTCAAGAGCCCGAGCATCAAAGTTCATATCTAGCACTCGTTGGAGTCAAGCTCGGTGGATCACGTTTGGATCGAGTCGACTTGGAGACCGAGCTCTACAAGAAGACTTCGGTACATTGTTTAGTTCATAGTTGTTTTAGATCCATTGTTAAAGACTAGATAGTGTGATATGCTCAAGTTCACAACACACACACTTGTTTCTAGTTTTCATGTTATTGGTTTTCGGTTTTTGGTTTAACCGATCTTGGTTTTCATGAATAGATAGAATCAATAAGTTTACTTAGTTTAAATGTATATTAGATTTGTTCTATATACATGTATGCTTCATATCTTAGACAAACTTATTTTGATATGCCTATTCATGTGTTTGGAGTTTTGTGTTTTAACAAAACTAATTTTGGACTTTAATATCAAAAACATTGATATATATCTTTATATGTATATTAGAGTATATCCATATACTATATGCCTCAAATGTTGTTTCATATCATGTTTTTGTATTTGGATGAGTTTTGGTCAAATCGGATTTCCATTTGAAAAATTCAAGTTTTAGAAAATACAGTTTTTGGTTTTCGGCAAAATTTGTAAGTCACAAAAATGGTTCAAAAAGTTTGAAATATGTGTTGAAATTTTTCACGCATGTTTGTATATCAAAGTATTATACTGAAACTATTTTTTGGATTTTTAGAGAATTTATGGGATTTATTTGAGAATTAAAAACCAAATTTTTCAGTCCCTAAATTCTGTCTGCCAGGCTCTGGCGGTCGACCGGATCAGGAGCCGGTCGACCGGAACGGTCGACCGGACGTGCACACAAACGTGCACACAGCCAGCCCCTTGGGCCGGTCGACCGAGCGGTCGACCGACTGAAGGCAACCCACTCTCAGGTTGCCCCGGTCGACCGGGCAGTCGATCGGCCAGAGAGCCGTTGCTCTCTGGTTCTGGGCGCGGTCGACCGGGCGGTCGACCGGCAGGCGCAACGGTCGAATTTTGACTGTTGGTCGGTCGACCGGCCGGTCGATCGGATGGTCAAATCTGACCATTATTGGCTGCCAACGGCTAGTTTTTTATGGGGCCGATATAAACCCCATTTGTGGGCTGTTTTGTGGAAGTTTTCAAGAGCCAAAATTTTAGAGCTTTTCTAGTGTTTTTACAAGTTTTAAAAAGAGTCTTAGAGCTTCAAAGATTTGATCTTCAATTATTTTTAAAGTGTTTTTATTTCAAAGAAAATAGTCTTTTGAGAATTTGTATTTGGTCTAAAAATTCTATATCTATTTGAGATTTTCCCAAGTGATTTTCTTTATTCAAAACACTTTGTTTTCTCACACTTGAGCTTATCATTCTATCCTCTCTATAGGATCTTTGTTTTCGTGAGAAAGAATTGGTTTGTGGTCTTTTGATCACTAAGTTGTAAACCCTCCTACTTTGTGTTATCCCTCTTGTGTGGAGGTTGATTTTGGAGTGGTGGCTTTGTGCCCTATCTCTCTAGTGAGAGGTTGATTGGTTGGCTTTGTGCCTATCCCTCATTTGTGAGGTTGATATTGGTGGCTTTGTGCCTAGCCTCTAAGTGTAGAGGTGGTGTTTGTAATTGAGAAAGGAGTTGTGTACTCCCTTATTGTATTGCCCCAAAACCTCAGTGGAGGTTCCCCCTGTGTGGGAGTCCTGTGTGGACAAAGTTAGTGGATTGGAAATCCTTCTGTCTGAAGGCGGGGACGTAGAGCTGTGTGCTCGAACCTCGAAACATATCGCGGTGTTTGCGTTTGATCCATTGACTCTTACTCTCTCTCTCTCTCTCTCTCTCTCTTTTAAATTGTGCCTTGCATCATTTCATATTGCACATTCATATATTATATGCTTGGCTTGTTTGTGTGTGCCTCACTTGTGTTTAACCACGAGAGCTTCATATAGCACCTCAACTCTTATTCAGAAGAATCAAGAGGAGTTAATCCAGAGCCCTTCATTGGGAATTCGGCTACACTCGTTGGTTACATTAAGTGTGTTGCAATTAAGTTTTTAATTTTCACATTTAGTTCATTAGATTAGCCGTACACCTATTCACCCCCATCTAGGTGTACTTTCAATGCCTCACCCTTCACCAAGACATCAGCATACCTGGACAATTGAGTAAACCTCTGGTCGTATTGGGACACATTCATCTGACCTTGTCACAATTCCAGAAATTCTGACGCCATCTCATCCTTGGCCATCTCTGGAATATACTTTTCAGCGAATTTATTCACTAAAAATTTTCAGGTGATTAGTTCCCTTGTGCTTTTCATACTATCTTTTACCGCCCTCCACCAGTGTTCTGCTTCCTTTTGAAACATGAAGGAAGAGAAGGATACTCTCTACTCATCAGTGCAATTCATTATATCCAGAATTTTTTCTATCTGGAGAAGCCATCCTTCAGCTTGTAAGGGATCCACCTCCCCTACAAAAACTGGTGGTTTCATCTTTTGGAATTGTTCTAATGCTCGGTAGGAATTGTTATCATTAGCTCTTGTCATTAACTGGGTGAGCCACTCTGGCATAACCCCTGGAGTTCCACGACCTCCTCCTATCTGTACTTCTGAATCTTCATTACTGTCCATGGGGTGTGCACTCCCCATCACACTATAGTGTGACACATCGAGCGATAATGGCTCATCGGGTGGCAGTTGATTTAGATCCATGCGTCCTTCCTATAAGATGAGGATGTCTAGTCAACATACTTCACATATAAGAAAATAATTTTAGATATAATTCTTAGTGTCATACAATACTTTAGTACAACATTCATTATCACTTGCAAACAAGCAACTTGCTATATATATTTATATACATCTCAAAACGGATACAAGGATATTACACTGATATATCTACCCTTTTTTTTGGAAATCTGAACTAACCCATATGCATGCATACAAGATGTGTCAGGGCATATACAACAAAACTTTTAAGATATCAATCAACTAGCACACTAGGCTTATACAAATATATACATATCAAAAGTAATTGCTCATAGATTCATCCCTCATTGGGTAGAGTCTCTCCACTTGAGTCCCCACTAGTACTGCTGTGATCCTCACTATCATCTTTGCCTTCCTCAGAGTCTTCCCCTGGTAATTCGTCTCCTTCGCAACACCAGTCGTCAAGATCATCATATAAATCCATGTCATCTTCCCATTTTTCATCTCAAAAGAGACCTCCATAAGTAAATCCTCTTCGGTTCTCTTCCCTTAATGCACTCGTATTCCTCGTCTCTCCTTCCTCAAGTGAATCCCCAACCAAACTCTCCGTATCAGCGATGGTCAAATCAGGCTCATTTGATGCTTGAGACTCAACCTCCTCATGGTCTATGTGGTCTGGGGCTGAAAATATGACCTCTGTGTCGGTCTCATCACACTCATAATCTCAATCCATGGAACCACCATCCAACTCGCGCTCGAACTATCCGAGCTGGAGACCGGCCAAGATTTGTCAGAGTCCTCTATCTACATATAAACAAGGAGTCATATCAATCTCAACCCATATAAATAGTCTCTACATACTGCTAATTTATACAACAAGAAAGAAAGCAATATATATATACACACACACTTACACTTACACTTAGTCTTTCAATTCATTTGTTCCTTTTACTGTATTCTATCCGTAAGTTTCATGTTTCAGAATAACTTAGGTTCAATAGATAATTCAATGTATTCCCTCGTCCTAATGTCCCATATCACTAGTAACTATTTCTGAGAGCCCGCACTCTCAGTCAACTCACCCGAATCGGGACGTGCGGGCATCCCGATTCTGATGCGAGGAAATAATCAATTACCGCTTGACTCACGGTTAATCTGTCACATAAAACCCACACCTTACTATAATTACTTAAGGTCGATCATATAAGCAATATGCACTCATACATACACAATAAGCCTAATAATTCTGTTGCCTCTTATTTCCGACTTAACCTTCTCTTTCTACCCATAACCCTTCGCTTTGATACCAACTATAACGGTCCCAGTCTATTTTTCCTTTAAACGTAGGGCCCATGAACATACAATACTTCGATTTCGGCTAACGTCAGCCTACTTAAGGCTTCACAACTTTTCACGCAAAATATATATAACCTCGGCATGATATCATCTATATCAAGTTTCCAAACATTGCTTCAACAACCCGGTATGGAAAACATAAGCCTACGCATTTCTACTCCATAAGCTTCATATCATTAACAAGATTCAAGTCAAGCACCTAATAACACAAGCATTACAGTATATTACAAAAGTTCATGGTAAGTATCAACATAGAAATTTTACATAGTGTTCCTTAAACAATATGCACATAAGATGGAACATGCCAGAAGGTGAAAATGATCTCCCGTTGCCACCTATCTCGTATTTTGGCGTTAGGCGGGTTCTTTGTCTTTATCCAAACCTGAATGTGATTAATATAACAGGGTGAGCTCAACAGCTCAGTGAGTAAAACAACAAATATAAGTATGACAATTATTTATGTCTATTGGAATTTATTATTAAGATAACAATCGTAATTTGTAATATTTTTGTATATTTTTAGATATTTGTCGAAAGTCTTGATCACACACAGTGATTGGTCTTATTAATCGACTTATCCCTTCCTATAGTCGACTAATCCTGTTACTAGTAGACTTATCTTAAAACTATAGTCGACTAATCCTTGTTCAAATAGATGTCCACTCTCTGTTGGCCGACTGAAATCGAGACTAGTCGACTACCCGTTCATCTATAGTCAACAAGTACAGTAACTAGTCGACTTATCACACCTCTACAGTCGACTATGTCCTGACCAAAAAGGATATCCACTCTCTGTTTGTTGACTGTAATCAATATTAGTCGACTACCCTATCTTATATAGTCGACTAATGGTGGTATCCAAAGACTCGCTTACTTGCACCACACCTCTGTAGTCGACTTGACCCATGGGCTAGTCGACTAATCTAGTTGGAATTGCTTATACAAGTTGACTCATCACGGAGTCTGGTTGTTAAAGAAATTTTTATACTTTTAACATGCATTTTCTATCTTAACCATATAAAGAATAAAACAAATTTCAGTTTTATTATTTACACCCTTGTTAAACATGAAGTTGGACTCCCTTCGGTCACCTCCGGTTAAACCCGGTCTCTTCCTCCAATACGTTAATCAACGTAATAATCTCCCCTTCGATTACCTCCAGTTCAACCCGGTCCCTTCCTCTTATACGTTATTCAACTTAATATTCTCCCCTTCGGTCACCTCCGGTTCAACCCGGTCCCTTCCTCTAATACGTTAGAGTAATAACTTTCATGCAATAACAACATGCAAGGGTTCATAAAGCAATTTCAACATAAATGATTTTCATAATTTGTAGACATTATGCCAACATTATAAAAGTCATTAACATGTTTAAGTAAAAACTTGCTAAATTAACAACATGTGAGCCTTTTCAAGGTAACCAACACATTATATCATCTTAATTTATGCGTAACCGTATGTGTGCATAAAATCAAGTATTACGTTTATTCATAAAACTATTTCTTCTTAAAAGGCATGTGTTTGACTACCGTGTATACACACAATAAAGTTATCAATCATGCATACATGGAAATAGCAAACATGTTTACCATAAGATTGTCTATAATGCACACTTAAGGTCTAAAAGCCATAAACATGTATTATCATTCATATTCACATCCACTTATAACTTAGAATTTTTCACTTTACATCAACTTGACAACCACCCACTATAAATTTGGAGTTTGGATGTTTTACTCACCCTTGAAGAGACTACACCTGATTATCAAGCTTGGTTACCGACTATATTAGAGTCTACAAAATCATAACAATATCATTAGTAGTTTATAATTGGAAGAGTATAAGAGTGATGTAGTAGGCCTAAGATTGCTTACCTTCTTCAACCAAAATCACCCTCCTATCTTGCTAACCTAGGCCAATCTTGTCTTCAAGAATTATACCTCTAAGGTGATGTTAGATCACCACTTCTCCATGCTCTAATAGGTCTTTAGAGGAGATAATATAGGTAAAAGAAGGCTTTTTAGCATAAAGAAAGGAAAGAAAGAAGAGTGAGTGAGTGAGAGAGAGAGAGAGAGAGAGAGAGAGTGAATGGAAAATGGAGGGGAAACAAATTGGGCTGCTGCTGTTTCTTGGCCAGCTGCAAAAGAGTAGGGGAAAGAAAATTTTTGGAGTTGGAAGTGAGGAGAGAGTGTGTGTGTTGCCAAATGAAGATTTTTCTCCCCATTTTTACTCTTTTATACCTCACTTCCTACAATAAGATCATGCCAAGTGCCCCTCTAAAATCATTTCCCAACATCACTACCTTACTCCTATAGGTAAGGCTCCATACTTCCCCCTTCATGATGCATATGTAAGTATGGTGGGAAGTATGGTAGGAAAAAGTCAATGGTGCATGTGCATATATACACCTACATACATTTATACTAGTATATACATGGTATAAGGTTTTAATGTAAATATCCTACATGGATTCTTGTCCCCACATTATGTTCCTAAGGCACCCAAGTGTATTAATTGGTGATCAATTAAGGCAAGTGTTACACGACCAACCATACCAGAGGTAGAAATTAGCACTCCGAAAAGACATGATCATACTAATTCCAAAAGCCAATGGTAAAAACAAGTTAGACAAGATCTAAACATAACCATTTTCATTCAAAACAATATTTTCTTTTCAAACATATTTTCATTCTGAATATCATTCCATTAAATTTATTTGATTACATCTGACAAGGGTATAACAAGATATTCTATTACATCTCTGTGTTTACATTTTTGAAAAAGAAATGCAGCAGATCTTAATTTAGGCACTCCAATCCATCCAGCTAGTCCCATCTTACCTCCGAACACCGAAGACACCCTCAGAGTCATAAGGGAACATCTACCGAAAGACACGACCCCTTTGTTCACGCCACCATCTGAAGATCCCGATATCGGTGAAGAGAACACCGAGAAGCTAACGCAAGATGGATCGGAAAGAATATGTCAACCAGGAACACATTCCCCCCTTTCCGCTTCCCCGACTTCCCTTCCGCAGGCTCCGGCAAGTGGGGAAGCGAGGGGCATCTATTTGACCCGTACTAGGATGATGACAAGTATCCAAACTACCAAGGAGTCTCCCAAGACATCCACAAATCTCAATCTATCCCGAAGCCTACGCCGCATCCAACCTTCTCAGAGCTGCCCTTCATCCCGAAAACATTCTCGATCTGAAACCTCATTCTATCATTCCAAGGCCTTTACCACTCCAAATCCTTTACCATTCTGAAGCTCACACCTCCTCAGGGTCTTCTCCACTCCGAGAGCCTCCCCATTTCAAAGACTTCAATTACGAACCTGAAACTCCACTAACATATCAGCCTTGATCTCCGTTGACAGTATGCAGCTCAATCTTCCCTACATTCATAACGTGTAACACCTCTATCAATGCGGGCAGTTATAAATAGCGGTAGAGTTCTTGGCATGCAATTTTACCAATCAGTGCCAGTGATCACGATTGTTATAACAAATTCAGCGCGTATAAATCGTGCAGTTACAACAGTCCATCAATTCTGCCTCCACACCAGCATCCCTGTCAAGTATATACTATCCTTCTTCCCCAAGGAGAAGAGGGTCGCATCCCTAACCCTCAGAGCGCACACCGCATTACACTGGAAGTTTCTCTGTTTCAGTCGACACCACCACATTAGCGGTTCATCATGCTAGTTCATACCACATGACACTAACAGTTTCCTATGCTAGTCCACCCTAAAACAAACTGGCAGTTTCTCGCTGCTCGGTCCTCCCACCTTTCCTTACCGACTACAGAATCTCAGGCCGAGGATCTTAAGCCGGCATCACACTGATACTTTTAATCTGAAAAGTATCTTCTCTCTATGTGCTCTGGCAGATCAGATCGAGAGCGTCTAGTCACTTGTGATTGAGATTCATCTTCTCAACCTGGTGAGATTTTCCCCACGACAAAACTCAACGCTTGAACTTTCTTCGAGTAAGTAAACATCTCTTTCTCCTGACAAGGACTGTAAAGACTTCTCAAGACTCACAGATTATTAGCTAAAATATTAGCAGCGCGAAAAGTCAAATTTCAATCCGTCAATGAGAGACTAGGCTCAGTTGTTGTTTAAAGATCCGGAATTTTGGTACAATGGTATAAAAATAGTATAAAACTCTATCTCACGTGATCTCCACTCCTTTCTCGTTCTTTCTTTCTTGTTTTTATCTCATCTCTAACTGAATTATTTAGTACCCTATGTTTTTCCCATTTCCTCTCTGGTTTTTAACATTTTTTTTTTTTTATCTTAACTCTCCTTTCTCGACTGAATCTAACACAAATTTTCTTATTTACGATTCACACTTGAAGAATTGCAAGCTTCTTAAATATATAAAAAAAAATACTTTTTGAGTAAGTGCTTTTGTAAAAAGAATATTGAACACACCCAAATTCTGAAGTTAAACAAGCTTCAGCTCAACAAGGACCACCAAAAAGTATGGAAATGGAGTTACAAGCAAGTGAACTTGTGCTTCCATACTTTTTTAACAACATAGTAAATAAAGACAGTAATATATATCTGAAAATTACAATGAAAATGTAAAAGTTTTAGCAATCAAAAACTAAGTACACAACAAGTGATACCAACTCAAGATATTAATCTTTATTTGAATTAAGCGCATGCAACAAATATTACACAAAGAAATCGAAAGAGTAGATTGAAACTTATTTCGTAAAACCAAAGAAATTTTTGGTGTGTGCGTGAATGAATGTGACAATCAATCAACGAAATGGGGTCAAATTACGAATTATTAATTTTTTTCACAAATCCAAAATTCAAATATTTAAACGTAAGACTTAAAGACACTCGAAATGCGACATTGAAGCAACTAATAGCTTTTAAGAAAAGGACGGGTATCTTGAAAAAGTTAGAGGGACATTAGCTAAACAACATATGGATATGGGAGCAAAATTCCATAGGCATGAGACCAAGATGATTGAATACCATGAGCTTATCCCCTTAACGTTCTATATTGAAAAGGGGACATGAAGTGATCGTGATGAGTCGTTCCCCCAACTCAGAACTATGAGATCTTTCACCTGAGGTTGAAATATAACTAGTATACCGCGAAGGCGGTGGAAACGAGTGAGAGGTCAACAGCGATGGTCGGGGGGGGGGGGGGCGCGGTGGAAACCGAGTGAGAGGTCAACAGCGATGGCGGAGGGGGGGGGGGGGGGGGGGGGGGGGGGGGGGGGGGGGGGGGGGGGCGGGGCGGGTGGAAACCGAGTGAGAGGTCAACAGCGATGGTCGGAGGGGGGGGGGGGGGGGGATGCGTTGTCGCCGAAGGGGAGGCGACAGCGACGGCTAGTCGACAATGGCAGCAGATGCTGATCTCGATCTCTCTCTCTCTCTCTCTCTCTCTCTCTCTCACACACACACACTAAAGAAGGCGGACAGACAGGTTTTGCAAAGGAATCACGAGAGAAAACTCCCTCCGCTTCATTTTGATAATACTAGACTTTCAATACATCTATGCATGCCAAAAATATTACTATAAGAATTACTATCTAAAATTTGAATACTTTAGAGTTAATCTTATAGTATATTTCTGGAATAACCATTAACATTAATTTAATTTGATTAACTTATCATAATGTCTGTTGAAAATTAATTAAAACAATCACGATTATGATCCTTTCTTTCTTGCACCACGAAAAATCACAATGGAAATCGCCATTAGAACTACTAATTTGCTTTGCATAGTGGAAAGCCAAAAATAAAAACAAAAAAAAAGGCTTCACATTTCTTGTCCAAAACCTTACTACCAAGGCTATATTCAACAATTATTTCATCACAAAGAAAATTACTTCCAAATTAGAAGCATATTCCTTAAAAATATTAGGATAACAAAATGTTTTACAATTCTTTTTGCAAATCCAATGCGAGCATATGCCGGCACGCACCTATAGAACTATACAAGAAGTCTTAGAGCCTCTCCAAAGGGGCTCTCACTCTTCTCTCATCGCTTTTTAGGGAACAACATTAATAAATGAGCTCCAATGCTACTCTCTATATGGCTCTTTATGAGCAAGCTCCAAGCTCTTAAATGTAAAGAGTCAAACACACTCCCTAAATTATATTTATTATTATTTAAATCTATCACAAATTGCTTTTAAATAATACAAAAGTGTCATCGACCAAATTGACTTTAAAAAAATAAAATAAAATATTCAAAATAACTCAAATTTAGAAAGCTCCATTGGAGCATAAATGAAATCAGGAACTCCCCAAAACTAATACTCTCTAAATAGCTCAAATTTAAGGAGCCTCTCTTGGAAATGCTCTTATATTACAATTATTAACTAAAAGACAAAAAAGGGTGATTCTTCTTTTTATCATAATGGACATTGCTTTAATATTATTATCTTAGGTCTTCTACTATTAACCTAGAGCATTTTTTTTTTTTTGGCAAATTTGTTATGTGCAAGAGGGGTAACGATGCAAACATGCAATCTCATCTTATTGCAAAGAGATTCTCGGAATCAAAACCGCTTTCTTTAATCCCGTTGAAATAAGCAATAAAATCCGGAAAACCCTAATCTCATCAAATTGTCTATATATATATATATATATATATATATATATATATATATATATATATATATAGTTTAATAATGATGATGATGCATTGGCCCAATCAAAACCAACCAAAGAGATGGGATGAAAAGAAAAAAAAAATTCCATATTATTCTCTCTCGCGTGCGCTTCCGCCATCATCAACTGCACAAATCTCGTACCACAAATGTTCCCTTCTCTTTCTCTCATCAAATCAATACATAAAATAATAATAAATAAATAAATAAATAAACAACCGCCCTTTCTCAAACCTACACAACAGTACCAACCGACTCTCTCTCTCTCTTCCCCTACCATTCAAAAATAAAAATTAAAAAAGAGATGGAAAAAAGGGAGGAAAAAGGAAAAGAAACAAAGGCTGCAAGCTTCTTCCTTCTGGGGTGATGCTTTTTTTGGAGAGAGATGAACACTCATTAGATTCTACATGTTGTGCAAAGGGCATGAAGCTTTGGGCAAGAAAGAAATCTTTATGAGATACCCTTTTTTTTTTTCTCTTCCCTTCTTTTCCCTGAAATGCAATTAAAAAATTGTCCATTAAAGTAGCATCTAAAAGGAGAATCCTCACAAGGATAGGACTCTCTAACTAACATCAAAACCCAAAAAAAACCCCTTCCTTTTTCTTATTTTGTAGGGATGAAACAAACAACAATGAAAAATGGGAGAATGGACAGGTCAATTTGGAGTGTAGCCACCCCCCCAACAGATGCAATTGAGTGAAATTTTTATGTGCAATTAGTGGGTGTTGGCCCCATTGTGAGTGCTTGGGGGACATTTAACACCCTTGATGAGATTTATAATGTACCTGGACTTGCTAGTAGGCCATGGGCAACATTGCAATGTACAATATAGGGGGGGGTGGTGTGTGGGGAATATTCAGGAATTGAGTACTAGAATTGCCACTAAGAGCTGGATCAGATTGTAGAAGAGGATGGTGGGCGATGGAAAGTTTCAGCTTCAAGTTCAAGCCATGGCTTTTTCCTAAAAGAAGAAAAGCAACGACGTATCAAGAATCATTACTGGCCTACTATGTATTGATCACAAGAGTGTACATACAAATCGCGTCCATACAAAACAATGTTGCTAAATTTGAATGTGTTGAATACCTTCGTGTTCGTAGATATGGAACAGCACTAGAATAGATTTCTCACCATGTTAAATTGTTTCTGGAAGCTATGTTTCTTCTCATGAAATGAGAAAAAAATATTGGAAACCCGTCTTAATTACCGATTAACTACAGTACTCTTCACTTGAGATGTTCCGTCCAAGCGTATCTCTCATGATTTTCCAAGATCTTCAAATATGCACCAACAGTAGTATACCTGCAGCAATTAGCAAGGTAAAAGGGAAATTTTTCGTTTTAATACGATGGAGACATGTTGGATCCTGTTTCATTGATCTACATAATCTTTAGGTCCATTGTCGATGACTTGTGAGACACTAAAACCTATTATAACATTTATAATGGTACATGAAGTTGTTAGTATATAAACAGCTATTATTTATTTCACATGAAAACATACTTGAGCCTTTTTGTATATTGCACTCATGCCATAGAAAAATATCAACATAGTGCCAGAATTAACAAGTGGGCTCTTCACTACGTTTGTTGTTAATAGTGGTGAGGACCCAATCTATTGTGAAAACTAAAAGGAGGGAGATCATGCAAGCAGGCAATTAAAATTGTTGGAATTGGTCATCATTGAGAACTCTATTAACATTAGATCTCCAAATTGTTTTTCCCCCCTTCATTTTCCACTAATGGAAACTAGGGCTAAAAGCTACCTACATGAACTTAGCCACTTAGGGTTCTTGAGCACACAAGATTGGCAATCTGAATGCCGCAAATTTTGGTTTCAGTCAACTACTTTTGATGAGTGTTGCTTCAGCTACTAACTGAACCCAAGTTGAACAATGACACAATGTTGAAGGATGATATGCTACAGCTAGATTAAATAAAGTTTTCTTTTAGTCTCATGTGGATATTTCCTTGATATGTGATGCAAGAAGTCAATGTAAATCCTTTGAGCGAATTGCTGAGACAAGATATCATATTTCACTTTCCCCTCCCGTGTGTTCTTGAGATCAAATTCTAAACAGCACAAGATATAACAAGTGCATAATTAAAGCATGCATGCAGCAACAAGCAAGGTTCAAATCATCTCTGATGAGTGAAAAAAAATTGCTACTTGACAATCAACATCCTGTAGTGATTGTAGTATCTCCACTTCATTGCTGATAAAGGAAGCTAGTTAAGGGTTGCGACAAATCATATCAGATTAGATTCCTAACAGTGGCTAAAACTTTTATCCTGACAAGTATGGCAGAATTAAGCTTCAGTAAGAAAAAAAAAATCTTCTCCTAAAGGCTGAGAACGGTAACAAAACTGAAAACTTCAAATTAAGAAAGAGAGCAAAACAGTATCATTCTTTATTTACAGCATTAACATAGTCAAATACTTAGGTTATACGGGGATTACTTGCAGAATCTGGCGATTCAAGTAAAAAACTTTGGGACGCCATGCAGCAATCACGTCCTCTGGCAAAGCTTTAGTTTTCATGAATGAATCTTTGGAGAACCGACTGCAGACAAGAAACAATGCATGAGGGAGATCCTTGAAGATTCAAGAATATGAAACAGCTACTCTAGGGTCTAATAATAACAAACTCTTTGTTCCACTAAATCCTGTTTAGTGAATTGACCCGGACTCAACTCACAGTTTCCTTCTCAAATAAATTAATGTTACTGTATGAACTGGACCATCCCGTACATAAATAAGCACAGAAGAAATTGAATAATAAGATAACCCACAACAAAAGGAATGAATGCATGGGAGAAAAGCCGTTGCCTACACATTCCAGTTAAAGAAAGAAAAAACAGTAGTAAAACAAATCCAATAAATAAGGATTGATTTTTTTATGAATCCCCATGACTTACAACTTCTTTTGAATGAATAAGGGGGACAAGTGCCACTTCTCCCCTAAACTGGGGAGAAAATTCCTCTACTTTTTTGTTGGTATGGAGGTAGCCTCAAACTGTGACCTTCCTGTCACATGCAAATGTTTTTTTGCAACGCTTCATGTTCTTTTCAGATGAGGTACATTCTTAGCTGCTAAACCATCTTTTGCCTTGAACACCATTGTAGTGTACTTGATTGATTAGGAGAAAGCATTACAATCCATATAGTCTTCCAACCATGAAATACAAACAATTATCATATAGTTGCCCCATCTCGTCAAATCTTCACCGTAAATTCTTTCCGTATAGTATCAATCCAGATAACATCCTCTTCTAAGAAGGAAATCTTTATATTCCTCCAGATATAAAATTTCAATTTGTACCTCCCTTCTATTCATTGAAAATAAAACCTTCCAAAGAAAAATGCCATAAAATGTTGCTTATTTTTTCTCACCATTTCTTTTGCTTCCTCTAAATCATCTTTTTTTTTTTTTCTCATACCACACCCGATTACCCACATGATTGTTTCCCAAACTTTTGGTCCTCACATGCAAATGATGCCATCGTACACATGGAGTGCCGATACGTGTTCAGTTTTACTCTTGACTCTATTTGATGCATAGAGTTAAATATAAGTTCATGTAGCGAGTTTATCATACGTCCCTTTCTTCTAGGCCTTTTTTCTTTTTCCCAATTATTGGAGAACATGGAGATGTCAATTGTCTTTAAAATTGTGGCAGGCTCCTCTCTTGTCTGTAGTTTTCTCGGATAGGATTTAGCACTAAGAGGGATTTGACGCACATCAATTACTAACGTAAAACTAATATATGTTAAAATCCTTCATGGAGTCTTGCACCATAACCGACCCCATCTTGATGGGAAAAAGCTTAGGTATCACACACCATTTGAAATCAAGTATAAACTTTACTTTTTGGTCCTCATTGAAAATGTTGTCATCATACACACGAAGTGCCAACACATGTTCATTTTGACTCTATGCTCTATTTGTTCACATTAAATTATAATTTCATGTAGCCAATCTATCATATTTTCTTATTATATTTTCCTTTCTTCTAAGACTTTTTTTAAAAATTATTGGAGAACATGGAGGAATTGTCTTTAGGATTATGACGGGCTCCTCTTTTGTCTGTAGTTTTCTCCGCAAGGATTTCGCTTTGCGAGAGAATTGACGCACATCAAGTACCAATCGTAAAAATATTGAATCCTTCATGGAGCCTTGCTCCATAACTCAATCCATTTTGCCAGGTAAAGGCTTAGATATAACTCGAAATGAAGTTTGCTTCATCAATTTTTTCATGGAGCCTTGCTGTATAACCAACCCCATGTTGACAGGGACAAGCAATGATGATGCTGCTATTGCACAATTGAAATCAAGTTCAGATAAAACATGATTCACACGCATATAAGTTTGGATAACATGCAGATGCACAAACGCGCGCGCACACAAGCACAAGGGAAAGGCTTAGAGGATGAAAGATAACACACATTTGAGATGGGTTGGATGCATGATTCATGCACACAAACAAACACGTGGATATTGTACCAAACGGAAAAAATCAAAAACATGTCCTAGTTTCTATAGAAAGTTTAGCGCATTAGTATATCAACCTCGTAATACCTCAACCCAAACTCACAAGAACCTAGCGCAAGGTTGGATTTCCATAAGACAAGGATACTCGAGGCTAGGGCTATAAGTGGTATTTGAATATCAAATAACCCAATTCAATTTATAGGCATAAATCATATTCAAATTTGAAATTTTAGACCAGAATCAGATTTGGTGTCTTATTCGGATCAAATTTTACATAGATTCAGTCTAAATCCAACCTATTTACAAGCCTGCTTGGGGCAAATTGAGAACAAAATTAACTATGAATCAAATAAAACCTAGAACCATGGACATGGTGTCAAAGGCAAACCTACAGGTAGAGGGAACTTCTACATCCATGTTTTCAACTAAAAGAGCTGACAATTACATACATACATGTTGTAACACATAAAAAATAACATTAATGTATTATGTCATCTAGGTTATGTTGGGTGGTTTGCTTTAGGTTCCAATTAGGTCCCTGATGCATTTGGAGTGTGTAAGGGTAAGCCGTCTATTCCAAAAATCTGACAGCGGTCTATTCTAAAAATCGACAGCTAACCTAAATTCGGGATAGCCTCTTCTTTATATAAATAAAACTTAGTAGGAGATACAATAATGATACAATAATGCCCTTGTTACACACTCAAATAGACTGAAGTCTAAACTGACATGACTAATTCAGGTTGGAATTTTTTACATCTAATTCTGGAAAGTCCAAATTGGATCCATCTTGAGAGGTTGAACTCAATCTAACTCAACCTACCTGTAGGTTGAACTCAATCCTTGGCAATATTAGTTGCTCTAGCTGCAATAGACATCTACAACAAGAAACATGTAGAAGAACAGCAAAAGGAGCCACAACATGAGAGACTCATCTTCAGTACAGGAGGACAACTAATACAAAACTAATCCAAGACAGCCAAAACATATAGCTAGATCTTGGCTGTGTGTGTTACACTGGTATGGGTACAGGATACAGGATACAGACACCCACGACAACGGAATATGGATATGGAGAATCTTAAAAATTCAGAATACACATATTTGGATCCAAAGGTAATTGCATTGTATGTGTATGTGGGTTAACATTTTACCATAACATAATTTGCCAAGACTGTAACTTTTAAGAAAACATAATAACTCAAATTTATAATATATTTTCATGTTATATAGATTAATAATTAATTGAAGAACTAATGATATATTAAGAAAGAGGACGAAGAATATAAATGCATTGCAAAGCGAATAAAATAGTAAAACCATGATTCATGCACTAGAATCTTTATCTTAAAAATAGTCTCTAATACATCTCTCATATGCTTGGATTTTACTAATTTTTGATACGTTAAAATAAGTATCCGACAAGTATTCTTCAAGTATCAGAGTATTCAAGATTCAAATACATACACGATATAGATATAACTCCATAATCGAAGTATTGTGCAATATAGTGGTCATAACTCACAACTACATTATGTGTGACTTACTTCAGATGTTGATACTTTCCTGTGCATCTAGTTAGTAAATGGACATTCATAGAGAGAGAGAGAGAGAGAGAGAGAGAGAGAGAGAGTTATAATGAGTTTTGGTTAAAAACTACTCTAGCTTACCAACTTATTCTTTTTTTTAATCTTTATTTAAACTAAAAATTGAGGGTGTATATGGTGCAAGTGTAATTAGGGTGGCAACGGGTCCGGTAGGGTCAGGTTTGAGTTGGGTCGAAGTTGTCCAGAACCAGTACGGCCTCACCCTAACCCAATGCGAATAATAGTTGAGTAGGAACCTAAAACCAAAACCGACCCGGATTATTATTCGTGTCACTTGTACCTGACCCGGTTGACCAAAGAAGAAGGGAAGATGATAAAGCTGAGAAGTAGCCAAAATGAAGAAGAAGAGGCCAGAGAAGATTCTGAAGAAGAAGAGCAGAACGAAGAAAGAACTGCACATTAGATGAGACATAAAATCAAGGAACTTGCAGGAGACGTCACAAGAGAAAATAGGTGGCATCTTAAAGGAGAGACTAGTGTTAGGGTTTCTACTGAGTTTGAGTTATTGGAGTTATAAATGTTCTAACATTGATAATTATTGGAGTGAAGGGATGGTCAAAGTGGCTAGGCAGATGGGAATTATAAAAAGACCACTAGTTCGACTCTTTGCTTTAACAAATTGAACATACATTTTTTTTTAAATAATTCATATCAGGCCAGCACCTTGACCTAACCCGACCCAATTATTCGAGTTAGTTAAGTTGGGTTGACCTCATAACAACTGGAAACTAATTATTGGCTGTGACCCAAACCCAAAAATTAGGGTCTACTTTGCGTTTGATTGTCAAGTCAGTTAAGAATTGCCACTCCTAAGTGTGAAGTACACTTTAAATAAGGGTACCCTTATTATCAACATAGTATCAACATGGAGTCAGAGTGTAAGCTCTCATAAAATTTGGTTCTTCTAGATCTTTCGAGTTTTTTCTTTTATTTTCTCCTTTTCTCTCTTCTCTTTTGAGTTTTTCTGTTCTTTCTTCTCTTGTCCCAATAAACCTAGCCCCAGCCAACCCTAACCAACAAACCCAGACCAGTCAACCCAACCCAACCCCCACTCCGTCATATCTCTTCCAGACGTGCTCCAAGACCCCTCTTCTTTTTCTTCGGATCTCACCTCTGAACGCATCACAACCCCCTCCATGACCACCTTCATGCCTTCTTCACGGCCTGTCGCCTCCAACACCTCCGTTGCCAGCACCTCCAATCCGATCGCCGCCTTACCAAATCTCTCTTCTTCTTTTATTCTTCTTACTTAACTTCTTACTCTTCTGGCACAAATCCACTCATTTTCTTCCTCCTACTTTCTTTGTTTTTTCTTCCGGCTACAAAACCTGACATGACTTTGAACAGATTCCAATTTTATTTGACATGAGTCTGTACAAACTTTGACCCGAATCTAATTTAGATCCAATCCGGATCTACTTTGCCTAGGATTCCTTGATTTTTAATGTGATTAAACTTTGTTCTTCCAAGAAAAAGCTACACCTAAGTCATATGTAGCATTAAGAAATGCAGCAATTCCTTCTTCTGAGTGGCAAAGCTCTATTTTCAGCTCTTTATCCTAATAGACAATTATTTGATTCAACTCCAAAGGTTTTTGAGTGTTGTTTTTTGTTCATATTCTAGATTCAGGTCATGAGAAGCTTAATCCTCCAATAATTAAGTGTTTTTTTTCTAAACATTCGTGTATCCAAAAAGGTTATCGATATTGGAATCACATTAATAGAAGATATGTTAGTGTATGTCGTGTCACGTTTTTTGAAAACACACCTTATTTTTTCACTCCTAGCCTCCCTGCTTCTCCTTTTGATTATTCTATCTTTGTGTAACATTCTCCTAACTTACTATTATTCTTGCGTTGTATGTCAATGATACTGTTGCAACTAGAGAAGATCATCAAGATATTATTTAGTTGAAATTTATTGAGTTCTCGTTTTCATGTGAAGAACATTGGTCTCTTAAGGTACTTTCTAGGAATAGAGGTTGCTTGGTATCTGAAAGATCTTTCTTTGTCTCAACAAAAATATCTTACTAATTTGTTGAAAGAAAGAGGATGTTAGAATCTAAATCTATCAACATTTTGAGATCTGAATATTCATTTTGGTCAACACCTACGGGAGCCTCTTACTGATCTCGGATGGTGTTGAATTTGAGTCACATAACTGTCATTTGACTTATTACTTCAGTACATGCAGAGTTCGTATCATCTTTATCGAACTGCTTGTCATATCTTGAGATATCCTAAAGAAGCTCTTGAAGAGTTATATTGTTGCCCTTCTCTTACTTGGATATTGTGGGAGAATGCGGATTGGGATCCTCCTGATTGTTGTTCTACTAAAACTATTGTTCTTTCATTGGCGGTAGTTTGGTGACATTTTAGAGTAAGAATAAAATGTTTTTGCTCGATCCAATGCTGAGGTAAAGTTTTCGCATTAGTCTTTTCTTTGTAAAAAGAGTGTCTCTTCAATAACTGTTATTGATGGTTTTGCATTGTGACGATCAAACTACTAAAATACATTGTCAATAATCATATTTTTCACGAGCAGATGAAGCATATTGAAGTGGGCTATCATTACATCAGAGAGATGATGATGCAATATATGGATAGTTACTTTGTTTTTTATGACAATTTACGTCTAATTGTCACCTTGGTGATATCTTCACCAAAACTGTTATTATTCTTTCTAGCAACTTGGGCGTGATTGACATGTATGCACCACTAATAAGCACGGACATAGACACAAGCACAACATGTGACACGTGCACATGACACGAAAGATTCTTAAGACTTTGACACAAAAAACATGACACTAATATGTGTGTGTGTGTGTAGAACGTTTAAAATGATAAGAAAAAGTGCATACATGCATATATACATTCATGAATATGTCCATGCATCCAAAAGTCCACACATCTAATAACATAATATCAATTCGATGATAATATACATGCTAAAATTTTAACATGTCACACATTTTATGACTATGTAAAAAGAATAGGCCTTGGCTTCTTGATTTTGTATGTAGTAGCTCAATGTATTACATTTCTTGCATTAAAAGATATCTAATTTTATCATAGCTTCATGCAAATCAATATTTTGACACATTTTTCAATTATAGTCTTTGATATATACATGAAAGTTGAAACTAAAGAAATATATCAAATATGTAACGAGAAGAACTGTATGAGAAATGTAGGACACTGATACATGGTCAAGAAGTTCAAACATGTATCCTAAACTAAAAAAAATTTAGAATATATTTTTTTTGGGAAAATGTCCAAGAAGTGTTGGTGTGTGACAAAGGTGTTGGTGTCCAAGACGACACTAGTAGGACATCATGATAAAAGTGTTTGTTCTACATTAATACACTAACTTGAGGGGAAGTATTAGGAGTAGTATAAGATTACTTCTGTAATATTAGTCAAAAAGTTTTGTTATGTTATAATGTATTGTCACATTCTTGTTAGGACATGTATTGATTTTTGCTATAAGACCCAACCCGAATTAGGGGTGTATCATCTTTTGTTCGTCTCAATATTATATAGCATATTTATATATTTATTTTGGTAATCCTAAGTTAACCTATGAAGCACAAACACGGATATGGGATACAGGTACGTCATGATAGACATGAGTGCGAACTAAGACACAAAAAATTATATGTATATATTTTTTGCTTTTGTGTATATATCCATATACATAGATATCAGTGTACTAAATAGTGTTTTTAGCGGCTGCTTTAGCGTAGCGGCAGGAAATTGCTACGCTTTAATCCGGCGCGAAAAAGAAAGCAAGTGAAAGTTGTAGCGGACGCTTTAGCGTCAGCATACCTACTAGGCGGGCTTTTGCCCATAAAAATAGGCAAAAATGGGTTAACATCAAAAGATCATCTTAAAACCTCTTAAGTACAAAAAACTCAACCTGTTTTAGAAAAGTATCTAACCTACCGGTGATTCTTGTCCTAAAAACACAAGCATGCTTTGACTTTTATGGCTTCTTCATTTCATGTTTGAGTTTTTTTATCTCGAGAAGTGATGAAGCTTCAAAGAAACTTTCTCCAACCTATGGCTTGTAAGGCTGCACACTTTGATTCAGTTATGATTTGGATAACACTTTATATCTTTTTATCTTTTCACTAATCTGAATTTTCTATTTCTTAAATTGTTTAAAGGCACATCTAATGTATGCATATATATAAATTTTGTATATATTAGTTATGTATATTTATTTATTTATTTATTTATTTAAATATCCATATGCTTTCTGCTTTTGCGAATAGCGTCACTTGTCTCCTACGCTATACTTTTCGCTATTTAGAACATTGATAGAACACACGTAATATACAATGCACGTATATTGAGACAGGATAAGACTTTGACACATGGTTATAATAATTAACTTATTCTGGTGTGTTGATGGCCATTATATGTAGCATGAACCTCCGAGGCTAGAACGATTACAAGGGCACAATTTCTTAAATGGTGTGAAATATTTTAAGGTATATGAATAAGTAATTATGTGGACAGTCATATCCCCTATTGAGAAACAAGACAAAATTATGCAAATACAATGCATCTACAAGTAATAGAATTATAAACTCTTCATACAAAATTAGATATTATTTTTACTTTGTAGTCTTGGTTACATCTCGGAAATGTCTTAGAAGTCTAGGATATGTAACAAATTTTAGTATACATTAAGAGGAGTATCTAACACACGTATGTTTCTTCTCGAAGCATGTGTGGTATATAGATGTTAGGTAATCAAGAGCTACCATTATAACTTATATCACACATTCTAGTAGTTTATGTTGGTCATTGTTTTACCAAAGATTTTAATCAAACTTTGGATCTAATCAAAGTCTTTACCACAGATCTCAGATTAGAATAAACTTGGGCGCTACAAAAGGAAGATTTTGAGAGAACTGAGTCGTCTCAACCTACTTAACTTCCAATTTGGAACCAGAAAATATGCATAAGAAGAGTTGTAACTATTTTACAAAAGTTTCATATGCACTGCATGAGAAAGATGGGCTTTAGCCCAAATTGACTGAAGCATGGTCTGAATCAAGTTATCAGATAATACGAATTCTCTACATATAAAACCCAAATCCACACTCCAACATGAACTTCTCAAGGGCTTAAAGGTAAAGCAGTGTTTTAAATATCAGATATCGGTGATATACCGGTCGGCAAAATTATATATTGGGTACCGGATACCAGGTGATATAACGCGATATGATACTAAATACCGGTTGATATATCAATAGTCAATACATATAAAACATTATTAAAAGAAATAAGTTGTTATCCAAATATCATATAAAACATCATTGAAATACCACATTGAACATCATTAAATAAAACGATTTCTTAAGAAAAATAATAATAATAATAATTATCCAAATAAGTAACTATATCGGCCGATATATCAGATATTTCATCTCGAATATCGGCCGATATATCGGCCACATGGCGATATATCGGCTCATATCGGTCCAAAATAATATCCGGTAATTTTTTGTACTTATCGTATCGCTTGAGATAAAGTACCAATATCTCGGCCGATATACCGATACATAAGCCGATATTTAAAACAATGAGGTAAAGCAACTAAAGTGCCAGTAGATTAGATGTTTTTGGTCAAGGTCATGTTTAGGGCAAGATATACAAGTAAAAGAAACTTATTAGTCGAAAGCTATGTAACATGGATGCTCCTATCACAAAACCGTTTCATGTCTTACACTTGTCAGACACAGATATTGAACATGTGTTGTGTATATTTATAAAAATTTATCATGTTGGTGTGTTGAATCCATGTCAGCGTGGTTATGTACATGCAACAAAGGTCGAAAGTGGTTAATGACGTACATTATAGAATTTACTATACACAGTATAGATCCATACCTGAGCAAAACGCCAATAAAAATGAACAATTCTTTGGAGTTTGCCATAGAAGCATAATAGGACTTATCTAGCCACTTATCACTTGGTAGTGCAAAGGCTCGAAAAGATATTCACCTTCTACCAAACAATGATGTACCTTCTCTACCAATAGGGCATATTCTAAGAGAAGTTGATGTGATGGCATGAGTTCCTTAAATGGCATAAATCAAATGTTTTGAAGGTTACGCATGAAAATTATGACATCATAGCCAATAGGACTTTCAAATGGTATAAATGAAAGAACACCAATAGTTTCATAAACTATTCTTATGAACTAATTTAACGGCATGTCACACTTTTATCTTTCACTTTCCTTCGCTAGTATTACAACTATTTATGCTGAATATATGTGCCTTGCCTGTGCTTATTTTCTTTAACAAATGTTCTGGCAATACTGTACGTTATGAACATCTTTTAATATTATATTCAAAAAGAATAAGGAATGGCAGGTCAATCATAACATATTCATTCGATTCAAACTTGTGTGGATAAGTAAGATTCAGTTGCTGTTTCTGCAAATAATGAAAATTTTGATAAGTGTATAGTTTGACATACCGTCATGTAACTCTTCACACACGAAAGTGATTTTGGAACTGACCAGTTCTTGTAGTGTCCTAGAGCAATTTTCGTATGGTAAAGCTTAGGTGCAAGAGACAGATTAGCAGCAGATATCCTGTCCCCATTGATGAAAATGGCCCTAAACAAACAATAACCAGTTAGCTTTAGGTATCATGTAGAAGCGTGATAGCTTTAGATAGAGCACTTGAAGAAAATGGGCCTGTATGAAATATCAAGTCTAAAAAATGTTAACATAGTAAATGCATGCCAAACTTGATGAAATATTGTAGCACAGAACTAGTTTATAACCTATTAAAGTGAAATTCTTGATTTCAATATAACTGAGTCAAGAATAATTTCATTATGTCCTCATCAATCAAAAAAAAAAAAAAAACAGTGAGGTTAAAAAAATAATAATAATTGGTTGCTTTCTCCCATCCCTATCTCTTTAGAAATTGGCCTTTTCCTTTCCTTGTACAAAGATTTGAAAACTTCGCCATTGTTGCGCTTGAGATGCTAGCTTTTCATATCCTGTACCAATCTAAGATAAAGGGAGAGGCCTGTGTTAGGTAGCCAACAGCTACCACAAGATCTTGGCTTTGTACGCTATGAACTTCTAACATATTTAGCCTTCTAAAGGTACTAACTTGCAGTTTTTTTAAACAGAGGTGATTACCCTTAAGAAAGCTGGAATGGAGAAGAAGGATACATGTAGATACCCAAAGATTTGGGATAAAGCATGTTGTCGTTGTTGCTGAAAAAAGATTTGATACAGCATCAGATTTAATTGCAATTAACCGATCACCACAGCATATGCACATATGTAATGGAGAAGAATATTGTAAAGTCAAATTACTCTGTTAATATTACATGAAGAGCCTTTCTATAGGTCAACAAATGTCACCAACTCCAGAATTAATCTATTTTCCACAAAAAGGGGATTGCCTACGGACAATAACCAAGGTGATATAAAGTGCATGGTCGGCACTTGGCAGATAGGAGATCTCTGATAGAAGGCTGATGGTAACGCCATATGGATCCCTTGAGCCCAAAGCTGAACTTTATACTTGTATCATAAGATTTGGAATTGGTTATAGCCCAAAAGGTGACGTGGACATTTTACTATATACAATTAGCCAAATACAAACTAAACTAAATTTAAATGATTGATGGATGACAACGATAAACTGCCAAGAAGAAAAATAATTAGTGCAGTTAAAAAGAAGCTCAACAGGCTCTAGAACAATTTTTGAATATTAGCACTTCTATATTTTTAATTTGAGAGAAAGGATGGGAATCCAAACTAAGATTCCCACCCCAACATTATTGTTTTATTAATTAAGTCTTCAATAATCTAAAAAATAAGTCAACTTCATAACCCATTAGGTGTGAGTTTGACCCTTGGAGCATTTATCCCCATAAGATGCTCTCTCAGTACAGGTCCATGGCTGCCACCACAGCAGTTACCATGCATGATATAGGAGCAACAAGTCAGCTCCAGGCAACCATGAACCAATCTTAAGGTTGGGGGGGGGGGGGGGGGGGGGGGGGGGGGGGGGGGGGGAATGCTACTGAAGCCTGCCATGTCCGGTGTGGCAGACAGAGGCTGAAAACACAGTGGTGGTCAGCATACCAGTCTTTTAAATCAATGACCATAATTTTCTTAACAAACCAAAATTATATTGAAGGTTTCCATGTCTATGGCCTGCAGTCAGAGAATGAGATGTAAAATCTCCTTCCACTAGGGTGGAGACTAGATGAAAAATGGAAACCAGCCAAAGAGATAAGAGCATAAGCTCAGAAAAAGATAACAAAGTGGTCTTGGATATATATATGTTTACATCCAAAATATTATATTTACATTTTCAATATTTTATAAGAAGGTTCAATTGCCATGCAGCCAGTGCTTTCAACGAATGATGATCTAATATTATCATTTCAATATTTCATAACAAGGTCAATTACTATGCAACCAGTGCTTGTAAGGAATAATGAGCTTTATATTATGTAAGGTACATATAGCAGAACTTCCCGACCCATGGTCCATATTATGCATGCAATTATAACATTGGGAGCACGAAAAGAAAGACAGTTGGGCTGCATGCATGAGAGGGGCGAGGGGTTGTATAACTTGTCTTACATATGGAAGCATTTGATTAAAAGATTCTGGTGAACTCGAATCAGAGAATGGAAGAAAATGCATGGGAAGCAGTAGAAGATAAAACGAGAAAAGACAGACCAAAAATGAGAATTATATTATTCTTAGAGCTGTACTATAAGATGGAGAGGGGAAAGAACTTGGACGACTAAAAAAAACTTTGCTTTGCACAATAACCATCAAAAAGCACCTTAATGATGGTATCCTTTAAATCCCTTTTTACATTTGAAGCAACTGAAAGTAGACTTGTACAATAAAAAGACTAGCAGCACTAGGAATCTAGTAATAAGAGATCCAATTGCCAATTCGGGATGCTTTTAACGAGAGAAGGTTATTCCAAAAAAGAAGCTTATAATATAATGACATGTTGGGTAGCCAATAGCGAATGGCTTCTCTCACTATATCAAAGCAAGAGCCTAGGCTGAAAATGATACAGGACCACAGGCAGATAACACTGATAATTAACATATAGTTCTAGTAAGAGGTTAGATCTAGAGAAATTACCCAGCCAAAGAAAAATCAAATCTTGATACATAATTCTGATCTCCAGAAGAGTGTTAAGAAACAATAGAAGACATTACGACATTACATAGTGCATTTCATCAGCGAAACTATGAGAAAGACTTTTAGATGTTGATGACCAGAATAGCTACTACACTTACAAATACCATGACACAGCCCTCTCTTTGGACAATTCTGACATTTCAACACAGCAAAAGAGATCAAAGAACCTTTTTCCCCACTGAAGTAAGCTACTACTTGTCCAGTTTTAAGAATCTTTGTGAATGCTTATTTAGGGCTGTAGTAAGGTAAGAAACTTGCTGATCCAGTTTTGAGAATTGTTCTAGCCAATATATCTCACAACTAACTCACAGTTTCGTTAAGTTAGTCTATTGATAATGTAATCTTGTACCTCCGGAATCACTCTCTTGATCCTCGTGCTTAGAATATAGATATATTACCGTCAACCCTCACCACAATTCTGGAGTTATGTGCAGTGGAAGAGATATTAATGTAGCATTATTGTATTAGAGCAACCCGGGTTCAATTCTCACTGGTTGCACTTTTAAAAAGCAGATTAAAAGAAATAAAATACCGTTGTGCAAAAACCCAGCTTTCAGCCCAACAAAAGGATGCTCGACCTTTGGGAACATATTAAAATATAAAAAGATTACGCTCAACCCTCACCACAACTTCAGAGTTTCTGTGTAATGGAAGAGACATTAATACAAACTAAAAGCAATGTTAAATATAGAGATAGAATAGAATGTAGCATAGGCAACTCCTAATAATTAAAAGTGTAAATAGCATATTGTGAAGCGTACACTACATGAGTTTTTAATGAAAGTATAGATCAGTCCTAAATAAAGATAATAAATAGGAGAAATATTCTAAAAAATTACAAAAATCTAAAAACCACCTCCACATATTGTAGTATATAAAAACAACACTAAACTACACCACATATATAAGATTAGGGGGGGGGGGACTATTTATATAACTAGTATTAACCCACTATTAACAAAACCCAATAACACATCCAACATTTAACGGAGAAAAGCCACATGCGGTCACCAATGGTGGTTGTTGTGGTAGGGAGAATGTGGAAATGGGAAAGTCGTCATTCGGCTTCTCAAACGGCCTTACTAGTGCCAATTGAGGCTCACTAATATTGATAATGTTAAGAAAGTTTGCTATAAAAAAAAGGTCTCTTCGTGAAAATTAGGCTTGTAGGTAAAAAAAAAATTAGGACTCGCCGATGGTTCGTTGAAGTGGGTTATCGCAATCCTTGGCCATTGAAGATGAGATTTCATTACTCGACAAAGAATAAGCCCTAAATTATTGGTTTAGGTATGTTAAGAAAGCCACCCTACCTATCCATTAAAGTAAGCTATAAAAACATTGAAATACCATAGGCGTAGCTATGTTAAGCTATAGAAAAGCATACATAGCATACGCTATTTTAAATTTGCACAAAGCTATTCTTAACATACCTAAACCAATAAGTTAAGGCTTTTCTCTGTCGAGTGATGAAACCTCATCTTCAATGGCCAAGGATTGTGATAACCCACTTCAACAAACCATCGACAAGTCCAATTTTTTTACTACAAGCCCTAATTTTTTACTACAAGCCCTAATATTTTGGAGTGTTACGAAGCATATAAGGAATACTTCACTACAAAGTAGATTTTTAGGATACAAAGCTAGCTTTTCCAACATTGCCAAAAGAAGGTAAATTGAAGAAGCAAATTACTTAATATTACGACTTTTAATGTCCTAGTTGCACCACTTTAATGCAGCTAATTTAGCTAGGAAAAAAAATAGCGTATGTCCATTCATGCTTGTGACACACCAATACTTTATACAATGACAAAACCAGTTTAGCCTTCAAATCCTACAACTTTTGTCACATGTAAAGAGGGAAATTAATCCCAATTATCAAATAAAACATGAGACATTGTAATGCAGCACCAACTAGCGGCGTATTCTTTTGTTTCAGATATTTTCTGAAGGTTTTATGGTTTGAGAGATGCTTTTGAGATGAATTTGAGTTGTAAAGGATTGTCTGATGTGGTATAGGGTTACTAGGTTTCGGGGAGTTTGATCAAACATCAATAGTGATGTGGACAAATCTAGAGAGGGTTCACCACAATCAGAGCAATAGTGGTCGAGAATCATGACAGAGAAGCATTGGTGGAGGGAAGTGGAATGCACATGCAGCTTTCAGAAGAAAATATCAAAAACCATGGTTTGAAATCCAAAATCGAAATCGGGATCAGTTGGCATTTTTCAGTACCAAAATCGACCATATCAGCATATCATCTTGGTGATTTCGATCTCGCAAAAACAAATTAAAAAATAATTAAAAATGTTCAAAGTGTTCACATAATTAGTAACATTTGATTTTTTTTTAAAGAATAATTGATGGAAACATTGAAAAACACTAAGTACATTTCAATAGCAAATTAAATTAAGTAAATTTAATACATTTTTAAAAACTAATAAAGATGTAATAAGTGTCTAAAAGCTATTTTTATTAGTTAATTATATTACATGGTAGCAATTTTAACCTTCATGTTTTTAAAGTGCTAAGGTTGCTAATTTAATAATTAATCCATGATTAATTAAGAATTTCTATTAAAATGAATATATGTGTTTCTAATTTAAAGTTACCCTATACTAAAAACATAAATATACTCTCTCTGTGTGCGCGCGCGCGCGCCTCCCCCCTCTCTCTCTGTGCCTCCCCCCTCTCTTTGATCTCTCAGTCATCAATCTCTTTCTGATCACTCTCTCCCCCACCTCCCGCATGTTCTCCATGATCGCTCTCTCTTCTCTCCGGCGAATCTTCCCCAATCCAAGGTTACGTTTTAAAGATCTCTCTCTCTCTTTGAATTATGGCCACAAATCCCTCAGACCTCTACAATATTGTTCTGTTTTCACGGACCAAAATCGGCCTGGAATTGGACCGTATCAGCCGATTCCGATCGCTTCTCATTTTCTTCCAGTGATTCCTCTCTGATATACCGAGTCCCGATTATATACGATCGATTCTACATCACTCTTAATTGATTCCAATACAATTGGCCAATTCGTAGCGGAATCAGTCGAGATTTCGAACCATGATCAAAACCTTCACAATTGGAGGCATCAAACCTTTAAAAATCCTAATAAATCCCATATCAGCAGTTTTCATAAATTTTCATAAAAAATGTCATGACTCTGAACCTATCTAGGCTTTTTATGTAGGTGAACATAAACTTGATACTTAAGAAAAACCTACTCATCCCTCAAGAACAAAAAAAAGTACAGTATAACTTAATATAGAACTGGAAAAAATAAGGGAAAAAAATAGTTTCCATGTTATTTTAAATTCGCTTCAATTATTCCAGGCCTTGTAACTTTAGTGTCCAGTCTCCAATTTACGTGATCCATGATGCATCAGAATCTTATTCTCACACAATTTCCAATGGTTCAGAAGTTAATTGGAGCTGTTGCTTAGATGTTGAATGGAGTCTGGACATGCATTTATCATCTTCCAGAAGATTGATATTGCCATATTGGTGACCTTTCTAGAGTTCTGGAGCTTCATTTACTAGACATAGTGGTGTGAAACCAACTAGAAGCTGATTTCTTTTGCTTAAGATCTATTGATCTGTAGGTTATAGGTTTGTAGAGAGGATTTTGAGATGAAATTGAGTTGTAAAGGGTTGTTTAACGTCGTGGTTATGGGGTTAATTCTGGGCTCTTTATCAGATGTCTCCGAAGAAACAAATTTAAGGCTATTTTCAGTGGTTACTTGATCAAACAGCAATGGTTGCGTTGCTGCATTTTGAACTCAACAGTGGTTACAGGGTGGATTTTTGAGGAGTTGTTACAAATTTGAAGGAAACATAGAGGTCTGCTAGGGTTTCCCAGGATTAACTGAGTCGGCTGCAGTTATGGATGGGATTATTGCTTCAACTAAGGCAATGGACTAGGGTTTGAGGTTTTTCTTGTTAAATATCGCAGGGAAACAAAGAACAAGGTAAAAGTTTAACAAGATCTCATCCCTTGATTTATTGAATTTCACACCCAAAATATCAATCAATAGCAATCCTGACAGTAGAGCGTGAAGGAAGCAACCTTTCTTAAGAACACAAAATGTCATTAGCAAATAACCATCTCCCATTGGCCTGCAACACTAATGGGTATATATCCAGGCCGGTTTAATACCAAGTTACACATATAGCCCTGGTTCCCATAGAACACCTAAACTGTCCAAAAAGGAAAAAAAGAGACAGAGTAAGACAAGAAAAATTAAAAACTGTAATTACTAAGGACTACATGTTAATTCATTATCAAAAGAACTACAAAATACAATTACATAGAATGATGAACAATCATGATTCGAAAATGACCCTACACAAAATCAAATCCTTCTCAAACTATGACTCGTAATAGTAAGAGAATTATATAAGACTTCAAATACTATTAGAGCTCTTATCATTAAACAACTCGACCAATCAAGTAATTACCTATTATATCTAAAATCCCCCCAATCTCACAATGGTATGACATCCAAAGTTTGTCTGACAAAAAAAATAAGAAACAAGTAATAAATGTTAAATTGCTGAAAACAAATAATTGCATATGCTAAAGCCAGAATGCTAAATTGTTTTTACCAAATTATTGATTATTGATGCAGATGTTGGACTGTTGATTGTGATGTCGAACTGATGAAATATACAAACAAAACCAATCTGAATTTGAACTGAACAGGAAACTAAACCAAACTCATGAAATCAGAGTTGAACCCGAATCTAAATTGAACCAAACTCAAATGAAAATCCTCCTGATCATAGGGTCTCAAACTAACGCAAGGGACAATATCTATAATCCTCCTTTCAATCTCAAACTACAATATTCAATATTCTATATGATCGCCTTACGGGATCTCAAATTACAATACATGACGAATCATCTGATACTTCATTGAGATTTCAAGCCACAGCATTTTCGTTCTTGGACCTGACAAACATAAACATACAAGAACTTGAATTCTCCCAAAATGTTGATCCTCTCATCTATCAGAGATCCTCCCCAGGAAAATAACAAAATCAACATCCAAAAACAGCCAATTACAACGAATTCACTTTTGGATTCTTTTTTTGAAAATCAAATCTAATCTGATTATATCAGATCTAAGAAGAAAGAAGAAGAGGACGGGGCCGACAGCAGGGGATAATGTAGTCACAATATTGTAGGAAAACTAGCAGCACTAGTGTAACAAGCGATTTTCTAGCATGTGGTATTCTAGTGATACTATAATATATTAACAGAGATCAAACAAAATGATGGTGATTCGGATCAGGAACCCTAGGGCTCTAATATAATATTAAACTAGACGGACTATTTTTTCAATTTCTTATATCCCATCTCTCTTTGCCCCCCCCCCCCCCCCCCCCCCCCCCCCCCCCCCCCCCCCCCCCCCCCCCCCCCCCACCAGATCCTAATCAGTGCCTTCCGTGAAATTTGAGCTCCTTTATTTCTAGCATCAATCTCAATGTCGGAAGATGAGCAAGTTTATTGAATCTTCTCAATAGTCAATACCCTTTCTAATTGGTATTATCTAACTAATATTTTGTCGAAAGATTTTTATTATTGGATGTGCAATGATAATATTGACATGTTTGTTCTATTGATTAACTTTTTTGGTTTTTTCTCTTCTATTTTCCTTAGTGGGTGCATGAACACTATTGTTTTAAGAATGTAGGAATATATATAGCATATATACTTTTGATCGCATGTTGATAATCTCCCTGAACCTCTGACGTGAAATGGGTTCATAGGTTGTCAATATTGTATGATTGTTAGGTAATCTAGTATATGATACTATGACAAATTCCTTTTTGTGAAATGTTTGGAGTTGCCACTTGGGCCTTCCTTGCCATCGAGATCAACAAAGCTGCATAAAGATCCTTGTTAGGATAAGCTGTCAAATACGATGAAAATTGAGAAGCCTTAAAAGCCCAAAATGAGGGCCTCATGCTAGGTATTTGGACCCTTGTCTAGTCCTCCTAGTATTATGAGTCAGTGTGAGTAGGGATTTGGTTTAGTGTGGGGTCTATATAAGGAGAGAACTTCTCGGTATTTTATATAATTGTATTTTATTATTTTTGATAATAATAAAAATGTAGTTGTTCATAGTTTATATGTCAATAAAACTTTTCTTTCTCTATTATAGGACAACTAGGCTAGTCAAGTACTACAATCAAGATTTAAAGGTAATTTTATACAACAAATGATCCACCTAACATAGTTTCACTCAGTCTAGCAAAAAAATGCAGCTAAAGTAGTAGTCGCAGATTTTAAGTTTTTAACTCTCTAATAAGACATTGATGTTACATAATCTCTAGTTTTTATGCGCCAATTGATTCAACAAATTGTTCAGAACCTTAGAATCACAAATTTTAATAAACAAAACAAGCATGTCGATATCATCATCACAGATCTGATAGTAATAATCTTTCAATTAGAACATTAGTTAAATAAAAAAAACAACCAGAATAGGTATTGAGAAGATTTAGTAAAAAATTCCACCTTTCAGCATTAAGATCGACACTGAGAAATAGAAGAGCTAAAATTTCACTTAAGGCATTGATGAGGATCGAGATGAAGAGCATGAAAGAAGAGAGAGGATGAGAGAAAGAGCTGGGATTTAATAAATTGCGAGAAAAAATAAATAGTCCTCTGTAGTTTAATATGATATCAGAGCCCTAGGGTTTTTTATCCAAATCGCCACCAATATTGTCACCTTCCACCACCATCATCATTTTGTTTGACTTCTTCTAATATTACTACAATATTGTCTCCTACAAATCCACTTGTTTCAGATTAGAGCTTCAGAGAGACCTCAACATAATATCATTAGTATGTAGGCTACAGATTATTCCTACATGCTCTAAAATAATAGTGTTGGTACACCTAACTAAAAGACTAGGTTTGGTTGCGTCCATAATGGATAGAGAACTTAGACATTTTTAACATTCAGCAGGACATTTGAGAAGAGCATTTAAAGCATAGCAAAATAGAAATCTGAAAGCATTTGTCTTAGCAAGGTTCTAAATATCGGATATCGGTATCGTATCGGATGGGGGTTTTTCATATCGGATATCGGATATTGGGGGAGATATCGGGGATACGCGCGCATATCGGGCGTTCATATCAGACACTATATATAATAAAATATTGATAACTAAAAGTTGGTTTAGTGTCGTAGATATCATCTACCTAATAAAAATGATGTAATATGCATGCAAAGACAATAATAATAATGTACATTTGCACGCAGCCGTGCAATAAATAAGTTATTCATATCGGGCGATATATCGGGCGATTTATCGGCCGATATCGGGCGACTTACCGACCGATATCGGGCGACTTATCGGCCGATATTTCAAATATCGGCCATTTTTTGCTACAAACGATATGACGAACGATTTCCCACATCGTATCGGTAGCAGGCAAAAAAAGGAGATATCGAACGATATCTCGGCTGACTCGGCCGATATTTAAAACAGGGTGTCTTAGAGATGAACAACTTGGTATTTTCGAGTTAACATTGTGAAGAACACTGAGAATATAACCACGAATCTTATTTAAAAAAATGCCTTCCCCCACTCGCTCTCATAAAGGGAATAGAAGGAAACAAGAAAGAATAAAGGAAACAAATGTTTTAGATTGCTTTCAATTTTGGATATGTAATAGCCCAATAATACCGCAAGTTTGGTAGGTCTTGTACGAGGACAACCACTTCTTATTGCTCGTCACTCTAATTCTTTAGTATGATGATTTATATGAAATTATGTAATTGAGCTTCCAAAGTGATTAGTCATCTTGTATTATTTCCTTTCTACTCCATTTCTTTATTCTCAGTTGAGTTGTTCTCACTTGCTTAATATTCTTTATTTCTTTCTGTCTGTGATAGCATAATAACCTAATTTACCCAAAAGTTGGACTGACGAGTTGTGTTATAACTAATGCTAAAGCCTAATAATAGTTCTTTGAATTTTCATATGTTAAAAATTCATCAAGGTACATCAAATTTTACTTTTTCACAAACATCAATAGTAATTAAAGCAAAAATGAGATAGAAAATATTTGAAATACATAATTTTCTAAGACACATCAAAAACAAACATAGAAACCATTAAAAACGTACAGTTCCTCTAGATATTTTGTATATGAAGTGGGAGCTTAGGTAGATCCAGAAAATATATGGCAGAGAATAAATAAAATTGTACTCTATAAAATTTGTGAATAATATAGAATATTTGCATAATAAAGTAGACAAAACTCACATCTAAATTTTTTTCTATTTAGGCTACTAACTAATTCTAAAATTTATCAGTGTACTCCTCCCTAGAAATCTTTTGTCCTTCAAACCAGCTTTTCTCTTGGTTTTTTTTTTGCTATCCTACAAGTCCATTCGGACTTTCCTGCCACAATTCTCAAGAGGGGTTGCTCTTCATTGTCATCTACCCACCAATTTTTCAAGTAGATAATACTCACTACCTTTCACTTGATACTATTTACCATGGCTCCTTTTCTCTAGTGCTTCATCCAACAAGATTTACTTTCCATAATATGATAGTAACATACAAACCTTCATAGTATGCCAAAACTCATATTTAAGCCGCAATTATTCATATATCCAAATGAAAGGTATAACCATTCATAGAATTTAGATCTAGGGTATATCCACTATGGGTAGCAATCTTGAACCCGTCTGATGGATTTACCCACACCCAACCCGAAGTTATAATGTATGGATCAGGCATAAACAGGTAGGGTCATTATCGGGTAAACTTGTCTAACCCAATTAATAAATAGGCCAGTTTAGGGTCAACAGTTTTGACCTGACTAACCTGATTTCACCTAATTAAGGCAATCAGTTATTCTAATATATAAAATTGAATGTACTACCATATGTGTAGGTGATCAAGCAGCCGGTTAGCGGGTGTTATTACTAAGTTAGTGGCTTTAGGTTCAAATCCCATTCTTTTCAAATTTATTTTAAACGAAGACCATATGTACGAAGATAAGTATATAATTGATGTTGTTTCTTTAGTGTAAAAGGGGATATGGGTAGAGTGTCTCGGGCCTTAGCTAAAATTGTTGACTTAGTTCTTGGTCATTAGTTCAAATTCTCTCCTAGTAAGTTTTCCTTTTAAAAATTGGAAGTAACCATACTTGACTCAAACCCAACTCAACTGATACCAGGTAAGTTGGGTTAGTGTCAAGGATTATTAATCGTAGTGGCATTCGCGTTGGTCATATATAGGTCAGGTCGAGGCTGACCCAACTCAACCTAATTGTAAACCCTAATATCTACTACTACATTTGATTAACACTCTATCTATGGGAAATCTGAACCATATGGATCTTTCCAAAAGAATCTAACAAACTTTAATTGCCCACAAAATCGAAATTATTTTGTCATCTACAACCATGTTTATATGTTTGAAATGTTAACAAAATAAATCAATTAAATGTAGCAACAGGAAACTCGCAAGCATTAGATCCTTACATGACTCCAGCAATCTTCCTGATATATCCAGATTCTTCACTGAAAGCAACCAGAATAATCACATTAAAATCAGTATACTGTGGTGGAAGATTTTCTGATACAATTGATCGAACAGTCAATCTCGTACCCTGGGGTTGAGGAGATCTGGATTATCGAAAGCCAATAAAGATTTCAACAAAAAAAAGCAAGCAAAAACAGGAGATTTTTACGAGAAAACCCAAGTTGGAAAAAAACCACGGGGAGGAGAGAGAATTCATTATTTTCAATAGGTTACAGTGAACTTTGCAGAGCTCTACTGTAGTTACAATCTCCCATATCCGATCCCCCTTCTCGTTCGAGGAGGTCTATTTGTATTGCTTTGTTGGCCTAAAGGTGGATGGAACGTTGGCGAGATTGGCGTAATTGGCACGATCTTCATGTGTGGAATTGTTGTAAAGATTGCAATTGTGTGCGCTTGATTATTGGGATCGCCTGCCAAAAATCTTACCCAAGACGTTATGATCATGGGGGAAGTCAGACTTCGTAACTGAAAGTGAAAATCAGGAAGTCTGTTGTTGTAGCATTTGTAAGCGGAGATCAAGGAGGGCGGTTGTTGTAGCTATCTTTCTCAGAGCAAAAGTCTCTAGAAAGGAGTGGACCTCGTGACGGTCAAGAGCATGGGAGTTCTCGGGGCGGAGTTGTCCTCGGAAGGAGTGGCCTCGGGAACTGCTGAGTGTCCTCGGAGAGAGGAGCGACTTCGAAAACGACTGCATGTCCTCGAAAGGAGGGGCGGTCTCAGGAACTACTGAGTGTCCTCGGAGGGAGAAACGACTTCAGGAACGGTTGAATGTCCTTAGAAGCAGGGGCGGTCTCAGGGAACTGCTAAGTGTCTTTGGAGGGAACAATCTCGGGAAGACGTTGACCTTTCTCAACTTCAATAAGATGCTCGGATTTCTTGGGCTCGCTGTGGGCCTGTCGGTACGTAGAGTTCGTTGCCTATTCGGGATGCTCCAAATAAGGTGGAACATGTATCGCGATCCTGATAAAAATCAAAATCTGATCACTACAGATGCCCCCTCTGCCTCTTCCTTCTCAGGGTCTCTGATAGAGAGAAAGGAGCAGACTAGTTCGATCTTCTAGAATGATGACTCCTCTCAGTAGTCGGAGCGTCCTCTAATCACATCGGTCCAGTGCTCTGGTTGACAATTAGATTCCTTCTTTCCTAATGGCGCGCTGAGGTAGGCGTAGGGGTTGTATAGGGTGAAGGCGGTGATGATTCTGATTCCATCGCCGTCTTACATGTTTGGCCGTCCTCACTCCGACTTTCGGCTTTGGATGACTTCCTGGGAGTTCTCGGTATCATTCTTTGGAAGATTGATTGGAGGAAGTCGTCTTATGAACGTTGTTGCGGACGCGCGCTTTTGAAAAGCATTTCCGATGTGGACGTTAGGACAGAAGATGTATATATATTTCTTTTCAAAAACTTACAGAAACGTTGTGTAATATTGTGTTTCTTGTTAGATGTAATCACATAATGTTGAAAGGATCTGTAATGAAAATATTTGAAATAAAATTTGTGCATGAATGAAGCGAGAGTAATTGTTTTGATCTTGCTTGTGTTGTTTAATTGTTGGTTTATTCGGGACTGGCTGCCTCTGTAAAGGGTTGACCAGCTTTCCGAAAATTTTGCCCTGAAAGAACTTGAGGGTGGTCGGGAAGGGAAAAGGCACAGTTTCCGAGCGGCGCGATCTCATCTATGGTACCTGCAAATATTTCCTCCGAGTGGGAGGAAATCTCAGCTACTGGGTTGGGTTCGCATTTACTTCCAAGTGGAGAAAATCCCATCAACGGAGCTGCGAAGCTAGGACCCTGAGAGGTGAAATTTCTGCAACAGAGTTCGGACTCCAAGTGGGGGAAATCTCACAACGAAGTGTCATGCATAATGGAAGGAAAGCATGTGTTGCCGCCTTCGAGGGGAACTCTCGTTCTGACGTACTAGTCGTTGGACCTACAAAAAGGTGGCCTGAAGTAGGGATATTACCCAACGACAGATTGGATGCATCTACTCCGAGTTGGGGCCCCAAATAAATTGGAGTGACGATTCGGTACCTCCGAGTGGGCGTAAACCCAGCAGTGGAGTTGACCTCCGTGTGAGAAAAATCCAACAACGGAGCTATTTCCTGAGTAGGGAAAATCCCACCATCGAAATATGGATGGCAGCTCCAAGCAAGGTGGTATCCCCCGCATCGGAATATACATGGAAGAAACCCGGTAAAGGAAAACTGTGGTGGGTTCATATGCCCGTTGGTTCAGATGATGGGAACCTGTAAGCTAGTGCTTGTGTCCCGAGTGGGAAAATTCCATCAGCGAAACATCAAACGAGGGCTCTGAAATGGGGAAATCTCTGTAGCAGAGTGGGGGACTCCGAGTGGGAGAAATCCCACAGCGGAGGGTTTCGGCTCCCGTAGGATAGCCAAGAGACTACCCATGAGCATGTCCGTGTTGCCATCTTCGAGTGGGAAAATTTCATCAGTGGAAACGTACAGACACAATCCTCTGAGTGGGGAAATCCCATCACGGAGATCGCTTGGCTGCCAACGAGTGGGGGAAATCCCATTATTGGGGCGTGTGGATTGGATGACTAGCACCAGTTGGATGGATGTACTACAATGATAAAACAGATGTACTGCAATGGTTGGGAGCATGAAATAAAATTTTATTCAAAAGTGAAGTACATAGAGTAAGGAATGGAAGAAAATACGCCAACTAGTCTGAAACGTGAATAGTCAATCGATAGCCTTGTATTGGGTGATCAAGTGTTGTTCCCGAGAAAGTTGAGTGTTTAGTTGTCCGAAGGCTGCTTCGGGAGTGAGGATGTACTATTTGAGTAAGCCCTACTGGATGAGCTCCTCCAAGTACCTTCGGAGGGTCCAACAGTGGATGATTTTGTGCCCTTTGGATTGATAGTAGGAGCAATATTCCTCCAACTCGTAAAGTGAGGGATTGTGCTAGAGTAGTCCCGGGCGTCTGACCCAGGGCTGATCTTGATGGGGTTAAAGATCTCGTAGATCGGGAGCTTCAGCGGAGTAAAGCTTTCCATTGATTTGTAGTCTCGGAGTGGATTTGAAGAGAGGATCGGGAGTGCTTACCTCTGTGTGCAGGTTGCCCTCGATGTCGATCTTGAGCGTGGTCCGGGAGCTTCGTGCAGAACATCGACTTTCCTTTACCATCACCTGGTTTCGCGGAGTGATTGAAGGAAGCCATTGCCTCTTCAAGCTAGATGTAAAGCTGAGCTGAGAAAGGACCTCACTCATCTTGGTGATATTGTACTTTAGGAGGTGTTTGTACAGAGGATGTGTGATTTGCAGCCCGCTAATGAACGTGAGTGCGGAGACTTCGACACAATTGGAGACTTTGGTCAGCTAGCCTCTAAAAGAAGTTGATGTATGACTTGAGACTGTCTCTTTGCCTCATCTTGATTGAGAGGAGATGATGGCTATTTCTCTTGGCCTCTTGGCGAGAGGCATACTGGGTGAGAAATGTCCCGATCACCTCCGGGGAAATTATGAGAGAGCGCGCGGGGTGGCAAGAAATAGAACCAGTCTGAGGCTACATTTTCAGGCCGGAGGAAAAAGTGAGGCACATAACTTGATCGTTACGGGAGTATATCACCCTCTTGTCTCGTAAGTGTCGGATGTGTTGAACTGGATCACTCACTCAGAAGTAGTAGTCAAAAGTAGGAGTCGAGAATTTTCTCAAGAACTCGCACCTTTGGATCTCTTCGGAGAGAGGAGAATTGTGGATTTTTGTAATCAGAGATGTATAGTCCAGCGACTTGGCGTCCACGATTCGCTTCTGGATCAGCTCGTCGAGAGCAGGAGATAGGGAACATGTTGTTCTCGAGCTTGCCCCCAGTTTGTGCTGGATAGTTCTGGAGATCTGTGACTTGGGCTTGGAGATGCTGGTTTAGCTGTCTTAACTTCTCTTACTCTCAGAGGATGTTCTCGCGATCGAGGGCCATCTGCTCCCGCTCGCGATCAAATTGTTCTTGTTGTTCCTCCATTTGCTCTCTCATCTCGTAGAGCATCTAAGAACTAGTCTTTCGCGCTGCTGTGACGGCTGGATACTGGCGACTGGTTCTTGTGGCGACGAGGATCCGATGTCTCGATGATGTCATCAGCAAGCCAGGGGATCGTGCCCCCAGCGTGCTGGCGGCTTTGCTCTAGTGGCGGTGTTATGAACGACCATCTGTTTCTTCGAGACCATCTTTCTTTGGGGAGGCTCTTTGAGGAGGTGGTAGGTTGTTTGGGAGATAAATCTTGAGTGTAGGGACTCAGATCTCAATGAAAGCACCAATTTGTGGTGAGAGATTTTCCGATACGATTGATCGAATAGTCAATCTGCACCGGGGGTGAGGGGATCTGGATTATCGAAAGCCAATAAAGATTTCAACACAAAAAGCAAGAAAAGACAGGAGATTTTTACGTGAAAATCCAAGTTGGAAAAATCATAGGGAGTAGAGAGAGAATTCACTATTTTCAATAGGTTACAGTGAATTTTGCAGAGCTCTACTGTGGTTTAAATCTCCCAGATCCGATCTCCCTTCTCATTCGAGGAGAAGGTCTATTTATACTGCTTTGTGGCCTGGAGGCGAATGAAATGCTGGGGAGATTAACGTAATGTCACGATCTTGTGTGGAATTATTGTAACAATTGCGATTGTGGGCGCTTGATTATTGGGATCGCCTGCCAAAAATCCTACCCAATCCATAACTAACCAGGATGTTATGATCGTGGGGAAATCGGCTACGTAACTGAAGGCGAAAATCAAGAAGGTCTGTTGCCATAGCTATTTGTAGGCGGAGATCAAGAAGGTCGGTTTGTTGTAGCTATCTTGCTCGGAGTGAAAGTCTCTGGAAAGGAGTGAACTTCGGGACGGCCGGAAGCATGCGAGTTCAAGGGGCAGAGGTGTCTTCGGAAGGAGTGGCCTCGGGAACTGTTGAGTGTCCTCGGAGGGAGGAGCGATTTCGGGAACGGCTGAATGTCCTCAGAAGGAGTGGCGGTCTCGGGAATGCTGAGGTCCTCGGAGGGAGGGGCAGTCTCGGGAAGGCGCTCAGCCTTTCTCAGCTTCTGAAAGATGCTCAGACTTTCTTCTTGGGATCGCAATGGGCCCACCGGTACGTTGAGTTTGTTGCTTATTCGGGATGCTCCTGATAAGGAGGTAAAACACGTATCACGATCCTGATGAAGATCAAAATCTGACCACTACAATAACTATCAGTGTCAATAGGTATCTAAGACTGATACCTCATCTGTAAAGAACACTAATGGTACCATAGGCTAAATCCATGTCAAGTACCTTCACTTCATGTTCCTTCTCTTCATCTTGTTTCTTATGATTTTTTCATCCTCAACCAGAATTTTTATAGCCATGATTCCACTTCATGCAAGAGACAAACAACACACTCTACACTTCAAAGGTAGCTAATCACAGTTAACCGATATCTCCAATAGCTCTCGACTTAGGTTTTCTAAATTCCTACCTTTGAGTAATCCATGTCAGCGCATACCTTTACAGAACACTGACAAAAAACTAGCCATGCGGCTTAGCACGACAATTCTATCATGGAGTCGTGTCGTGTCTAAAACGTGTCTGACACGCGTGTTGGACACACATGTGTGTGTGTTTTCAGAATCTGCCATGTATCCGCGTGTCGTGCCCATTTTAATGTTGACGTGTCCGTGCAACGTAGGTCCATGCCTCAAATTGTGAGCTCGTCCACAGACGAAAAGCCCTTTAACTTAGTTGTCTGAAAGAGGATCCACACAAAAGGTCTTCTTTGTGCAAAAGGAGGATCCAAGGGCCAAAGCAACAATGCTTTCCCCTTTTTACAATCCCCTTCCAAAAAAGTATTGTTAGCATGCAAATAAGCAAAGTTTCTTGATACATCGGCGCAAAGGGGCATATTAAAAATACTTACTATGGTGATCCTCATATATATATATATATATATATATATATATATATATATATATATATATATATATATTATATATATCCTCTCCCATCCTCATTGTAGTGTCTAACCCTTTCAGATCAGAGAGATTATCTTGCACAGAGGAAACCTACTGGCGTCTGTCATCTTGTCTTTTATTAGCTTCATTATGTTACCATCAACATATAAGATCACTTCCATAAGAGATTAAATTATAGGCTGAATTCTAAATTCATGCTTAAGGTCATCATATAGAAATTGCTAATTAAATGACAAGAAATATTTGAACTTTGTAGTTAAATAGACAAACATATTCATTCTGTACATTGACAAGTATTAAATGTTATATGCATAGGAGATTGTTTGCCATCGAAAACCTGCATTGATGCAATAGAAACCAAGTCACAAAGGTGAATGATAGCCCCACCAAATCTCCATATGAGATTTCAGAAAACTATAATTGAGCGCAAGATACAAAACAGAAATCAAACAACATACCACAAAATATATGTGCATATGATTCTAGCACTATCAGTAATACACACCAGACAAGCAAAAAGCAACGAAATATGGATGAGTATAGCATGACATTCCTCTTTAGCAGTAAGAGCATCAAGAAGAACAAATCAAAACTTACATTTTCTTTAATATAATCATCAAATTGTTTCAACTCGCTAAGCAAAGCCTGCTCTGTTCCCATCATCAGGGTCCTTTGCTTTTAAAGGAAAACCAATAAACATGGAAAAGATTTTTGAACCACTACAAAAAGACATAAAATAAATAAGATAAAGTATAAATATCAAATATCTAGATAGTAAAAACAAATCAAGATATTGAAAATTCAGTCTTCTGTTTTGCCAAGGCAAATATATTTCGTGGGGAAAAAAGACAAATATACAAAATGCTACAGAATAAATACTGCAAAGTACAGAAAACAGATTCTTTCTCCATATTCTTTTTACATCATAGTGAAAAATGAATACTACAACATGCAAGACTGTATACATACAGAAAACAATGAAGGTTCTTTATTCATTATAGTGGATGAACAGCACCATGAACTCTTGTACAGCAGCCATGGCTTTATGATTTAGCAGTGTCAAACAACAAGAAGGAACCAGACAGTTAATTCCCCAATTTATTGCCAAACTCCCAATATAGAAAAACTGCACAGAAGAGGATAGGTCTAATTCCTCAAAAACGGTAAGGAATACATGAGATGAAACTATATTGAGCTTTTAATGCATTTAATCTATGTACAATAACATTTATGAAGGAATATGTCATTCTTGTCGGATGTTTGGTTCTCAGATTCTCTTTAAGAATATCTTTAGATGTTGTTCCGTATAAGGGTTGTGGGCCAATTTTCTAGAAACCCTCATAATTTGGAGGTACCCCCCCAACTAATCACACAAAAGAGCTCAAATAATAAAACTACACCAAGCAATGCAAAGAATCCAAGAAAAACTACATCATATGTTTTTCTCCTCTATCAATAGAAGAATTCACCAACTGGGCATAGCTCAAAGCGGCTAAAACATTTCACTCCCTCGCGGAATGGGTTCGAGTCTCCCGT